>VWZO01005294.1:27165-61956 GCA_013396975.1 Bucco capensis | reverse complement strand
ACATATTGGCCCCTCTGTTCCTCTCAGAAGGGAGTCGCCTATGACCATAACCTTTCTTTTTTTCTTTGTGGCTGATGTTGTGATAGGAGCAGTGAGCTTTGTTGATTGTGGATGTTTCTCTGCTGTAGGCTGTTCATCATCCATGTCTTCCTTACACAGATCTATCTCAACCAAAGCCTCAAATCTGTTCTTTAGTGGCACTGGGGGGGATGAGGTGGGCAAAGAAGAGGAAGGTTGGTTGTTACCTCGACCTTGAACTTTCTTCCATTTGCTCCCCATATCTATATTGCTGCCTCTGGTCTGATAGGGGTGGGATACAGGGGCCCTCTGATCCTGAGTATTGTCAGATAGGTGCCCCCAGTTCTGTTTCAGGGAGGGCAAAGCCTGTCTCCACCTGTCATTTCTCTGTTTGGCCTCCCTGACACTCCTCAATCTTTCAACGACCTCTTGCAGCTCTGCAACCCTGCAGAGGAGGTCTTCTACCTGTTCACAGTGAACACAGCAGCTCTCAGAACTGCCACCTTAGTTAGCAAGTATTAAAAATTTACCTTTTCTATTCATTCTGTGAATACTTGTTCCCTGTACCTCTAACATTTAGGACAAATTATGAGATATTACACACATTATGTCAAAAATTCCCAAGAATCCTTGTATATATGCATATGTATCATTTGCCTGTAGCAATATGACAAAACAAATTCTGCATCTACTTCATTACTAAAAATCCCATGTAACTGAAATAAGATGTCAAATATACCTTACTTTTCACTACTACTCAACCTATACTGAAAAATGTACTCTGCCAGTATAAAGGCAAATCGTGTTAGGACCCAACATAAAATGTACTGCAATTCATGTTAAAAAGATGTATTTCCCCTCCTTCCCTTCCCTCATAAGAAGTGGTACACTTGAACACACTAGCAAGAATATTTTCAGCTTGTACTAAAGTTAACTGTAGAGAAAAAAATCTAACACAAAAAATAAAAAAGAAAACCACTAATACAAAAAGGTTTGATACAATTTGAAGTCTGGCTTGGAACTCATGATATTTATTTTTATGTAAGAGGAAAATCCAACACTGAGATGAAGACCATTACTCTTGCCATGACATAAAATCTAGATCATCTATTCATATAATTGAATTAAAAGTGGAAGAAATAAATATCAGCTGTATGAAACCAGACACAAAGAAAAAAGATTCTACATGTTAAGATAACTGATAACTTAAGTACTCAGTAATTTTCTAATTTGTATGCAGCTCCTCCTTAAAGACAGGCAACAACGTACATATAAATCCTCCATAGAAAAAACAGCATGCACAATCTGTTTCTTCTGATGACTCTTGTACCCTTCACCATATGTGCTCATGGGGTGGTAGTTCACCAACAGAAGTATGCAAAAAACAACATAGTTTTAATAATTTTTGTCTGTATTAAAGACTAACAACTTGGCAAGCATGTTACCACTAAAGCACCAAGTGTATTCCATCATACTACTTCTTTATATAATTACAAAACTAATCACAAGGATATCATGAAGAAGCTTTTCTTTGCTTAGCAATAAGAGCCAGATACTCACAAAGAAGGGTCTTGGACCAGATCTTTAAGGTTTATCCCACTACGATCCTCGGCAAGGTTCCTGAAGCAACTGTCACTCACTAAAAAAAATAGAGATAAAATTAAAGCAAAACAAAAACAGAGGGGGGAAAAGTGGAAATGTAAGAACATAATGCAGTTCTTTTGATGAATTATAAATGCTTTTTGGTGTTTGGTATAATGTGAATATTCATATATAAAGTCTGATTCTCAGTGAGGTTTCACCTAATTTAAAGATAAGGCAACTCAACAGAGAGTGATAAAACACTGTATCACAGATTGCATGGCAACAACCAGTTTCTGTTGGTGTCCTTACAGCCTCTCCACTTGTGGCTACAGGAAGCCACAAGTGCTGGAGCATGGGTATACATATACATATACACTTAAAAGCAGAGTCTTTAATCATGCACTGGTCTGTATTCTTTACCTGATCAGAAACAGTGACAGTTGCTATATATTTCAGTTCACAGATGTTCATGGGTTTACAAAGATGTTTAATATGAGTAATATCCAAACAAGCAATTAAGAATAAAAAAATTCTTCAAACAGCTTATAATTAACTTATAAAGTGCATGTAAAGCAGCTAGTTACTGTAATGATTGAAATTACACCACAGAAAATTTCACGGAAGTTTAAAAGAGTATTAGTGTCCTTCCATTTTCTTCACTACACTAAAAAAAAAAAAAAAAAAAGTTGATTTAAACCTGAAACTCCAGATTTGTTCTCTTGTCTAATTCTCTCAGCACTTGTACCCCATTCTCACAAGTGGGCTCATTTCTCTTAAAGATGACCACAGTCACTTTGAGAGGTGGAAAAGTAGTACTGGCGTAAGTACGTAAAAAAAAAATAAAAAAATCAGCATCAGTTCAAAGGAATTACAGCTATTTCTGACTACAGCAAACTTTCTGAATGACACAGGGGTTGTCATACGACAAAACCAGTGTAAGGCTCACTGTGCCATAATTAGCAAGGTAATTGCCAGATAGAAGAAAGCTTACGAAAAAATGCATTATTTCTCATCTTCCAACACAGAACACAGTTGGTAAAAGGGGATGTGTTTAATATCATCAGCAAAAGCAAATGTTCCTACTTCTTCCTCTCTAACTACAAGACACTCTTTTTAATTTACATCTGTAAGTATTCATGTGCATCACGAGCATGAAAAAATGTAAATCATTCCCCAAATACGTTATTTTCACAGATTACGATCCATACTGTGACAGACCCACCTAACATACTACAAAACTGTAAAGTGTTTCTACTAGTACTCATTGCTGCCAACGCATCTCTTGAGTGTGAAGCCTGTCTGCTAGGAAAGACAAGTACTGGAAGAAAAGCTGCCAGAAGAAGGGGCTGTGGTAGCTGATGGAACAGGTACTGGCCCCAGCTCTCACGCAGCTTGGCAGCTACGTGTTGATAAAGTTATGAAGCTTACCTGCTTTGCACCTCAACACTGTAATTTAAACTAGTTTACATCTGATGCTTCTCTTATCTGCCACTCTGGAAACTGAAGGAAGCTCTTATCTTTGAGGTAATTGCTAAGGATCTTCAGTTTAAACAGCAGCTACTTGTGCTAATACAGTCCAGAACTCCTAGCTTGTTCCTTCCATGACAATTTATTCATTTTCTCTATACTAAACTGAAGGTTACCTTTACTGAGTTTACAAGCACTTACCTACCTTGCCAGGGAAGCTCACCTCAAGAACCTTGGGCCCTCAGAAATTTTTCACTTCCATGTCCATGACCCTTGATTTTACAAAGTCTAACTCCTGAGTTAAAGGAGTAATTCCAAGATTGGCACACTCAAAAACAACCTACACTCTGGATTTTACAGGAGGATAACAATCCCAGATAAGTTAATATTTGATAGTTTATATTTGCCTTTTGTAATGTTTGGCAACAAAACTTGTAAACAGAACATTTTACCTACTGTCTCGTCATAAATCCTACACTAGTGATGTATCAACACATCTCCTATGCCAACACTATACATTATGAAGAAAAATGATGGCCAATAACATTTTTTCACCACTGACAAATCAAGCATTTTTGAAGCATAAATATTTAATCTAAATAT
Organism: Bucco capensis; assembly: GCA_013396975.1. Classification (NCBI taxonomy): domain Eukaryota; kingdom Metazoa; phylum Chordata; class Aves; order Piciformes; family Bucconidae; genus Bucco; species Bucco capensis. The sequence continues at coordinate 58,284 of VWZO01005294.1, read as the reverse complement.
GCTTCTTCTACAGTTTTCTCCAGTCTCTTCATCAAAAGAAATCACAATTATACCTGAGGAAACTATTGTGACTGTTCTAAAACTTTAAAGGGAAAAATGAAAAGTAACATAAATTATCAGTAAAATTTGCCACTATTTCTCTGTATGTAACTCATGAAGTGTATGAAACAAAATTTGTTTGGCATAAATGTTTAAAATGAAATCCTGGATTTACCAGAGACTCTGGTTTAGTTGTCTCAACTAACTCTAATATTATAATATACTTTTTATGAATGAAATTGAAAACTGCAAAACCGTGCCTCTAATTAGCAGCGCTCTGCTAAAAGACTAAACATTAGCCAAGTATCTACAAACCTTGAAAAAGATAACAACTTTGTCTTCCCTTATTTTTTTTTTTTAATTTGATTGTAGGAGACTCAGAACACTGTGAAGCTGGAGATTTGCAAGCAAGCTTCTTAAGTTACTGTTCTAACCAGATTCAGAAAACCGAGATGACTCAAATAAATGTGAAAAATTTCAAATCCAGTTTTAACAACCAAGAACTCCAACAGCTTATTTAATATTCACCAAAACCAAATTTCTGGAAACTAACATTCAACTATAATTGCCAATTAAATTACTAGCACTGGTAGCAATAGGAAAGCTTTCAGTGAGAGGAAATAATTCAGTGGAATGGGCTGGAATAAGACCTCTTACAGGAAGGCTTTGCCGTACTTTACTGACCTGCACACAAGCACAGCCATGCTCCCTCACAAACTCTAGCCCAGGAAAGAAAACCAATGTTCAACAACAAACACGAGTGGAAGCAATGAAGCAGAGTAGGTACTACGTTCTTCATGGTTTAGAAAACCATATGTCTACACTGCATGCATTTTAAAAAAGGTATACTCTAATTGAAATGCAAGCTTTCGATTTTAAACAGGACATGGGGTGTAACTGTGTGTGATGGTATGGCAGAAAGACTAGGATGATCAATAGTGCTTTAAGGTTTGAAGGAAGAAAAAGCAGAAGAAAACTTTGCATCACAGTCACAAATCATACTACATAGTAAGTTAGATACTGCCTTTGTGCATCTTTAAAGCATAATCAAGGCAGACTTTTCCAGAGGACATCTCTGAACACAATCCTTATGCAGGATTTTACTGCCTTGTTTCAAAATCTAATATTTTTTTAACCCCCCACTAAGATTAGAAAAGCTAGTATTTTGAGTAGTGTTCAGTGCATGACTTACAGAGACAAAATTCTTAGCTGCTTCACTCTAGACCAAGTGGTTGAGCTTCTGATCTCTGTTATACTCCCCACATATACTTCCTTTTAAACAAGCAGAAGCACAATTTAAAAAGCTCCCCAAAACACACTTGCTCCATGAAGCACTGTATATACAATGACAATCTACAAGGTACTAGAAAGCTTTAAGAAATTAGATACTGGCACAAATATCACAGGCATAGACTGGGCCCAATCCCCCCATAGAACACAGTCTGAAAAACATCACACCAAGAAAAAATTCCCAACATGGAACAGTTTGACTTCTAAGTGCACTGTTACATGCAGAAGAACTGAAGAGGTTTTAGCAATAGCTCAAATTCTCCCAACATTAGCCCTACTTTCTGCTCCTGGATTCTTTTATTGATGTTCTGTCTCTGACCCCTGCCTAGTCTTGTGCCTAGGAAGTAACAGAGACAGAAAGCCAGTATGGGAATATTGCTCTCACCTGTCAATTAGGGAAGTATATAAAATTTCATATTAAAAGGTTAAAATCAGCATTCACACCCTAATGTGCAAACACACAGTTTGCAGCAGTTCCGAAGACTTCCCATTTGGCATTTGTGAACTTCTAAATGTGTCCATACGATTTTTTTCCCCCTCTTGCTTTCTGTAACAGTTTTAAATGAGACCATACTAAAGGAAAATGTATTATTAGCCTATTGATTTCCAAAATGAGAAGTAGAAGTTCTTCAACTCTGAAGATAAATCTTTGTCAATAATATGGATGAGGCAATCAAGGGCTCCCTCAGGAAATTTGCAGATGACACCAAGTTAGATAAGTGTGTCAATCTGCTTGAAGGTAGTAAGAGTCTACAGAGGGATCTAGACAGGCTGGATCAATAAACTGAGGCCAACAGGATGAAACTCACCAAAGCTAAGTCCCAGGTACTGCACTTGGGTCACAACAATCCCTTGCAACACTACAAGGCTTGGGGCAGAGTGGATGCAAAGCTGCCTGGCAGAAAAGGACCTAGGGGTATTGGTCAATAGCTGGCTAAATATGAGTCAGCAGTGTGCCCAGGTGGCTAAGAAGGCCAACAGCATCCTGGCTTGTATCCAAAATAGAATGGCCAGCAGGACTAGGGAAGTGACTGCCCCCTATTCTCGGCACTCATCATGCTGCACCTCAAATTCAGTCCAGTTTTGGACCCCTCACTACCAGACAGGCATTGAAGCACTGGTGTGTGTCCAAAGAAGGGCAACAAAGCTGGTGAAGGGTTTAGAGAACAAATCCTGTGAAAAGCAGCTGAGTGAACTGGGGTTGTTTAGCCTGGAGAAGAGGCGGCTCAGGCCAGACCTTCTCACACTCTGCAACTACTTGAAACAAGGTTGCAGCAAGGTGCAGGTTGGTCTCTTCTGCGAAACAACAAGAAATAGGATGAAAGGAAAAGGCCTCAAATTGCACCAGAGCAGGTTTACATTGACTCTTAGGAAGTAGTGACGTCATCATCCCTGGAGATCTCTTCCTACAAAAACAATTCTATGGTTCCATATCAATTTCCTACATTTTTGTCTTTTAGTGATAATATCTCTAAGTTCAATTTTTTGTCAGGACTTCATTTGTCTAGAGTATTTTTGGCACACTTTCCATAACAGATCTCCCTTCCTTACTCCTTTTTTTATAGGATCATTTATATATGTTTAGGTTTTCATACCAGATTCATTCAGGAGCTGATAAAAATTTAATGCTCTTGGGATGTTCTGGAAAGTACTGGTCTAGCACAGCATTGTATTCTAGTCTGATTTTGCTTGAAGTAAGGCATTATTCAGAAGTCTCATTTCAGATTCAGATGGTTCTGTCCCATGCACTGCATGCAAATATAACAAAATTCATGTATTTTGTTTTTATAGGCCCAAGCTTATACACACTGCAGCAGGCATCTGCTTTTCCCTATTTGATTTCTAGATAAACACCACTAAGGAAGCTTAGGATTTAGGATATAAGATGGTAAATGAATTTTTTCTCAGACCTCAAAACATGTCTCTAAAAGCGTATTCTCCTGCAGACAATTCCTGTCCTATAGATATACTTAAAAGAAGTGAAATAGTACCAGAATGTAATGACTAATTCTCTTACTATTCAAGTAGTTGTAAGGTACTTTTCAGGTCCTATGAACAGTAACATCAGAAACAAATATCCTGCCTCTTTTCTCTGCTACTGCCCTATTTTTCAAGTGACTGCATGTCAACCAGAAAACATACATAAAACAGATGGCATATTACAGAAATTTTGTAGCACCTTCAGTAGATCTATTATGGAAGACAGCAAATTAATCATAAGAGCAGCACTTACACTATTTGCATATCTGCACACAAATCTCTCTGACATATTTACCGAAGTAAGAACTACTAGTCTGCAAATTGCAAATGCTTATAACTGCTAAGACAATATGTTGCCTCTGAGTGGCAGAAATAATGCAGGTTGGTTTCCTAAAAATGTCTGATCTAAATGCCATTTGCTATCACCATAATAAATCCAGATTCCCTTTGAGGGAAGGGAGCTAAAGCTAATACAAAGCAATGCACGCGAAAGCATTAGTCAATACCAGTCTGCCTTCTCCTCAGTGGGGGTAACAATCTTAGCATCCTCTTTGCCTGGCTGCTAATTTCCACTTAATTTATAGATAACTGTATTCTTAAAAATTCTCTCTTTTTTTTTTTACATCACAGTTGCTTTACTATTCTGTTACCACTTCTTTCACAGGTGTATTAAGTTGAAAAGGGGGGACCTGAAAGACCAATGGAAAGACTCAGAAATTATATTGTATATCTTTTGATCATGTAAGCATTGTTTTCCCATAGCAAATAATCTATTAACTGCAAGGCATCAATGCACTCCAAGTTTCAGATCTTCTTCCCTCTTCTTTTCCATTTTAAACTTTTATTCCACTAAAAATGGACATAGGAGAATGAAATCATAAAATGGCAACACTTTCAGTTTTTCCCCACAAGTATTTAACAACAAAAATAGTTGCAGCACTGTAACATAGGTACTAGTAGGTTGTGCAGTATTTGGGCAAACACACCAGTGGAAACAATTTTAAACACCTAGTTAAAGCATGTTAGTATTTACAGTACACAAATAAACAGCACTCAAAGACTTGCTTAGGTGTGAGCAGGGTCAGGCAACAGAAAACATACCACCCCTCCACAGGTTCTCATCTTCTGACCTGACAGCTATGTAAAAAAAAGTTAACATTTGATTTAAATGGAACATTAAAAGAGCTAGAATAGCCACATGAAGAAGAATATTTTATATGGGTTGTAGTTTTTCTTGTTTTGAGTATAAAACTCACTACATTAGTGAAAAATAAGACTAACAGACTATGCCATATCAGAGATGGTTAATGCATTTCATGTAAGTCCAGAAAATGCAAAAATTCTCCGGGGGGGAGGGGGAGGAATCGAAGAACTGCCTTGCAAAAATAAGCAGGGCCTTTTTAAGTCAGCCATCTTCCCTTTTATCTTTGAAAAGTTTATTATCAGAAATATAAAGACTGAGGTGCAACAGTTTGGAGTAAGTTTCTCAATGTATCCACTGGTGGGAATTTTTATTGTGAGAAGTAATGTGATAATCTGTTAAGAAAACAAAAGGAAGACAAAGGCTGCTTCTGCAAGCTATCAGATAAAGCCTGCACATCAAAGAAAGCACACTGATTAGATTAATCTGTTTGAAAAAAAGTGCAAACCAGTAACTTCAGCTTACTTAAAATCTATTTTCACTAGGCATTANCAGGAGACCCCAAGTGATTTTCAGACTATGACTAGGCATTACAGAGCTAGTCATAATATCATGACTAGCTGTAGTTTCAATTCATGTATTATAATTCACACCCAAATAGTTCTCAGCAGACTAGAATGCATTTATTTTATTCTGGTTATTTCAATTCGCCAAAATACCCATAAGTAGCCTCTTTCTCACCCATCCAGCAAAAGCATTCTTGTGCTTTCTCTGCCTCATCAGTAGCCACCAGCACAACCTATCTGTCCCTATTTTCTCTAAAAAGGTAAAGGCTGACACAGGAGACAAACTATCCATTGCAACTTCATAGATGTTAAAGACAAGACTGCAGTGATAAGTTTGGCTCCCTGTATCCACCTGCCCCTCATGCCTAATGAATGATTCTACCATCTGCTTTGTTTTCCACAGTTTTTGTCATATACTAACATATAGGGAAATTGTAAGTATATTTTTTTAAGACAACAACATTTAATATCCACCTTTATGAACATCCCACGGCAAGCTCTACTAACTGTGCTTTAGTATCCAGTAAAGAGAAGAGAAAGTCTTCTCTCTCTTCCCCTTCAGATGAAGTACTGTGAATTGCCAGGATGGGTATCCGCAAAGACTGACAAAGTAGTACTTTTTAAAAGGAGCTAATTTACTGGAAAAACAGGTGACGTAGTGAAAAACAGGGTGCTTGTAAACCAGAAACACAAGTTAGACATGTGAATCTATGATTTTTTTTTCCAGAAAACACAGGGAAGCAGTAATGCCACCTGTAAGCTAGGATGCAAAGGTGGGCTATAGCAATGACAAGAAAAGTAAAGACATCTCAAAGGAGGTGAGAAGAGCTTTCTTGATTAGCTTAGTAAAGAAAAAGCATTAGATGGTTCCTGCTGATGCATTTATATAAATATACCAGCAAAACAAACATGAGAGGGAGAAGAAAAAGAATACTGTTGCACAAGACAAGAAACTATGAAGAAAAAAAAAAAGAAAAAATAGGAAAAAAAAATAGAGAGCAAATTTTCCATGAGCTAGAGTGGAGAAACCACAAATAAACTTTCAGTAAGGACAGTGAGGGCAAGGAAAGTGCACAGGCTCATTCTCAACAGACTGAAAAATAGATTATATGACACAGAAACTGTTCACGAACACAGGAGGCCTTCTGTGCCACAGTTGCTAACACTGTAGAATTTGTGTTAGAGCATCCCTGAAGGCTCTGAACTTCTAAACCCCCTCAAGGTCTCTCACATTTTCTAACAGCAATTAAATGAACCACTTTTTCTGTGCATCCATTAGTCTAGTAGGTTATGTGTCTTTCAAATGATTTATCATTTTAATTTTATAACATTTGTGTGGCCTTAGGCTACAAATCCTGTACTAAGTTTTAATGTAATAGCCTAACAAGCTTGAGTTCCAACTTAGTCACACTGTCAATGTGATCACTGCACTGATTGGGTGAACTTAAGAAGAAAAATACCAAGCCATAAGAAACATTCATATCTTTGGAGATACAGCATTATCAACACTTGTAATTGTTTGTACCTGATAAACAAAATTGAAGTCCTTGAATCTACAAATACTAAATGGATGGAATGTTTCCTTTGAACTCTTGTTACTTTTTGTTGGAAACAAATTTTATTTTTTCCCCTCAACAAGTATTTCTAATAAAAAGGGTTTGCTCCATCTTCTTTCACTGTAGAACTGTAAAAAAATTCTAGGATGGGAAGGAAAAAAAAGTAGAGGGACAGAAGGGAGATAAAAAGAAGTTAAGACAACAACAGCAACAAAAAGCTTTTGAATTCTTTGAGAATTCTCTGAAATTATTAGTTATATAACTATGTAGAACAGCTGTACTTACAGCAGATGCCAAGAAGCATTCCTTTAAAGGGCAGTCTTTACAAGGAGTTCTCAATTTTTTTGCTTACTTCTTTAAGAGATGGCTGAAAGTTTTTTCCATTACTCTAAAAAAATAATATTCTTATTCCTAATCTTAGTTTTCTTGCATTTTATTTAGATCAAGAAAACATGTTTAGTTTCTTAGCTAACAACATCTGGAACAATTTCTGGCATCTTGTAAAGGCTCAGTTACATGGATTCTTGGTTACAATGGTCACTAATCAAGTTTACAATCAATCTCAGCTAGATGCACTTTTAAATATGACAAATGTACCTATGCTAGATGCTAACACATTTCACATCTTATCTTCCAGCTAAAGAAACAAGCATCACAAAAAAACCCGAGATTCTACTTTCCTAATGACACACTATCTATAAACACTGCATTTCTGTAAGCATTCTGTAAGCATTTTGTGCAGCAGATACATAGATAATCCTCCAGGAGCCAGGTCCTAGACAGGCCCCAGGTCCTCTGTGTCCTGTCTTCCCTCTGCTCATGTCTCAGCCCCAGACACTAGGAATCAGTTAACTTGTCATCCTCAAGGAACTTGAGGTATTTTCTGCACAGTTCAACATAGTCTACCAATCTCTGTTATAAGAAACTACTTCAGAAACATACAATGAAAAAAGACAGGGGAAAAAAAAAGCTACTATGTTCACTGTTATACAAGTCATTGTCCAGCACCCAAACCTCTATCATAGCACAAGGTCACAATTCCAAACTTGAAGATTCCCCTAGTCATTTTATCTGAGGTTCATATCCCTGAACAATCATGTACAATCATGCGCTACAAGACTTCCAAGGAGAGACTGTATGAATTTTAGATTATACGAAGGCGCAATGGAAATACAAAGACAAGTCACAGAGCTGGAGGAGATCAGACCACAAAACCAGATGCCTTACTGAGTATTTTGGGTTCCTCTTCTATGTTCAAGTGAAAGCAAATAAAGCTTATCCACACTGGTGGACTAGGGGAGTGACAAACTGAGATTAACAGACATGAGGGGGAAGCAGAGCTGACAATCCTGAATGTGTTAATGAGCTAATAACACTGCAGAAATCCCAATGACAACCAAGTGCAACTGCCGCCTGAATGAAATGTGTTAGATCATATGCAGCTATAAGATTTCAAAGCCTGAAGGTGAAATCATAACAAAATAATGCGAGTTAGCACATAAGCCAGGACATACACACGTACTGCAGACAAACAACTCCACTATAGTCAAGGACTTGAAGAAAAAGACATTACTTCCTTTATTTTCTAGGTAAAGTCAGAACATAAACATGCAAACCAAGAGGGGCAGGTACATCTGACTGGGCCTAAAAAATGACCTGGGACAGAAGAGTCTCCTGTCAGCAATGATGCAATAACAATTTCTTTAGCACAGCTCTATATGCAAAGCTCTGAACTGAGGCCCAGAAAGCACCATAATGAGCTATAAAAAAGGCATTATTTTCTTCTGCTAGCCGAGACAATGAATGTTGTTGAGATTAAACTTCAGTTGTAGCTATCTACTTTATTTGGTATAAGGATGCCCATTCATGCAAAGGAATCTTTAAATTCTTCTGTTCAATAATTAGAAGATTTCATCTTTAAATCAGCATAATTCGATAATGTGAAATGAGGATATTAGTTAAAAATAAAATTTAATTAGAATATTTATTTATTTAGTATAAATACATTACCATCTAAACAGTATTTAGCTATTTTACATTAATGACTTTTCCCCAAATCTAGTTTTTATGAAATAAATTGTATATTTACAAATTTCAATTCAGTGAATGTGAATTATTGATAGTTCATGGCAAAATTCTTCATGGAAGTTGGAAAAAGATCATTATGAAAAGTGCCTGCAGTGAATCATAAAATAGAAAAGCTCCTCTTCATCCAAAACTTACATGTTTTCTTTAGATATCTTTTTTGTACTAATACTCTAAGCCTCCTTAAAACAAGGGTAATACAAGATACATTATTCAAAACAGAAACACTTTAAGGAGAAATTTTCAACATTAACTGGAAAACAAAAACAATAGCAGAAGTGATCAAGAAAAACAAAGCCTACAGCTTGTTTAAAAAGCAACTGCCACCATATAATTTTCTTTTTTACAACCAAATTTCCATTATCAAAAGTAAAAAAGTACCTCAGATAATGGAGGATAAAACCTCCACAGACAGTTATTACTGAGCATGCAGTGTAACACAGTAAGCAACACAGCCCATTTGGGTTCACTGCTTTCAACCCAGGCTATCACACAGTTTCTGGTAGGTCTTACTTGTCCAGATGCAGCAGTGCATATGGACTTATTTAATTTGCAAGAGCTTGGTTTGCCTTATGGTCTAGATTTAGCAAGGCTCATCAGTTCAGAGATGTCACATTAGCACCACCAGCACCACTAGCACCGAGGCACACATTAAATCCTGATCAACCTTCACTGACTCCATACGTTCTAATGCCACTTTGTAAGCTTAGGTCAGGAACCATCAAGACATAATACACCTAACCTAACTTTACGTGGTGCCAACTCGGCCATGGCAGGGTTTATTAACTCAAATTTGCAGCAGTGTAAAGGCACCTAATTACCCTCAAGCTCTCAGAAGAAATATTGTTACATTCACACAAAGCTGATCTAGTCATGCCATTACAGGTTTTTGCTGGCTTCCCAGGGCTCTGCAATTAGGATGAGCAGCAGGAAGCTGTGTTTCTTCAGGAGGATCTGGAAATGTACCACAGGTCATTCCAGAACACTGAGCTGCCATTCTGGTAAAGGTAAGAGATCGAGATACATTAATCCTTGAACAACTGCTGCTACAGAGCAAAGTGCAGGTTCTGAAAACCAGGATTTTCAACACTATTTATGGTTGGTTCACTTCTGAGTTCTACTGGTGGTAGTGATGAAGATCTCAGTGGGGCAAGTTCTGCTCAGGTGCCACAGGTGTAAAGGGTCTCTCACCAGAAGGACTAAATTTTATAAAACAGAAGAACTCTAAAAGAAAAAAATAATTTATTCCTTACCTGCAATCTCTAACTCAAAGAAAATGAAAAGAGTTTTAACTTTTCCCTAATGTTTTGCTCATTCTAACATTATGTGTTTGAACTGTGCCTATTTTATACAGCTGTGGAACTGGTGAATTCAGTGAACTGGTTCATAGAATTGCCATTGACTCCTTCATCCCATTATTCATTTTCACATGTATGTTCCTAATGGTTATGAATAAACTTTGAAAACACAAAACAATGTTTCTTTTCACTTCTTCCAACTGGGAGGATCTTAAAAAGACTTAAAATAGTTGAAGCTGAGACAACGAGCTGTGAGAAACCCGAAAATCAGTTAAAAAGCTAAGTTTTTATAGCTTTACCACCCATCAATGACTCATTCAACTAATTACTGAAATCACAACCTGAAATTACTCCAGAGTACTAGAAGTCATGCTTCATAGAACACTTGAAACATATGCTCCACTAAACCTGACATATAGAAAATAAATTATAGAGACTAAAATTATGCTAAGAAATAACAGCAGTAGACTTTACAACTGTATGCCTTTCTTTTTTTACTTACTGAGTTACAACATTCAAGACTCTTTATGGAGTCTTGATTGCCAGTCCTCAATTTCAGGACCTGAATATAGTATAGAAGAGTTATTTCAGTTTACTGTCTGTTCCCTTTCTGGAATCTTGCTATACTTTTACAGCCAGGTATTTTAAAATAACAACTTTAAATGACAAATCATTCATCACATAAAAAGTATTCCATTAGTTTAAAATTTGTTTACTTTAATTGTAGGTGTTCAGCCCAACATGTGAGACAGTAAATTGAAGAGCCATCTAGCCCTGTACAACACTCATTTGACAAGAGCCCAGAGACCTCTAGTCTGATGTTTCCTATGAATGCTCCTCCATGTGTTTAAGTATGTTCACTCCTAGCTTTCTATCTCTATTGAATTCTTTTTGAGCTCCTGTATTTTAGCCATGCTTAAAATTGCCTTCCTTATAAGTTACAACGTATTTAGAAATACTGATGCGGTAAGTAACCTAGAGTATTTCCCTTGTTTCTTTTGGCTACCTAAACATGATTTTTGTCATAATGATGTTGCTCATTTACCTAACTTACTTTGTCTTTCATTAACTCAGTCACTTCTATTCCTAAACACCTATGCGATGCACAAATGTTATCTTACTTCTCTCCCTGTTTGTGTAATATGAATAAACAAAACATCTTTTTTTCCTCTTAAACAGAAAAAAATACATCCTCTGGAGATAAACTTGTCACACTGATATTTGACTGTTTACTCTTAACTATTAGTTCCCTCTCTTAACAGATTCCAAATCTTTAACAGTGTTTAAGCCTACAGCAAGCAACACAATGGGAGAAGCCTTAAGAACTTATACAGCCTGTCACTTCTCATATGTTTGCTTATATAGGCAATGAATCATATCAATCAATCAGCTGTCAGGATCATACCAAGACATTCTGGCAAGAAGATGTCTGGAGAATGACAGCCCATATGAACACTTGCTCCTCTCCATTTCAATTTCTTGCAGCTCAAAAGAAACCCAGCAGTCGCCACATTTGTAACACAGCAACGTGGTATATCCTGCCAAGGGCTCCCCCTCACCAGCGTCTGCTCTACACACTCAGCCAAGGCAACGGTCCTGGAAACGAGACGAACAGAGCAGCAGCAGAATACTGAGAGGTTCCCGCTGACTGAGCTCACAGTATTCCCTAGCAATCACAGACCCCTCCTTCCTGACTCACCAGGTTTGGTGTCTGCCTGCTGGCACATTTTGCATTATAGGCTCTGACATTCAGTCTCGGGCTTTGTGTGTCTATGTCTCAGTTGGGGAGGCTAAGCAGGTTATGATCCATATCCTGGGCTCATTTCCTGTCACTCTTATAGTTCCATCAAGAATAACATGTTTATAGAATCACAGAATAATTTGGGTTGGAAAGGGAGCTGTGGAGGACAACAAGGTCAGTCCCCTGGCACAAAGCAAGTCTTAAAAGTATCAGCTTGTTAAGGTAGATCCTCCAGGTTCTGAAACTCCAGGTCACATATGTATACTAGTTTTCCTTATTTTCTCTGAGTCCTTCCTGGCTGATCAACAATGGAGAGGAGGATTATGAGAATGATAATATTAATATTTTTACTGCATCATTAGTAATAATGGCTCACAAATGACCAACAAAAATAGATACAAATGGTATATGCCATTGAAAAGTTGTGTTTCCTCTGTCACTACAGAATGACTTTTGTTCTTACTGAAGCCTTTGAGCTGTGGTGTTTTAAACCAGCTATTTGAGAATTATAAATATGGGAATGGATAAGAATGTTGTTTTAATTGGTCTTTCCTTCTTTCCCAACTTTTTCTTTTCTTTTTTTTTTTTTACAGTGCATTCTGAGAGCTGCAATATTAATAAATTCCCTTTTCAATGTGCTGTTGAGTGGACGGGAAACTGAATACATCCCAAATTTACCAGTTCATTCTGGAATTCCTGTCCTTCAAGCAAGTTTAATTGAATACTGGAAAGGCTGCTGAGCAAGGTTGTGGACTTGCCTCCATCTTGGTGGTATTCAATAACCTGGAGGTCTCCCTTAACAAGCTGATCTTTTAAGACTTGCTTTGTGCAGGGGACTGGCCTAGTTGGCTTCCACAGCTCCCCTTCCAACCTGAATTACTCTGTGATTCTAGTAAAAGGGTTCTGTTTCACATTTTAAAATTTTTACTGTGGTTTTAATGTAAAAAATTGGCTTCTAAAACATAGAAAAGAAGGCCATTAACATCAGTAGCCTCTAGTTACATTTTGGAAGGGAAGCAGCAAGCTGAAAACTCATATGAAAATTCCTATTAAAATAATTTGTAAGACCTGCTTGCAGTAGAGCTGCCAGCAGAAGCACTTTCCTCCTTTCAGGCAATGCTATTTTCAGGCATCCATCACACTTCATAGTACTGTGGTGTCACAGACAAAGCAGGAAGGTCTCCAGAATGAAAGTACAGAAATATTGCCATAGGTAAGAACAGGTGAATGGTAAACTGCCACAAATTACAATTCTATAAATAGCAGTGCTTTCATCAGAATACATAACACAGCATCCTTAATATACTTTACCACAAATGGATGCTATAGCACAATTTTCTGAAGCATCTTAGTAAATCTGTTTAAAATAATTACTGATCAAAACCTCCTGTACAGAGCAACAGAAAATTCAGAACTGTTCAGAAAATTACTGAAAAGGTAATTGGGGATCTTGATAATAAAGTGACCGACTGTTCTTGAACATTTCTTGTTTATTATGCAAGGCCCCTTTTTTCATTTCTTTCATTGTCTAGTTTACTACATTCCCCCCCCCCCCTTACATTTTAAGCATTTCAAACACATCTAGGGAGAGAAATGAAACTGGTTTATAAAAATTTAATTTGAGGCTTCTTATTTCCCATTATCACCATTTTCAGTTTATCTGTTTCGGGTTTTTGTCCTGCCTTTGTAGCAAGAGCAGCAAATAAATATCAGCATATGCAGAGCAAAGCCACTGCTCAAAAGGACATGGAAGGGCTCAGCCATAAAATACTCTCCTCTGAAGAGGCAGTGCCAGGCTGGGAAATGTTTTAAAGAGGTATCTAAACTCTTCCTGCACAGCAAGGCATAGACCCTTTTGCTATTTCTTATCTTGCAAAGACGTTAAAATATTTAAAATTATTTTTGTTGTGAACAAATAGCACTTGGTGGCATCGCTGTTTAATGTGCTAACGTTTCTCCAGCATAAAAATAGCATTTCTGCTCTTCACAGCGCAGAACAATTTTAAACACATCAACACATCATAGTCATCTGTTAACCGTGCCACAAGGGCTTTTCACTACAATGTCAACAACAAAGATATATATTGTATTGCTTTATGATCTATATTTTCATGTGTTTTCTGTTGAAGCCTATTTGTAATACCCTAAACCATAAAGGGGGTTAGAGTTCCCCTGCTCTGGAATTCAGCAAGCTACAGATAGCTGATGGGCACAGCCATCAGCTGATACGTGTAGCATGTGAAGCACCTACAGGAAGATAGACCTGCACTAAGAATGTACAAGCGTCTGGAATCAGAAACAATGACGAAAGAGACTGAGGGTTGAAAGTAATGGGCTACAAACATCTCAGTTGAGCCTTCCCTTCTCCCTAACCCATAAAACTTTGCAAAAATACACAGAAAAGTGTACCAATTCAATTCTGAAGTTTGCAGATCCATAAAAAAAATTACCATGGTGGCTCATACTAGTGACACATCTAGGTAATATCCCATTTCCAGCAGTAGACTGAGCAAGACTATGGAGAAAAAGGTGCAATATAAGGCTTTAAAATAACCTGCCCCACATGAACACTGCATCTCAGTTTCTGCAAGTTAAATATTAGACTAAATAAAGCATTTTTAAGTCTTCTGGTACCTTCTTAGAAGCAGCTACAAGATTTTAAGATTTCAGAATCGCATACAAATAACAAAGCTCTTCTCAAACTTTGCTACATTCCAGAATATCCCTGCAGAGGAACTGCCTCATTGCTTCACGGACATGATTATCTAATGGTGCTACTCAACGAAGATGGACTAACACAGAATAAGGTAGTCCTGACATCTGAGAGAGATGGGTCAGGGGACACAGGAGCTTGACTAGATGACCTCCAGAGCTCTCTTCCATTCTCAGCCTTTTTGTGACTCTGAGCAGCATCAGCCTTTTGGATGGGGGGCAGGCTGTGGATGTTGTCTACTTGGACTTTGGTAAGGCCTTTGACACAGTCTCCCACAGCATTCTCCTAGAGAAACTGGCTGATCATGGTATAGACAAATGTACTCTTCACTGGGTTAAAAACTGGCTGGCTGGACGTTCCCAGAGAGTTGTGATTAATGGAGCATGATCTAGGTGGCTGCCAGTCACCAGTGGTGTCCCTCAGGGCTCAGTTTTGGGGCCAGTCTTGTTTGGCATCTTTATTGATGACCTAGATGTGGGGATTGAGAGCACCCTCAGTAAATTTGCATATGACACCAAATCGTGTGGGAGTGTTGATCTGCTGGAGGGCAGGGAGGCTCTGCAGGGGGACTTGGACAGGTTGGATCGATGGGCCGAGGCCAATTGTATGAGTTTTAATAAGGCCAAGTGCCGTGTCCTGCACTTTGGGCACGACCACCCCAGGCAATGCTACAGGCTTGGGGATGAGTGGCTGGAAAGCTGCCCAGCAGAGAACGATCTGGGGTGCTGGTGGAAACCAGCTGAATATGAGCCACCAGTGTGCCCTGGTAGCAAAGGCCAGCAGGATCCTGGCTTGTATCAGGAATAGTGTGGTGAGCAGGAGAAGTGAGGTTATCGTGCCCTTGTACTCAGCACTTGTGAGGCCTCATCTGAAGTACTATGTTCAGTTCTGGGCTCCTCATTACAGGAAGGACATTGAGGTGCTGGAGCGTGTCCAGAGGAGAGCTACCAAGCTTGTGAGGGGTTTAGAGCTGGGCATGTTTAGTTTGGAGAAGGGGAGGCAGAGGGGGGACCTCATTGCCCTCTACAACTACCTGAAAGGAGGTTGTAGAGAGGTGGGGGTTGGCCTCTTCTTAGTAACTAATGACAGAACCAGAGGAAATGGTCTGAAGTTGAGACAGGGTGGGGTTAGATTGGCTATTAGGAAGAAATTCTATAGAGAAAGAGTGGTGAGGCACTGGAACAGCCTTCCCAGGGAGGTGGTTGAGTCACCATCCCTGGAGGTGTTTAAGAAATGTGTAGATGTGGTGCTCCAGGACATGCTCTAGTGAGGGCAGGGGTTGTGTGGTTTGTGGTGGTTTTGTTTTGGTTTTTTGGGATTTTGGTTTTTTTTGGTTGGACTTGGTGATCTGAGAGGTAATTTCCAGCCATGAATATTCTGTGATTCTGTGAGAAAGGCTGTTTTGCTCCTCCAAAGAATTGTTCCATGAGCACAAAGCAGGTGTGCAACTAAACTTTTAAAAGAGTCAACATTTATAAATTTAAAAGCACGTGAAGCTTTCAGTATTACTGTGACAGAAAAACTTTGCCATACAAACAAACAAAATGGTTTTACATTCCTGAGCAAAGATACCTGCTTTTGCCTATACAAATTACTTAAATGCTGTCCACCCATCTCTCTGTTCATCTCCCTTTTCCCGTTCCCTCATGTTTCCTTCTGAATACTGTTTTTAAACCTGATGACCAGCTTCAAGTGACTTGTACAAAATTAGAGATATCGAAGTTTGTAAGTCATTACAGAAAACTGAAGACAAAGGTAGTTAGATAGAAAGTATGGGAGAAATCAACAGTTAGAGAGGCAAATTAGTGCCTATACAAAGATAAGGCTCTTTACCACCTAAGTCCATCAGCAGCTAGTCTATCAAGCAACATGCTCATAGCCTTGAATCACTGCAAAGATAGAATCAATCTGGCATTAACTATTATGTGACTGTGTGATAGTGCTTTTCAGCTTGCTGGTGTATTTATCATTTAGTATTTGACTAGCTCCAAATAAAGTAACACTTTAGAACAATGCAATACAATTAAGCAAATGGAAAACATTGAAACCCAAGATTTCTAGCATTCAATATCCCAAAACATGTTGGTGTAATTACGAGCATCAATGTTGGTTTTAAACTATTTGATGTATAAAGATTCAGCAGTGCACTACAAAAACCGGGATTAAGATGAGTATCATACAAAGAGAAGTTAAAATGTATTTTGGATAATGAGGAAAGTTCTAAACTGAGATACAAGCAGCACTATTTTGGGAAGTGAACAGATGGCTACAGACGAGCAGACCCAGAAATCAAGAACAATACAGGGAGTGAGAGCAGGGAGGCTGGAATGAAGTACAACTGAGAACTCACTTCACTTACTTTATTGCATATGCTCTCTGACAAGCTTAAGTTACTACAATCTACAGTAGAAAAGATATGAATTACACTTTCAGTAACATTAATGACTTGCAAGGTAGTTCTGGTACTTTTTTCCCTCTCTACACATGCAAACATTCATATACAACCATTGAGAAAATTCTCACTACTTTGCAAAACTTCATATACTTTTCTATGATGCCAAAGATAACTGGGAGACTAAAAATTAGGGTACAAAATGTAGCTTATTTGCTCTGAAGAATTTCTATACAAATATGTGTAACACAAACTTTTAAAGAATTTGCTAAAGCCAAAAGAGCACATACAACCTTTTTAAAGAATACCAAATTTTTGGCCCACTGTTGCACATTTAATTACAGACCTTTACAATTTGCAAAAGCTAGGAAAGTGTAACAAATGTATGTCAATAATCTCATCTCATTTCCAAGAAAAGAGAAACATAGAATCATCACAATTGGAAAGGACCTTCAAGATCATCAAGTCCAACCAACAGCCCTACACTACTGTTATCCCCAAACCATCCCCTGAAGTGCCACATCTACCCAATTTTTGAAAACCTCCAAGGATGGCAACTCCACCACTTCCCTGGGCAGCCTGTTCCCACACCACACCACTCTTTTGGTGAAGAAATTTTTCCTAGTATCTAACCTAAATCTGCCCTGGCACAACTTGAACACATAAAAGTCCCTTGGGCTCACCTCATAGCCACTGGGAAAGAGCACTGCAGAGCCTCCTCTTCTCTCCCAGCACCAAGTTACTCCAAGATTCACTAGCCAAGAACCCCAAAAGCCACCAGCAAGCTGAGCCCACAAAGTTGAGATCCTGGACACTAAATTCTCTGAAGTGCAAAGAGCTCAGGAGAGGCAGAACTTCTCAAATAAGGGGTGCAGCCATGACTTCAGCTTTAGAGTATAGGATCTTTCAATGGATTTAATTTCAAACCAAATTAATTCAAATTTACTTTTCCCTGGGAAAGGCAACAACATTTGCTATTTTGTGTTGGTTATTACTGTAACTTTAACAGTAATTTCTTTGTTAATACTTGTCAAATGGAATCAAGAACTACATTAAGAGTTGAATTTGGATGAAGACAGTTCTTATCCAAAACCAGCAGGTCTTGGCTTCAGAGATAAGTTCATCGGCTCATTTCTCCAAGCTTGTCATGGTTCTTCTGGATGGCAGCATGACCCTCTAATCAGCCATTATTCCCAGTTTTGCATCACCTGCAAGCCTGCTGCCATCATCCAGATCATTAATGAAGACGTTAAAACAGGGCTGGACCCAGTATTGACCTCTAGGGTACACTGCTAGTCACTTGTCTCCAGATAGACTTCATGTCACTGATCACTACTCTCTGGGCCCAGCCATTCAGCCAGTGATTTCCACGTATTAAGGACATTAGTTTCTGCATTTCTATTTTAAGCTTGGGAGAGGAGAGGTTATACAAATCTTCAGATGCCCTCTAAAAGTTCTTATTTTCTTTTTCTTAAAGGAACAGAAAGAAGCAAAAGAAAATGGCCATTGTCAAAATCTCACTATAACTTCAGTACAGAATGGAAGAGACTCGAAAAAAGTTTATTTAAACAAATGGGTTTAGGTAACTAAATGGAAAACTGTCCTGGTCCACAGGTCCAAAAATCATTAATCCTAATTCATGGTTCATGATTAGTAAATAAACTAACCTATAATCTGGAAGAGAGAAAATAAAAGCTCTGTGTGAGGCAGAGTGTTATGAAGCCTATTTTTGAAAGATATCTTCTGAAATCACTGACATTCCACACATATTATTTACTCCACAGAGAAAAAGGGTTTTCCCTTACTATTTAAAAAAATTAACATGTAATGACATATTAGAGGTCACATTTCTGCACTGATACACTGCCATTCTAAATCAGTGCATCAAGGATTAAACTAGTTACCTGTTGATAATTTAAAAACAAACCAAAAATATTAATGAATGTATGCAGACATCTATACAAACATGTTGTACTCAAACTCTGAAGTGGCTGGTCATAAATCAGACCTCCTCTGAAAGCCACTCAGATTCACTGAAGCTGAAATCAGCTGCCTGGACTGAATCATGGGCAAAGCAACTCAGCCGTTTCTGCAAACAAAAACCTAGATATATCTAACAAATATTCAGAATTTGAGTGACACTAATCAGATATCTGTTTCACAGTTCTAAAGTAACAAAGTGCTATATTTTTCCCATCCATAAATTTCCTTATGCAATACAGCATTTGTCCTTCCCTTGTAGAAACAAAATGTTTTTCTCAGCCATTTAATTTCAGAGGCACATCCATACTTAGAATGAAAACTATCCATCTGCCTATGCATTTTCAGAGCTTTACAGGTTTCCCGACTATCAGCCTGTTTCCTTTGTTTTCATTTGACATACAGAGCTGTAAGGAAAAAAAAATATTTACTGCTTCAGAATAGTTACCAGAATTACCATGCTCTCAACACTTCTTCATGCTATGGTTAGCAGAAAAGCCAATAATACACAAGAAGAGTAATTAAAAAGCTCTTATAGAGGGTACTGGCAGGCACTTGTGTGAGATGGCTATGCTCAGTGTCCCAGCTGATGTCCCTAAGCAGAAGGCAGCAGACAGTGGCTGCCAGAGGAAGCTCTTGCTGGAGAGAGACTATTCTGAGACCAAACCCAACAAAATTCTGCTGTTAAGAAGAGCTAAAATAAAGTGCTAAGCTGAGGAGAGCGCTTCTGGCTTTTCCCATTTATTTTTGGAGGGCTCCTCAGCACTTCAGGACAAAGGCAAGGTGCTTGCAGCATGCTGTGAAGCCAGACACCCTGGGAAGCCTGAAATCATTAAAACACTCATTTAGACAGAAGAAGAGATGAGTGAGTACAAATTCCAAGATAGGGGGGAAAAGAAACCCTCTTTGTATAACATCTCAATCACTGGAACACCTTTACCTTCCAAAAGTCAATTAAGTGACATGTTTTAGATTCTTCCTCTTTTAATCCACATTTCCTTTCTTCTCAGACATTATGTGGTTTTATCTATTTAGGACTGCCATGCTCCTTACCAAAGAAAGAAAAATATTTTCCAGTTGAAATGAAAAATGGAGATGTTCATCTTTGTGGTGTTCTCCTTGGAGACTCTGCCTCACAGCCTTGGAGAAACACCAGAAAAAAAGTCTGTGCAAATTGGTTTTATTCTTGCTTTAGATACTCCACTGTGTCAAAGGATGAGTTATCGACCACATATATCATCCCTAAACTTCAGGTGACAAGCTAGGTATGCTGAGCTCACTCTGTCTAGCACCTTCAGGTTGTTAAGACCCTGAATTTGTTTGTTTTAGTTTTTTGTTTTGTTTTGTTTGGAGACTTGTATAGATAGAGAAGAATGACTGCCCCTCACAGCCTTCACTGCATTATTAAAATGCTTTAAAGCAGAACAAGGGCTTATGTGTAACTTGCCCAGGTATTATTAATGCAATCTTGTCATTTAGCTGAAAGATAATGAATTCCACAAAAGCTGCGTTACTGGATGCCATGACTAAGTCTTCTTACCAATAGGATATGCTAGACAACAGATAACAGAATAGAAATCACTAATAAACACTTCTATTACTTCCAACTTCAAATGCTTAATGAGTTCTGTATGCAGAATTCAACTGATAGCATCTGTTTCAGATGCATGCTCCCAAAGTTTTTTCCCCAACAACTTTTTTATCAGCCCTTTTATGCACTGCTTTAACCTGCTGCTGGTTTTCTTTAATCTGATCTCCACCATAATGAATTGGCTGTTTTCTATAAATGTGAGGTAAACAGAGGAAGAATACTAGAGAACAGAGCTACAATACCTAAATAGTTGCATAACTGAAAAAAAACGCCACCGTAGTGGCTTGGATTTGATAGGTATGTTTCAGAAATACCTTTAATAACATAGTTTTGCAAGGATTGAAATACTGCCCCTGTACTGCTTAAAGATCAGAAGCAATTGCATTTCACTTAGACTTCAAATTCACCAGAGCTTTCAGAAGTGCAAGTTCTCAAAAACAGTCTCGAAAAGACAAGATGGGAAACAAGTATTTCAGTTACTGCCTGCCTGGATGAATGCATGTGCAATGAATGTAGCACAACTCTCCTTAAGCTAGATGCCTACAGACAGCTCTAAGGATCAGATACTGAAATAAAAAATTGAGTGAGGCACACCACAAATCCAGTGACTGGGTATTCTTTGTTCTGGGTTAATTTGCCAACATTGTTGAGATGTTTTGTCCAAAATGTATAGAGTTAGAAATAATATGCATACCTGGCAGACAGACCTAAAGTTATTGCATCTGTTTACAGAAGTATCCAAGCAGCACAAAGGGAAACCTAACACTTGAAGGGCCAACAGAGGCTTTTTCATCCTCTTAGCAACAAATATCTAATCCACTGCAAAATTAAAATCTCAAAACACATTAAAGTTGGCTAGTTGCTCCAAGATTTGCACTCTGAAAACTATCATTGGGTATAGGGAGCCTTGTGGAAGACACTGTACTTGAGGATTTTAGGGATGTTAAGTTGGCCATGCATGCTCTATTGGACCTTGTATTTAGTTAAGGCTTGAGAAGCCCATATGTCAGCATGAGCAGTGCAGCAAGGGAACCTGCTGGGAGGTGGCACCAGTGGATGCTATGACAGAGATGTCATCCATGGCTTTCAGGAGAAGAGAAATGACTGTTTGTTACACAAAAGGGATCATGGAAGGGAAGAAGAACCCCTCCACATACAGCATCAGCACAGCACATCGTAAGAAAATTTTCAGATGGGGACTGCGTGACTCTGCACGAACATGGGGTTCCCAATCTCTGAAGGGACAAAAGGTTTAATCACTATCTACATTCCTCCTTTTATTCTCTCATTAAAATAGTTATTTTATGCTATTCATTAGTTGACCTCTGTTACTAAGAGCCATGAAGAACTCTGCACTATCCTACTCCCTCCTCAGTACAAAATTAATGCAAAAACTGAACAACAACAACAAAAAATAGCTGAACTATTTGGCCAATATGTCTTCTCTTTCAGCATTTTCATTACTCTTTCCCCATTCTGCACTCAATTCGTGCTCTCAACTTTATATACAGTTGTAATTTTAAGTATGCTAACAGTCTTTAAGGGATACAGTTTATACACACAGTTTAATACATCATTTGCTAGATCTTCCTGTATTATGGAAAAAAGTTTAAAGAATTTTTTTTATTCTACTAATGAATATAATGAAGTCAGAAACAGTAGTTGGTAGAATCACTCTAAAATAAGGTTAAATGTTCATTAAAATCATAAAATATAAGTTACACTAAAACTGTTTTGCTAAAAGACAGTCTTGTAATGATAATCGTTAATTAAATGCAAGTGCAAAGTCATCACAACTCAATTCACAAAAAAGTATCAATTCTACCAAGACACACTGACTACAAATAATGAAGGGGTAAATCCAAGACAGCACTGTAAGTTCAGTCAGAATTACAACAGGCACTCAGTTCTCCTCCTGTAAAGCCGCACATTCCAAGTATTAAAACAAAAAATGAGAGTAAAAGTGAAAAATAAGTTAAACTCTGAAATTGTTTATTCAACCCTCTTCAACTAATTGGAGACAATTAGCAATTAGAAATTAATTTAGTTTGCTTAACTTCAGAATGCTCGTAAGACCCCAAACACCTACCATTACAGCAAAAAATCTAAAATATTGGTGGAAGAGAGGAATCAACACCTTTGTTTAATTATAGAGAAAACTGGATTACAACTGAGACAACAAATAATTTTAGTAGAGCAGCAGTTGTAAATGTAAAAGACATCTCAGATTACAGTTTCAGGATATACAGGCTCTTGAAAAATTAAGCTGTTAATGCTCACATTGCATGTGCAAACCTGGCAGAAGCATAATCTGCAGCCAGGACTATGGTTACCTGTGCCATGAAGGGCACTGGAATACAATTTCCAGGAAAACAATTGGTTTAAATGGGCAAAGGACTAAAAAAAAAAAACAAAAAAAAAACAAAAAAATCACCAATACAGTGGCAGTGAGTGAGTTCCTAAAAAAAAAAAAATCAGTAAGAAGAGATGGAGATAGAAAAGAGATAGGAGAAAGAAGTTGAAGAAGTTGNAAGGACTGGAAAACCTCCCCTATGAAGACAGGCTGAGACAGTTGGGATTGTTCAGCCTGGAGAAGAGAAGGCTTCGAGGGGATCTTATAGCAGTTTTCCAGTACCTAAAGGGAGATTATAGGACAGAAGGGGAGAGACTTTTTAAGTGGTCAGACTGTGATAGGACAAGGGGGAATGGATATAAACTGAAGGAGGGGAAATTTAGATTGGAGATTAGAAGGAAGTTCTTTACCCGGAGAGTAGTTAGGCACTGGAACAGGTTGCCCAGAGAGGTTGTGGATGCCCCATCCCTGGCAGTGTTCAAGGCCAGGCTGGATGTGGCCCTGGGTGACCTGGTCTAGTGATTGGCATCCCTGCTCAGTGCGGGGAGGTTGGAACTAGATGATCTTTAGGGTCCTTTCCAACCTGGCCATTCTATGATTCTATGATTCTATGAAGTAAAAAGTGGGTAAACCAACACCAGAGGTTGTTTTTGCAGAGAACTTTCTCCCTTCTAAAGTGCCTCATCTTAAAAATAAGATCAGAGTTGTTTTTCTCACTTGTACTGTATATGAATGACAACATTTATAATTCTTCATTTGCATGAACTACCCCACTGAAGTCAATGGTAACTGCTCTTCCAAGATGACTCACAAAACTCAGTATCATAGATATTTAACATTCCTCAAAAAAGGAATGCTCTAGAAACAAAAAGGCTGCACCTTTGTAGTGTATTTGCCTTTTAATTTTGCAGTCTTTATTTCTTAGAACTTGGCAGGAGAAAAGGGGTGGAGGTTTCCAGTCTCATTTGGTTTTAAGCAGTGTCTTCTACATTCACAATTGTACTGATGCATGACTGGTCAGCCTGTTCCCACCCCAGCAGCAGGTACTGTCCTCAACTAAAAATCCTGAATTACAGAACAACTCAGGAGCATTCAAGCAAAGCCTGAAATAATGTTTACAACGTGTAACTTTTCTTAAGGTATGACTAAAATAACTTCAGCTTCTGAGGCAACTGTATGTTAACTCAATTTAAAATAGCTAATAAATTAGCAGGAAAAAAGGACTCTGACTGCATTGATATCTGTCTGGTAAAATAAGTGTAGTAGAAACTCTAAGCTATTGGCATGCAGTGATGCCAGCCAAAAGCTACAATAAATACTGCAAACAAAAATCAACCCTGCCCATTTGTTCTGAAAGAGAAAAAGTTTCTTTCAGGAATTCCATTCTTCCCTTGTCCTTCATGGACCCACTCCCAATTGCTGCTTCTTCTGGTACTTGCTTGCCTAATGGGGAATCACAAAGAGGGCAAAGGAATGAATACATTTGGACCTACTCTCCAAATAGCCAGTCAAAATACTGACTGGGTACATTGGGTACATTAAGGCAGTCTGCTTCAGAGTGACTCCCAGGCCACAGCTTCTGCTGTTTGAATCCATGTAAGACAGGATTGTTTGTATTAGCTACAGTGTAACAGCCCAACAATAGTGCTAGCAGACAAGCCCAGTGACGCAGTCCCTAACCACTTGATTATTCAAACCAGCTACTCTTCATTCTCTTTTTTTTTTGTTATTGTTAGTTACAAATACTTATATTTCCTGGGTTTTGAGCCCTTTGGGGTTTATATTTCAATTTTTTTTCTTCCATAATAGTAATACCAAGAAATACTACAACTTTAGAACTTCCCCTGTAATAATGCAACTCCAGGCATAAGTAGAGAAGGAAATTCCTATATTTCAATAGCTTATTGTGCTGAGTTATAAAAGCTGATGTCTAGCACTCAGTGTAGTAGTTGTTCTGGTTGTCTTACTACAACAATCTAACATTTATTAAACTTATGCTCATTTAATTTCAAATAATACAGCATCTGTTTACTGTTTTCAATCTTTTCATTTAAGCCTCAACTATTAGCCAATTTAACTATTTAGCAATTTAACAGACCCAGATTTTGGCCCACATAGCTTCATCTCCAAAATATAGTGAAATCAGTGTCACTACAAACACAGTGTGAAGAAAATACATGTACAATTGCTTCAGCTCCACTGCAATTTTCAGTATTTCATAGTGAAAATGTTTGCATTTTTAGCTTTCAATCCATATTATATGCTTTTATAACAAAGTCTACCTTAAGTTTGTCTTTGAAAAGACAACAGCCACCACTTTTAATCTTTTGAATAGTGACATTAACTCCCTAAAAGCTATTAAGATTAGCACATACATTAAGAGGTAAGCTTATTAAGAGTAACAGTTAAAGCTAACAGATACATCAGACTATCTCCAACTTACTGATAAAGTTACTCAGATAGCAAGTGTTAAAAACAAGCAGTCTACAAATCAAACTAATAAAAACATGGTTACCACTCGCTGAAAGTTAATTATTTCAGATTTATTGCAAATACAATATAGGAAGCACAATTTTAATACACCAATTTGAAACACTGTTTGTAATACCATTTTTTTCCCCAATTTCAGTATTGGAAATGTATCTTTATTATTAAAAATGGATGCTGTTCCTAGCAGAGTGTTTGTATGGGCAGGCACAAATTATTTCTCAAAAGAAATGAGAGAAAAGAAGTAGCGTTTGATTTACAGAATTCATATATAAATTGGTGATAAGATTTCCAGTCATGGCAAACAGTTGACATTATGTGCACTGTTTAGTGGTGTTAAGAAACATGCCTGCCTCTCATAACCTTGTCCATAATTAGGCTGTGAAATCTGATGATTTCACATTTTATTCTAAACCACAGAATTAAAGAAAAAAGATTCGATTCTATAAAAATGACATTTTCATACAAGCATCTTAAAAATTCAGAGGTAGGCGGAGCTTACGTAAGAGTGGAGGCTGAATGAAGAAGCACATCACAGAAAAAAACCTAACTCCAACATACTTTTTTTTTTTCAGTTCCTGTCACAGGTTACTGTGTAACTTCAGGTATATGCTAAACTGAGCAATACAAATATGCATTACAGGGAAAAGAGAAAGAGCAACAGAAGTTCAAAACATTTGTTTCAATGGCAGCAACAGATAATTGTCACTGCAAGTTCTTTACTCACAAGCTCATATATACCTCTGCGAATTCAAGAAATTCAGTTTTCTGACTACTCAGTGAAACAATGTTTGTAATACACAAACTTGATTTTGATGAAATTAACACATTTCTCCAACCTCTGACAAACTTTATCTTTTTGATTTACATTAGGGTACAAACTTGAAAAAGTAAGAAACCTGTTGTGAAGTATTTTGAGAAAACTGCAAAAGCAAGATATATAAATGTACTACTGCATACATCTGTTGCTCTTACCACAAAGCCTACTTCATTGTACATGGCAGTGATTCTGCAAGAAGTAAGAAGAGAAAGTTATTTCAGGTATGTATTCCATGTCCAGTAGTTATCCCAGAGGACAGCAAACAGTTGTGAGAGCTGTATTAGGGAAGTAAAAATGAGAGCTCCTTCCTGACCTTAAAAGTGTTCCTACAGTTTAGCAGGGTTGATAGACAATATTTACATCTTCCTGACAGCTACTCATTTCAGTCTTCCTCTTAATCTTTGCTTGCCAGAGATTATTTTGGTGTACATGGTAGTAGCCGGTATGTGCTAGCATTTTCCAGACATTCAGCAAGGGATGGTCTATACCCCCGGGACCTCAAACTGAAGACAGGCAGGTAGACAAAAGTCAGAGAAAATGAAAACCTAGCTACATTCACTTTTGTTATCAGGGCAAAAATTGACCTGTAAGCTGTGAACATGACAAGTGTGATGGGGTACATGAAACAGGAAGTTTTGTGTCCACCTTGCCTCAACACAGAGCCAGGACCAGCAGATGGCGCAATGGCTCAGCCCCCAGCTGAACCGGAGCAACAGCCTGTGCCACAGCCACAACCTCCACTACCCTACCCTGCCCTGCCAGCAGCCCACCACAGCCTGTGTCACTGCCTTTGCCACAACCTCTGCCATCCTGCTCTGCCAGCAGCACACACCAGCTTCCAGCCCAGCCTTTAGCACCGCCTCCAGCCAAACCAGAGCCTCTGCCACTCTGCTCTGCCTGCAGCCTGCTACAGCCTCCACCATCCTGCTCTGCCTGTGCCTGCAGCCTGTCAACACCTCAGCACTTGCCACAGTCCCAGGCTCCACCAGCAACTGTCGCCCCAGTGCAAAGGCAAAAGTATAAGGCCAAATCAGCACGTCCAGTCAGTGATGACAGCCAAGCAGGACACTTGCAGCCAGCAGATGGATCAGAGCCTGAGGTCATCACCGAGTCTTTTTCCATTGAAGGACTGCGCCATCTATGGAAGGAACTCTCCTGGAAACGAGATGAGCCCATACTGACCTGGATGCTCCGAATTTAGGACTTGTTTGGCAATGACACTCTCCTCGATAGCACTGAGGCATGACAGCTAGGAAGCCTGTCTAGAGACTCTGGCATTGATCAAGCGGTCGTGGCAGAGAGGGAACCTACCAGTGTCTGGCAGCACCTCTGTCCTGGTTTGACCAGAAGAACTAAGGATTTATTAGGGTCAAAAGGACAATCTCTTTGAGAGGGCCTCCGAGATGCCCCCTCTCCCCAAATGGGGACAGCAAAATAAAATAAAAGCACCAGGCACACAGATAGTGAATTTTCAAGAACAGCTTTATCTATATTTAAAAATTCAACAGTATGAAAAGAGAAATGATAGAGAAGGTAAATTGTTAGTTCAAGACGGCTTCAGCCCTTCCTCCTCCTCCTACAATTACAGGCCTGACTGCCGGCACAGGCTCCCAAGGACATAAATCAATCACCCCTTCTTATCAGAACCTTCCACTCCCCCCTTAATTTCACCCTGGGAAGGGGGAGACAGGGGTCGACCCAGTCAGCTAGGAGATTAAAACCAAATATATATATATATGTATGTATTTACATATACCCAGAAGGGAAAAGCTGAGACCGGAGAGAAGCCGCAGGAGTGAAGGAAGAGGAAGAACCGGAAAAAACAGATCCTTATATAAACAAGGATATGTCCTTCTTCACGTGACATATAGCTGTTCTTCTCATTTGTCCCCTTGCACAGTTATAGCCTTCAGTTCTCCAGGGCACAACTCTGACTTTCGTTTTCCTTATCAGCTACTCCTCCCAGCAAATTCCTTCGTGGGCAAAGGAAGGGGGGGGAAAGAAAAAAAAAATCCAGCTGGATTTTCTTAAAGAGGAAGTGTCTTTGTCCCTTGCCTGCTTGAAAAGCAGACTAGCCTCTTCAAAGGGAATATGACGTACAGAGGATCCTCGATGTCTCTTTCTCTTCAGTTTTAGTCACCCTGTGACAACCTCCTAAGGAGTGTAAGGGAGAGATACAGCCATGAAGAGGACCTGCGGAAACAGCAAGGTCCCTGGAAAACCATGGAAGAGGGGATCTGACGCCTCAGAGAGCTGGCCAACCTCAAGATCCTCTTCAGCACTGACCAAGACTCCAAGAGCCCTGATGACATCAAGTGCACTCCCCAAATGTGGTCCAAGATCTGCCGGCTTGCACCACACATGTACTCACAATTCTTAGCATCGCTTCAATATGGCAAAGGAGATGAGACTGCGGGTGATGCATCAAAGAAATTGTGGGGATGTGAGGATGCCATGCACGGTCCACTCCAAACTGTGGTGGCATCTGTGGAAAAACTGACTGAAAGTGTCCAAAAAATTGAGGACAGAATGGCTGATTCATGTCTCCACGAATGTGAGACATGCGCTGCCATCAAGCAGGCAAAAAGAGTGAAGCCCCTGTGGTATGGTGGACACTGGGCTAAGTACAGGTACGGTGAGGCATGGCAAATAGACTATATTACACTCCCACAGACCCTCCAGGGTAAACACTATGTGCTCCCCATGGTGGAGGCAACAACTGGCTGGCTGCAATCATATCCGGTGCCCCATGCCACTGCCTGAAACACCATCCTGGGCCAAGAAAAACAAGTCCTGTGGTGACACGGCACACCAGAGAGAATTGAGTCGGACAATGGTACTCATTTCAAAAATGGCCTGGTCACCACGTGGGCCAAAGAGCATGGTATTGAGTGGATATACCATATACCCTACCATGCACCAGCAGCTGGAAAGGTTGAGAGATGTAATGGTTTGTTAAAAACCACACTGAAGGCACTGGGGCGGAGGGAACTTTTAAAAACTGGGACCAGCACTTAGCAAAAGCTACGTAGCTAGTGAACACCAGAGGCTGTGTCAATTGAGCTGGCCCTGGCCAATCTGAATCCCTGAACACCGTTCATGGAGATGGAGTTCCTGTAGTGCACCTGAAAGGTATGCTAGGGAAAACAGTTTGGATCAACCCTGCCTTGAGCAAAGGCAAACCCATCTGTGGGATTGTTTTTGCTCAGGGACCAGGTTGCACCTGGTGGGTAATGCAGAAAGATGGGGAAACACGGTGTGTACCTCAGGGGGACCTTATCTTTGGCTAAAAACCTCTTTGCAAAAAAACTGCATCTGAATGTATATAGCTGATGTATATAGTTGCAAAGGTTCTTTCTGTAGTGTAGTATATGTATGTATGTATGATGATGTATATAGTTACATGAAAACAATTTATTGAGACATACTGGTGAGAAGGAGAAGGGGACACAGGGGTGGAATGTGATGGGGTACATGAAACAGAAAGGTTTTTTTGTGCCCACCTTGCCTCCTCCTTCTTCTCCCAAACCTGTTTGTTTTGTTTTCCAAGCTGTTCTGCCTAGCCCCCCTCCCCCAGCAAGTTGACACTGGTAGCCGTGGCAACAAATGGGTGGGTGTGGGGCAGGCTAAAGCAGCAGCCAAGCTGAGCCCAGCCCGGGGAGCCCCGGCGCGGTACTGAGCAGCCAAGGTGCAAGCCCAGGGTGGCACGCCACGCTGCATCCAGGCAGATCACGCCAGCACAGAGCAAGGAAGTGCCTTTAATGTGCAAATTAGCTGAACAAAAGCCGCGCCTAGCGCGAGGAGCCCTGGGATACCTCCACTTGCTATATAAGGGGAAAGAGACGTCATACACTTCCTCTTTTCTGCCTCTCACCTCACTGGAGACAACAAGCAGAAGGGGAGTGAGGACTGCTACGTGGCCTCCGCCATCTTGACCATGCAGTGCTCTGCTTTCCGTCTAGACTGGGACGTTTCCTCTTCAGTCATCCAAGTCCCTGGGTCATCGAGATCATCTCAGCTCACCCCACCTTCTTCCCACTCCAACCGGACTATATTTCTTGCAGGTTTTATCAGGGGTGCGGAGGGAGAAACCTCGTGACACGGTGAGGGGGGAGGGACCTGGAAAATTTTCTTACTGTTTCTGTATTTGCACTGTTATATATATAGTTATCTGTTAAAGTTATTCTTTATCACTTTGCCTCGGGTGTGTATGTGGTTTCATTATATATTTATTCCTTTATCCTGGGAGGGGAAGGTCCTTTTATCTGGGTCTTCCCAAAATTGTCTGGTCAAACTAAGACAACAAGCTAAAAAAGTGATGTCTGGAGGGGAAGAACCAGCATACCAATTCTTCTAAGTTGTTTAGAGCTGAAAGCAAAATTGAGTGTGAAAAAAGCTGAAAACAAGCAAGTAGGAAGCTTGACAAAAGAAACAAAACCAGAAAGTGATAAATTTTACTTCATGTTCTAGTTTAACTTCAGTCATTTCTTAGCTTTTAAGTAATTCTTTCATCATGCTACTAAGGCTTTATCAATCAAATCACTCAGATTCTGTCAACATTCTCAAAACGTTAGTTTGTTATATCTCACCCACACAAAAATGGTTATTTTTCTCCATTTTATTTTTGGCCATTCCATTTCCTTGATTGAGGATATCCTTCAAGTAGAATCATAGAATCATAGAAGGGAACTAGAAGGAATTGGAAGGGAACTAGAGAGATCATCTAGTCCAACCCCTCTGCCAGAGCAGGATCACCTAGATGAGATCACACAGGAATGTGTCCAGGCGGGTCTTGAATGTCTCCAGAGAAGCAGATTCCACAGTCCACCTGGGCAGCCTGTTCCAGTGCTCCATCACCCTTACTGTAAAAAAGTTTTTCCTCAGGTTAATACCAAACCTCCCGTGGTCCAACTTCCTCCTGTTCCCTCTTGTCCTATCATTGGATGACATTGAGAAGAGCCTGGCTCTCTCCTCCTGACATTCACTCTTAACATATTTGTAGACATTAATGAGGTCCCCTCTCAGTCTCCTCCCAGCTCTCTCAGCCTGTCCTTGTAGGGCAGATGCTCCACTCCCTTAATGATCTT
>VWZO01005294.1:0-21211 GCA_013396975.1 Bucco capensis | reverse complement strand
GGCCCTTTGAGGAATGAAATGGGTGCACTGGTGACTGAGGATACAGAGAAGATGGAATTACTCAATGCTACCTTCACCTCAGTCTTTACCTGCATTGTGCATAGTAACACCTTAACCTTTTATGTAAGTCCAGGTCTCACCTGCTTTTACATAATATTCTGATCAATATCAGTGATGTTTCCCAGCTGTTACTGTCCCAATGACAATACTATTATTAGGCAAAATTAGCAGGATGTTTTTCCAATGTTCCAATAAGTCTGTTCCTTTCTATTTGTGTCATGTTTAAATAGCTTCTACAGGACAAGATAAATTTAACAAACATTCAGTCATGATACAAACNACCAGGGGCCACAGGAGACC
Organism: Bucco capensis; assembly: GCA_013396975.1. NCBI lineage: Eukaryota > Metazoa > Chordata > Aves > Piciformes > Bucconidae > Bucco > Bucco capensis. The sequence goes on along the minus strand of VWZO01005294.1, from coordinate 20,851 downwards.
CCAAGTGATTTTCAGACTGTGCCTGTAATACAAACTAAGGTTTGTATTTATTCACTATAAAAGCCACTGTAACCAACAAGCTCTGTAGGACAAGTGGCTGTTGTCTAAACCTAAGCAGTTTAACTAAGTTCCCATGAAGTACCAATGTGATGTGTTGGAAGATCAGCCAAATTAAATCTGTGTTTATTTTGCAGGAAAAAAAAAAATCCAGTTTACTGGATAAAAAAAAGTTTTGCCTTAGCAAGATTTGCTTATTAATGCTGAATTTCATGCTTTTTGTTTGCCTCCCTATTTTTAAGTTCTCTTTCATGAATATCTGAAGACTGCAGTCCTTTAGTTAAACTAAAAGGCCTGGTAATTCCATATCTACCAAAAGAAAGGCACAAAGATTTGTTATTTTAGTTTATATCAGACTGCCCAACTTATTTAAAATATCTACTACCTACTTACAAGATTGAACTATGCAGAAAAATGATTCTTCAAAAGAAACTCCTGGGATAAAATACATATACTTAGGCTGCAGACTGAAATTAACAGTGTCCCTTTTCATTATCATCTTTATTTTTGTCTAAAATGGTAAGCTTCTAAATGTGAACCCACAAGACTTCAATAGTATAGAAGAGCTTTCCTGGATCAGAGAAGAACTTGCTTCCTTGGAGCAGCTGATTCTATCCTTGCCACCAAATTGCTATGAATCACTGGGCCAAGTCTCTCTTTCATGGGGTGCCTGACATGGGCACCCCTGTACACCAGTCCTAAATGGCTGTTCACTTCCAACAGCCTCAGTCATCAAATCATACTGATAAAATGAAACATGCAATTAGTATGAAGACGAATAGAAACTAGAAAATCTCAAAGCAGGCACAAAAACATGACACTTTTGACCAGGTAAGTCCCCACTCCTCCATTTGCTATTTGTGGAAGGGAATAATACTTCCCTACATCAGAGAAGATAGATAAATTCCACTTTCAGACAAACTGATATGCTGAGATGACAAATTATAGAAAAACTGACAGCAAAATTAGGGTTTTTTTTACCCATTATACTCCTGGGATGGTAAAGAAGGCTTATTGTTCACCTAAAAAAGACGAAGTTATAAAGAAATGCAAAGCTACATATTTACAGCATTGATGAACGAAGCTGCCTATAGACAGGGAAAAATCTGATGATTATAGACTAATACAATGTTCAGGCTTAAGGAAACAGGCACTTTAAATCCAAGCTCTTCCTGATTTTGCTGTGCCGAGGTTTATAACCTTTACAACATTTAAAATAGCTCTTAAATGCAGAACTAAAGGCTGAATAAGGTCCCTAGATTTAATAATACTTAGTGGAAGTGCATGTACTTTAGGTTTTATAGCATAACTTAATTTCTTCTCTAATTAAGGAAACATACTCTGCATTATCTTTTAAATGGAAAGGAATCCAAAGCAGCCTTACTGGTTTTGACTAACACTCTTCTACGTAAATATATTTTTGGCATCTACCATAATTTTACTTTTATGGATACTCCTTGTAAGATGTTCCATAGCAAAAGACACCTTCGTTATGTCCTCAAGAATACTTGAATTTAATATTCAAATTCACATTATATGTTAAAATTGTATTCTGCTTTAGAAAACAACTAACATGACTTTTGGATAGGAAGGAAAAGATGACTTTGGGAGCTTAGTACAAAAAATTCCCCCTTAGTTTACAAAAGACAGCTGAATGAATAGCAAGGGTGGGCAGGAGGCAGAGGCGGCACAACTAAATGATAACTGTTTGCTAAATACCTGTTATCTATCACCACACTATTATTTTCCTCATATGCCTACACATCTGTTAGAACAATTACAGAAATATTCATTTCCTGGAGTACAACATTTCTAAGCACGTACCCATGTCTTAAAGTTCATATAAAAAAATAAATTAAAAGCTATTGCTGCAAACAGGCAAAACCATGTTCCGTATCATCTCCTAAATATCTAAGGGTTTTCCTAACAGCAACCACCAGAATCTTTTGTTTCACAGAGAAATCTGCTTATCAGCTCCATCACTGTTGCTAGCAACTTTGTGCAGCTCTTATCTCCTGCACACAGCCCTGGAGAAAAGCACTGCAATGGCAAACACTGCAAGAACAGTGCAGTGTTCTTTTTTCAAGGACTGTTGCGACAGGATTTCCCACAAACCAACGACATCATCCTCTCTGAGAACACTCTCAGTATAAGTCAGATTAAGCCATTTGCTTGCAATATCCAAATAAAAGTATCCCCCATCCCAAGGTTACAAAGACATATTAACAGAATCTAGAGAGATGTTCACATTTGACAAAGTCAGATCTAACGTTGTTCTTCACCTTAAAGCAAATCTCATTCTCTGCACAATGATTCAGATGTCAAGATGTTTCACATCCATGGAACTCAAGAGCCTTTCTTGTGCAAGACTAGCATCGTTACTTTACCTGAGAACAGGATTTGGAAGATAGTGATAAACATACACACAAGTTTCTCTTCTGTTTAATTTGGATTCAAACCCTCACTCTCTTGTTCCCTCAAGATTACTGATCAATAGCTTTTTTAGAAAGCAGTTTCAAAACTCTTCTCCTAGATTATGGAGTGCCTCGACCATTCTGGAAACAATAATTACCTTTCAAAAGTCTAGATTCAGCTGCCTTCAGAACATTTTAATAAATATCTTAACACCTAACAAGACACAACTATAAGCAAATAGATGCTTTACAGTGAAAGAAAACAATTTTCTTGTCTACTATGGCAATACTTAAATCTCAGTCCCAAGTTTTTCCACTTTATGTTTCCTACAATTTGATGTATTTCATGTTTGTATTTCATATAAAACCTTGTATCTTATTTAAGTTAACAACCACACTTAATACAAACCTACACGTGGGATTAACGTACGCAGTTTATAATTCAGGCCAATTTCAAACAAAATCCATAAATTTTGATTGTTAAAAGGGTAAATAGGTACGAGTTGCTGGAATTTCATGGATATTATAATAGACATTAGCATTTACCTTGGAAAGAACGAGAAAGAGCTAGAAACGTCTCTTATCTGCAGTCCTTTGTATATTTTGAAAACAGTTTACTAAAAATAAACAAGTCACATACCCACATAAAACGTCTCTCAGACTGATTATTTAAAGTTCTATTCAGCAATTCCGAGCAGTCATCTGAAAGTTGCCATGACCAGCTGAGTCTTCCAAAAAGGCAAGAGAATAATGTCTCCTCCAATTGAGACATCCCTTTGTGGAAGTGTAACCACTCTTCTAATGTGGAACATGTGCTCTACATTATCAAAATGCTGATAAAACATTAATTATTTTTGTATTAACTACAGTTGTATTACTATAGAAGAACCTAAGCATCCATCTCTAATACTCAAAACAACAGAATTCAAGAAATTATTTCAGAGGTTTCCCACCTGTAAACTGTTATTCCAAAACACAACAGATATTGAAAAGCTGTCCTCTTCAAGATAACAAACGGATTTTTTTTTTCAACTAGAAGTCAGCACCTACAAGAGTCTGGCCTTTTTAAAACTCCTCTTCACTTCAAATGGAGTTATTTTCAGAACATTAATAAAGTCAGCTGTAAAAGCAAGGTATCAGTTTCAAAATACCACACATACTACTACAAAAAGAAAGGGGGGGGGGGGGTTGGCAACATCAGAATTCAGAGGGAAATAAGCAATAACCTTTTCTCTGGGAGCACAACTACCACATGGCTCCTGCCTTAAAAATCCTTGCAAGGTTTCTTCAGCTCAAGGAGGTACAAAAAAGTAATGACCCCACAGTAAGCAAATATTCCTGAATAACAAGATGCTGTTGCCATTTTGCTAGCACAGGTTTGCTTCCATGGTAGAGTGATTCCATAAGGAAACCCTGTCTCCACTGTGGAGATGCAAACACATGTAACGCTGTCCTCCTCCATCTGTGTAACAGAAATAAACTACTGCATTCCATTACGTGAAAATCATCTTTTAGGAAGAAATACTGAACTGTTTACCTCCTGTATACTTACACTCTAGTTTACACCAAAAGGAACTCTGTGAATCAAGTATCATATCAGCTTTGAGAAGGTCACTGAGTATGGTGAAAGAAATACAGCTTTCTAGTTAGAAGATACCTAAGTCCCTACCAAAATATTTCATCCCAGATTTCATTGTCTGAGCAACACACAATTCAAGAGACTTTTCTATTTGTTTCAGCACAAAAGTTCTGCCTCACTGACCTCCCAGCTTCCTTTGTTTTCAATATGGAAGATAAACCAATTATTAGTTCCCTAACAAAATTTCATGGTTTAATATGATAACAGGTTTAATATGATAAACATGGTTTAATGTGATAACAGAATCATGTATTCATTGAAGCTAAATGACGATACTGTTTAATAATTTGCTGAATGGTTGGAAGTAGGATATGCTAAAAATTCCCAAACATAAAAAACATCAAAACTCAAAAATTCTCATTTTCTACAGCTCATTTTAAATGCAAGTAACATATTAAACCAGTTTCACAGACTCAGCCAATTTAAGAAACAGCAAAAGGAAAAAAGAACGTGGGTTTTGATAAAGCAGCTGGCATTTGCTTCAGAAATAGCAAGACTATGTGCAAGGAAATAAAATTAACTTCATTCCTCAAAATAGCTTACTGCTATCAGACAGGTAGATCATAATGTACAAGACAAAACATTCTAGATAGGAAAGAATGCCAGAAGTTCTTATGAAAAAGCTATTCTTCCCTATCCAAATTTGCTGAATTCAGGAAAGGGTTTATCCAATTTGATAAATGATTTTTTCTTTTATAAAGAGAAAATACTATATTGTCAGCAATTAAGATTTAACTAGTTTATTGGGTTGTGGGGTTTTTTTAATGTTATATATAAATTGAACTTATCAGTTATTTAACCCAGATGGCTGCAATAAGCTTTTCACTGGTTTAACCATAGCTTCATGCCAAAAACAGAACAACCCAAGTTGGAAGGGACCCACAAGGACCATCAAGTCCAACTCCCATTAGGCACAGGACAAAAACCCCAAGATCACACGAGGTGATTAAGGGCATTGTCCAAGCGTCTATTAAACTCCACAAGATTTGGAGCCATGACCGCCTCCCTAGGGAGCCTATTCCAATGCTCCACCACCCTCTGGGTGAAAAACTTTTTCCTAACATCCAGCCTGAATCTCCCCCGGGACAGCTTCATACCATTCCACCGTTTCCTGTCACTGTCCACTAAAGAGAAGAGCTTAGCCCTCACTCCTCCCTCTCTGGTGTGGAGGTTATAAACTGCTATGAGATCCCCCCTCAGTCTTCTCTTCTCCAGACTGAACAGGCCAAGTGATTTTAGGCTTTCTTCATATGTCTTCCCCTCCAAGCCCTTAGCCATCTTTGTTGCCCTCCTCTGGACGCTCTCCAGCAACTCCATGTCTGTCTTATATTGTGGAGCCCAGAACTGCACACAGTACTCCAGGTGAGGCTGCACCAGTGCCGAGTAGAGTGCAACTATCACTTCTCTTGCTTGGCTAGCGATGGAGTGCTTGATGCACCCCAGGATACAGTTGGCTCTCTTGGCTGCTGAGGCACACTGTTGACTCATATTCATTTTACTATTATTATTCCCAGATCTCTCTCAGCTGTGCTGCACTCAAGACTAACATTCCCCAGAAAGTAGCTGGTTTTTTGGGTTACTCCTCCCCAAGTGTAAAACCCAACACTTACTCTTGTTAAATTTCATTTGATTTGTGGCTGCCCAGACCTCCAATCTATCCAAATCTCTCTGGAGAGCCTCACATCCTCCAATGGAGTCCACAGCACCCCCCAACTTAGTGTCATCTGCAAACTTACTTACTAATCCTTCAAGTCCTACACCTAAGTCATTTATAAAGATATTAAACAGCAGGGATCCATCTTGGAACCATTGAGGTACCCCAATCATCACCTGCCATTCCATTCACCACAGCCCTCTGGGCTCTATCTCTCAGCCAGTTGTGTACCCATCTGATGATTTTTTTTATCTAGCTTAATGCTTGACATTTTATCTGAAAGAATACTATGGGAAACAGTGTTGAAATCTTTACTGAGGTCCAAGAAGATGACATCGGCTGGTCTCCCTTGATCAACCAAATAGGTAATCTTATCGTAAAAGGAAATCAAGTTTTTCAAACAAGACTTCCCTTTTATGAACCCATGCTGACTAAGACTAATAACTGCGTTGTCTGACAGGTGCTTATCTATGGCTCCCAGAACGATCCTCTCCATAATTTTGCCCAGTATAGAAGTAAGACTAACAGGCCTGTAATTACCAGGGTCATTCCTGTTACCCTTCTTGAAAATGGGAACTACATTAGCACGCTTCCAGTCCGCTGGGACCTCTCGAAATCACCCAAGCAGAGACAGACAGAAGATTTCTTTCCAAGTTTAAGTTTATGTAAATAGCACACTAACTATATGCAGCTATCCCAGGTAGGTCAAGCCTTAAAGGACAAAGCAGAAAATTTCAAATTAAAAACTATATTGCTAGGAGTACATTTCAAGAAGACTCAAGTTCCACTACACCAAATGGAACTCCACTACACCAAATGGAACTGTATCTTCACTTAAGTTGACTGAAGATTTTATCTCTCCTTTCCACATTCATCATCTTTATTAAGGCTTGTTCTTGCTTGTCAAGTGTTTGGCCATGTACATCAGTCCTATTTGTAAGAGCAGAACAAAAGCATGCTAACATTTAGTTCTGGTGTAGATCAGTTATCTTGAAACAAGCGCTGCATCATTTGTGCCTTGTTCTTGTACCTATTAGTCCAGTCAAAATTACGTAATGGTTTACTTTTAAAATGTTAAGATTTTTAACACTGCATGAATCAAAAATCTCATGGAAAAAAGTACTTAAAAAAATTCCCCATAACTGCTCAGAAAGAACATAAAGTAGCTCCCTAGCTAATCCTACTTGTCTTCTTTTTGTTTGCTGTCATAGCGTTGCAACTGAACAGAACAAAGTATCATTAGCTGCTACTTGTAGGGGCGGGGGGGAAGGAAATCAATTCCTGTTTTTAAATGAACTGTACTGAGAATAGTATGGTAATGGTAACAATAACTTTTTGTAATTCTCCTTTAATGTCAGATCAAGAGCATTCCATAACCTCAGTGCCACTGCTGTTCCCCCATGTATTTAAACAACCATGCATTAAGAACACAAGAGCAATTGTGCTGGGTCAGACAAATGTTTGTCAAGCTCAGACTTTCTTACAGTGGGCAAACAGAAAGCACCTTAAAGGCATTTAGCCAAGCATGCAGTGATACTTCTACAGAATGCTGTGTCATGCCCCAAGTTTTCAGAGACTCCAAAGATCTGAGGCAGTATTTATCCTTATTTTCTCCACAGAATGCTTCTTTCATCAAGTTCATAAACTTAAAACATTTAATATCCACAACACTGTACAGCAAGAAGTTACATATTAAACTACATGGAGAATTATCTCCAAATGTTTGAGCAAGCTAAATACTCATTTTATTTGATGGGCCCTACCTCTTAAGGTGAAAAGAGGTCCTGCAGGGCAATGACCTCTACAACACAGGGCACAGCCTCACAGTACCCAAGTTAGAGCAGAGCATGTCAGGGCCAGCAGCCAGGGTCAGCCACACTCCAGCAAGCTGTACTTAGCCCAGCTGGCCTTGGCTACAGGCTGCCCGGAGCAGGTGCCAAAGCGTTGCAGAACCTGTTCTTACAGCCAGGGCTCCAGCACTAGAAATAGCAGCGAGACCACTTTCCTGCATCACTGAGAAATCATCAGGAAACAGTCTAATAAATTGGCAGCCTGTAATAAAGTGATTACACTCTGAAGGAGCCCAGAGAACATAATTACTATGCATGGTTTTTAATGCTGAACTAAGAGAGTGATCATTTAAACACTGGAAACTACAATTTTTTTTTTATTGATTTGTTTAAAATAAAACTTGTATCTTCTGTGTGACTCAAGAGTGAAAATACTCATCTAGGTGACCCAAATATGCTTTCCAAATATACAGACCTGAGACATCAGGTGGAAGACTAAGTGTCTTCTAGGAAAACTAGAGGATAACTAAATCCTCAAGACTCATCCAAAAAAGCAGACCCTCCCTGACACCCAAACTATGCAGAGGGCTAGGCACCATCATTATGGTTCCTGCTGAAATATCCAAGACAAGGCAACACATGCTACAGATTGAGCAGCATGCCTTAATTTCTTCTTTGACTCACCTCCACCCTTAAATTACTCCCGGTAAAAGTATAATCAGAGAAGGAACTGCAGGTGAGAAGCCTCTAGGTGAATAAATTGCAACACTAGATTACATTCTGTACACGTTTTAAAATCACCTTCACTGCATCACTTTCATGCAACAATGCTAAAGCAAGTGTATGCAGCAAGCCCACAACACGGTTTTGTTGCCCAGAAGGAAATCACTTCATTGCTTAGAATATTTCAAAAGCATTAGCATTTTTCTTAGCCATTCCAATATTCATCTCCATACAGCAAGAAATTCTAGCCTACAGAGATGGGGAAAATAAGCTAAATATATCCTGTTTGAATTGTAAAGCCAGGGAGAAAACTGGAGGAAGTATTTGATATCACCCAACATAATCAAAGTTTTCACTTAAAGCAAAGCAGGATTCTGAGCTTCAGATACTCAAGCAATTTTTGAAGAGGAATTTTAAAAAGTAAAGGCAGTAACTAGATTTTCTTCCCATGCGTAACTGGCAGCAGATAACATACAGAAATGTGTTTGAGAAAGAATCTGACAGCTGACTACTAAAAACCTGGTAAGATGGCACAGACGACATGGGAGTTATTATCTGAATAAATTACAACTGAAGGGGGTTAGAATCTATTATGAAATAATATGTAAATTAGATTATTTTACAGTGATATGCTTCAGAAATGTTTGTTTTCCTCCTTATATTACTTTTGAAAGTGATTTTTTTTTTTTTGCTAGATATTATTAAAAGTATAACAATTAGCTAGAAACAGTCTGCTTTGGTTTTAGGAATGTAGCATGTAAGCTGTTCTGGTTTCTGCTTAAGTAGTTTGTGACTTTTGTAATCATTTCAGTGAAACTGGTCATAAGTCAAGCCTAGCAATAGTAACACATTAATTAAATACCATCTAAGCTCCCTCTTACCTGCCAAGACCTTAAACATATGTTTAAAATGACAGCCCCAGAGATATTAGGTTTATTAGTTTAGACAAAGGAGATATGGAGATGGAGATAATAGTTACAGATCATTATTTGAACATCCTCCCTGCCACTGTCTAAGACCAGATCTTGTCAAGAAGAAAAAAATAGAAAAGACAGAAATACAAACTCAGGGAAGATCTAATAGACATGAACAAATCACCTGCAAGGATTCTAAGTAAAAGAGAAGCATGAAAGCAAAGGAAAAGCAACAGTTCAGAAAGCAGAAAAGTATCAAAATTGTCAAAAGTTAGAGAGAGCTCATGGACAAGAAAGTGTGTGAAATTTCACAGGCAAAAGGCCAGAGTTTGAGCAAATTGTTTTGCAGAATTTCTTTCAGAATTTGCAATGCCTAAACAATTACTAGTGAAAATTTGCAGGATAACTGACTGGTTTTTGATTAGTTAGAAAGCTAAAGGAATTAAGTTCCGCCTCTCTCTTTTTTTTTTTTTTTTCACATAAAGGAACACTATATTTGGTAATGTTTTTTCCTGATGAAGTGTTTTACAAAGAGATTGAATAGCAAAGCCTCAAATATGAAGTGAAAAAACCTAGGACTGTGTAACTCCTCTTATACTCTAGGGAAAATGAAAAGTTATGAAAGGATGAAGGAAGGTGAGCAATTGAGTTTCCTTAATAAAGACTACTATGCATTAAGATTTTTTTCCTCTAAAATGTAAACAATTGTTACATTCATATCAGCTACTTAGGAGCAGTTTGATACTAGATTTTAATGCTAGAAAACAGAGGTGGCATACCTGCAGTTATATCAGCAAAACTGCACTTCTGACAACACAGTAAAATTTACTTTATGAAAGGTAAATGAGCAAAATGGTTTAGCTAGTATAAACTGTATCAATATTGGGGAATTTTCATCATGCAATCTATCACCAAAGTCTTACTGCTTTTTTCCAACTGCAATAGCAGAAATAAACTTCAAATCAAATCTACTGAACCCAACTTACATACCCTAAGTTGAGGAAAAGTAAAACAGAAAAAGAAATAACAGACAGCAACTCATGCAATTACACCAGAGCAAATAAACAAAACACTTCTGCAATGATATACGTTGCAGATTTTGCTTATTGTCCACAGATTACCACCACTTTGTTGCTATGAAGTTCTAATGCAAGACATTTCTTTATATGCCATTTATGGACAGGCAGCTGTTATTTGCAATTTTAACTCTTAATCTTACTCTTCAGAAAAACATAGTTAAAGAGGTTCTGCTCTGCAGCAGTTGTGCTTCTCATCACAGATCAGTAAATAGGTGAATCAGACTGAAACATTTCAATTATTTCTTCTGAATCAAGTCTGCTAGTTGCCAAGCTCTCACCAGTTCTAGCTCTGCGTAAGAACTAAGGGGCACTCAGCGTTTTGCCACTCAAAGTCTGAAAGCACATACCTGGCACACTGATATATACTGCCTGCTCTTCTGACTTGCTAGAAGCCCTGGAAGAAACTAGTTTGCTAGGCAAATTCTCTCATACAGTAAGGACCCAAATTCACTTTAACTGAACAAATGAAAACAGATGTTGCTCATTCTCAAGCTATTTCAAGTTCTTGATCCACCTGACTGATGGATGGTGGCCATCTTGTGCACAAATCACAGTTATGCCATTTCTGGACACACACACTGAAGTGTGGTACATAGTATAAATGTTAGTCAAAATTACTATTTCTAAATGGTAAGAGTCACATTAATAGTCATAACCTCAAATGCTCCTGGCCAAATGAGTAAATAATATTCTGTAGGATAATAATAGGAAGGTAACACTTTGAACTGAAATCTGCAATAAGAACCAATGACAGACTTCACTATTCCCTCCTTCATGTCAATCTGCATGTCATCCTGCCACACTCCTGCTTTTTCAGTCAAGAGCCACAAAATGCATATGAAAGACTTCTGCCTTTACTAATAAGGCAGAGCATCTGCTGCCACAGAGATTTCTTTCCCTGCAGTGTAAATTTTAAAGATTTCTTCTTCAAAAACAGCAAGATGACTAATCAGCAAACTTCTCAATACAAATGCTGAACAAAAAATGTTTACAATTACAATCACTAACATTTCTTTTCCAATAAGGTGTAAAAAAAAAAAAATCAGTTCAACAGATGTGAGTTGCATCTCCTCTGCTTATGACAAAGCTGTGATTTTTAGCAAAGAAGTTACACAACAAATGTATACTGAGGTTTTATTCCAGGCTCTGAACAGAACATCAGCCTTTGAGAGAGGCAGCTGTTCACCATGGCAGCTACCACAACATAGAAAGAAATCCAACTAAAGCTAAAGATACACAAGAAGGAGATACATGATGTCCACTACAAACACAAGTAAGAAAAATTAAGACAGTGCCTAGACCTGAAATCTAGCTGAGACTAACTCCTCTTTAAACAGTTAGGAATGTACAGTTTGAGATTTTTAACATTTGTTACTCTACAGAATCTGACAGAAAGCCTCTGAACCCCGATGGCAGGGCTACAAGTCAGTCAACACTGACATATAGCTTTCTGAATTTTCTCCTTGAAATGAGAACAAAACCACAGCGAGAGCTCTGCATCTCTAAAGCTTTAAAGAAAATAAGCTATAAGATGGTGGGTTTAAAATACAGAAACTCAGATCTGTTAGTTGAAACATATTTAAAACAAAAGGTTTGAAAACAAAATCATAGCCTGTGCTTTTGAGAGGACGAGATCTTCTTTCAGACTATGTCTCAGTTCATTCATTTCATGGCTAGGCTTCACAAACAAAGATCCAGGGAGGGCTCCATCCATGCTTTTCATCAGCGCTTTTTACAAGCGCACTGATGGCTGAAAAGGCCAATGCGGGACAGACAAGAGCGGTTGCAAAAGACACAGCAGAAGGACTCCCCAGGAGGTATAACCTGCAAGACACGATTCTTTCTGCACTGTCTTTTCTCCTCAAGAGTCATCCTGCATGCCCTTTCAAAAACATCCGCGGCATTAAAAATAGTGTGTCTCCAGACCTCCCGATTGGAGGCTAGAGTAGACCAGTTAAGGTGATCAATATGACCAAGGCTGAGATATTGTTTCAGGGAGTCCTTGTATCTCCTCTTTGGGGCTCCTCTCTTGCAATAGCCATTGGCAAGTTCACCATACAGTATGATTTTAGGGAGGCGGTAGTTGTTCATCCTGGAGACGTGNATGGTTTAAGGTCTTAGTATGTGCCTTCAAACGCGTTAGGTTAAATAGGCTTCCATCAGTACGATATCTAATGTAGATACCGTCCTGGTCATCAACTTCTGTCATGGCCCTTTGGAGCATCATGCTCAAAAACAGTGTGAATAGAGTTGGTGCAAGAACGCAGCCTTGTTTCATGCCATTAGTTATTAGAAAGGGCTCAGAAAGTGCATCACCATATCTGACTTGGCCATGCTGATTCTCATGTAATGAGATAATCATTTTAAGAAACTTGGGGGGACAACCTAAACGTTCCAAAATCTGCCACAGACCATTTCTGCTCACAGTATCAAAAGCCTTGGTGAGATCAACAAAGGTTACATAGAGACCTTTGTTCTGTTCCCTACATTTTTCTTGCAGTTGCCTTAGAACAAATATCATGTCTGTGGTACTCCTGTTGGCTCTAAAACCACATTGGCTTTCAGGTAAAAATGTCTCAGTATGTCTCAGTATGGCAACTTTAATCCACTTCTTGGATTGGAACAAGTATCACATGATTCTCTGATATTCCAGAAATTCACCCTGTCTTAGCAGCCAACTCAAGATTTGAGGTATTTTTCTGAGCCACGTTAGCAGTCACTCATTAGCATGCAACTGTTCACTGCAATACATTAAATGCCATCAGCATTCTCAAATCTTCTGCCGAAAGAAAGTATCCATGCAGCCCATATGTTGCTGGACTCTGAGCCACACATTTATGAGGTTATCCTTTCACTTCAGCCTAGCACAGCAAGACCCACTTCAGCTCCACACAAATCCAGATGGAGCACTTAAGGACTGGAAAACAAACTATTTCAGCAACAACATACAGACACAGCATCTCCCCACGATCAGCAAATTTCATCCAGGCATGAGGTAAGTCAAAACAAATGAGAATACAATTATTACTTAATTTTTTATAAGCTGCTATTAGAATAAAGCATTACAACAGAGATTATAAAATTAATAAGGCATAAACACTGTTGACAAAATATGCAGAATAGCAGGATTTACTTCATTATTCTTTTTATGAGATGTTGGTAGCCTGCCACTGATGCCTATAAACTTGTTACTCAGAACTCAGTTCACACCACTAAAAGAAACTTTGACCTTTCCACCTCAAAAACAATTTTTGTATTATCTCTGTAGTGCTAACAAAACTTTCTGCAGGTGCTGATAAGAGTAAAATAAACAAAAATTCCCTTTGATCTATACTGTTATTTCACTCTTAAGTGTCACCATAAGTAAAACAGCATTCCAGGTAACAGACACCAGAACTCTTAAAAATTCTTAATGAAATATTGAACTGTTTTCCAAATTGCAAAGTTTTGAGTAGCTTAAACAAAAGTTATTGAGAAGTTACAGAAATCACAGACAGCACCACAAGGAACAGCTGGATTTCACAGCTACTGGAAACTTTCTGAGGACCAGCATCTTGCCAGGCCAGCAGTTGCTAGCTAACAGTATTAGTAATACCATATAAACCTGAACTTCCTTTGGCAACAGCATAATGTCTATTTGGGTACCCACATGACAAAGTCTATGAGAAAAAAGTAATTGTGGGTAGGTTGTTGACTTGGTAGAAGTCTGGGTTAGAGACAGAGATACAAGGAAGTGAAATGGAGGGTCAGAAAACTGGAAAAGCTGTATTAAGGTATGTAAATTTTATGATTTATCACTGCTGTCTGGGAATACATGCTGGGTGGCTCTGCACTTGAACACCGGAGTCTCAACCAGGACAAACCAAAACTGTTGTCCTGACTATTCCACACATTGTGAAATGTGCTTCTGTGGTCAGGAATGAGAGAATGGGTATTTTCCCTGGCTGGCAGGGTGGATCAAGCACCTTGGCATCACTGTCAGTCCTCATACTATACCTTGGTGAATGCCTACCCTATCATGTCCTAAAGCTTCCAAGAACACTCTCCCAACTTCCCAGCCTTCTGGTTTAAGGACTTGTGAGCAAGAAGTTGCACCCATGTATTTAATAGCGCTCAAGGATTTTTATTCCTTTAATTTGTCTGACGTCTGAAAGTCACACAAAAACTGTAGCAAATAATACCAAGAACTGAATTATGAGATCTACGAAAGTATCCTAAATCTCTAAGCAAGGTGAAACCAGCATGAGTACCGATGACTGCTATGCATTATCCACATAGCAAAGAGTCTGAAAGAATACTTCGTCCTTCTGAACTGTACAAATGCCAAGCTTACTTAAGAAATATGTCATCAGATTCCACTTATCTGCTGTTGACAGTCGTCTGTGGAAACTGACAACTGGACTCATGAGAATCCTAGTTCTGTAGTGGTAGAAATATAAATTCTAATCTGGTTTTCATTCCACCTCTGCTAAACCCTTCCCCGACAAAAAAAATAGATATAAATATAACCTTTTAAAAATTATTCCCCCTAAAAATAGTTAAGAATATTTATCTACATATTGGTGAAATGGCCCAGCTGTACAGTCCAGCTTGCTAAAATAGCTTCTGATATGGCTTGAAGGAAAAGTGAAAATAGGAGTATGACATTTAGAAACCAATAATTCTAGTATCCTAGAGCAATATGGACTAACTTCAGGCTTTAGAAATTGCAAATTGCGAGGCATCCAGCTAAGGCATGAAAATCTGCATAGTCTGGGTAACTGGAATAAGCATGAGAAGAGCCTGGCTGCCCTCATTTTTACAAGTGTTAAAACTTATTCTCTACTAAGAATTGAAAGATTTGAAATTTACTTATTAGTTTCGTCCCTAGCCACATACCTTCTCTCCCAGACAATTAATGACATTACCAAAGACATTACAACCTTCACATGCAACAACCCAGCTCTCACAAGTCCAATAAATCTACACAGAGTACTCAGGGTCAGGTTTTAGTCACACCACCAAAGATGAAAATAGACAAATGTCATGAAAGAATCAGCGAACTCAAGTAATCATTCAAACATTTTAATACAATGTCATTAAGATTCATTATTTCAGTTTCCCATTAATCATGCCAATCAACAAGATGTGAGAGTGAGTGTTCTCCCTCTAAATTCACCATGAATTTCACATTTGCTGAGTATTGTCACTATTCATCTCCATGGAAACGTCTGTGATGTGGGAAAAACTCACTAGTATATTGTATCACCCAGTGAATCAGACAAGATGACTCTAATTAAAGATTACTTTCTAAATATAGACAGCCTGAAAACCAGCAATACTAATAACATTTTCAAAATGGTCTTAAAATACAGACAGAGTTTTACTAAATTTAGCAAGAGTCTCATGGACAGGGTTACAACAGAGACTACACCAATCAAACCCCTCCTTTAAACCAAAACAGTTCAAAAATTCTTGCTGACACAAGGTCTATTGTATACCTTTTTTATATGACAGCTGGCAAGTGATACCAATTAACCACTGTAAGCTCGTAAATATATATACAATGCACCATGCAAAGTCTCCATATATAAAGGAGACTCCTACATCTTTTCCAATGCTAGCAGACATCCCATGACATTCATCGCTAACAAGAATTGCAAATATACACACTCACAAACAGGAAATAGGCCCTGGGCATACTTGTGTACAATTAAAGAGAGTGCTGCTATGAAGCGCCTTTTCACAGCTGCCTGGCTTACCACTTCCTGTGGAATTCATATACATTCATAAAACTCACCAAATGCAAAAGGGCAGGAACTAAACCCAAAAATCCACTGTGGAATTCTCCTATCACAGGATCTTATTTTCAGTCTAAGTAGTCACTTGACAGATTATGGGTTTACTCAAGGATGAAAAAGGTATTCCAGAATTTCCAACTGACAACCAACTCCCAAACAGCTTAATAAGTTTTCAGGTCCGTCCTTTATTTAATAATGATATGATTTTTATTTATTTTTTTTCTTTAATGAGTATTAGCATTAATGTAGAGCAAGGAAAAAGAAATCTTTAAATTGAAAATGACAAAGCTATATGGCATTTCAAGGTCCAAAGACCATTCTAATGCAACTGTACAATTCCCAGGTCCAGTGCGAGCTTGGACTCCACTGCTCTGCCACTTACCACACCACACTTCGTTGCACAACATCAACATGTCCTTACAAGCTTAATGTAATTTTTAGGCATGCTCTAAGAAAAGTCAAGTATTAATGCATTCACAGTAGCAAAAGTTTTATATCAACCTGCACCTCAGGAAGTTTTTCACCATCCCCATATCATCATTGGCGATTCAGAACTTAATTCAGTGCAACAGTTTAACTACCTAGGCAGCCTCATCTCCTCGGATGGTAAGATTGACAGAGAGATAGACAATAGGCTAGCAAAGGCAAAGTGCTTTCGGAAAACTCTATAGAAGAGTCTGGCAAAAGTACAAATATCAGTGTTTATAGAGCCACTGTGCTGTCCACTCTTTTATATGGTTCTGAATCATGAGTCATCTATCCCCACCACCTACGTCTCTTGGAGCGCTTCCATCAGCGCTGTCTCCGTACAATCCTAAGCATCCACTGGACAGATTATGTAACTAATACATCTGTCCTAGAACGTGCAGCAATTTCAAGCATTGAGGGCATGCTGCTGAGAATGCAGCTGCGTTGGGCAGGGCACGTCTCCAGGATGAATAACTACTGCCTCCCTAAAATCATAGTGTATGATGAACTTGCCAATGGCTATTGCAAGAGAGGAGCCCCAAAGAGGAGATACAAGGACTCCCTGAAACAACATCTCAGCCTTGGCCACATTAATCACCTTAACTGGTCTACTCTAGCCTCCAATCGGGAGGTCTGGAGACACACTATTTTTAATGCCGCGGATATTTTTAAGAAGGCACACAGGATCACTCTTGAGGAGAAAAGACAGCGCAGAAAGAATCGTGTCTTGCAGGTTATACCTCCTAAGGAGTCCTTCTGCTGTGCCTTTTGCAACCGCTCTTGTCTGTCCCGCATTGGCCTTTTCAGCCATCAGCGCGCTTGTAAAAAGCGCTTATGAAGAGCGTGGATGGAGCCCTCCCAGGATCTTCATTCGGGAAGCCTGGCCATGATGAGTAGTAAAATCAAAAGCCAGCTCCAATTCAAATTATGTGCTATCAAAAAGTCATTTATGGGGTTTCTAGTAATAAAGATGATACCGCAGGATGCAGTAATTATTGACCAATTTATAGTATTTGGAAACTGATATGAGTTTTATTCAAGACACTAAATTTTCACATGTACAGTAACAAAATGCAAATCAACTGTAAATGTAAGCAAGTTGTTCAAGTAACAAATATGTTACAAAGATGACAACCATAAGAAAAGACTACTAGGAGGAAAGATCTTTTCTTCCTGCTACCATGTCAGAAGAGATTTAAACCTTTTCTGCATAACTTACTATCTTAATTCAAAAATTTTAATTCCCCAAT
Source organism: Bucco capensis (assembly GCA_013396975.1). Classification (NCBI taxonomy): domain Eukaryota; kingdom Metazoa; phylum Chordata; class Aves; order Piciformes; family Bucconidae; genus Bucco; species Bucco capensis. Next base: position 3,083 of record VWZO01005294.1, on the reverse strand, counting down.
TTAAAGGGTTTATCAGCTCAAAAGAATGTACACTCTACAAGTAATGCAATGTGCATAGTTACGCAAAAAAAGCTAATTTCCTAACTTGGGCAAAGTTCAAGGCAAATGCCAATGACAGTTGCAACTATTTTCTTGCAAAATCAGCATAAACATGTCCTTTCTCCCTTAAAAACTATGCATAGGTTACCTACGCAAAAATGTGTTCAAAACATTATGAAGATATCAGTTACTGAAAAGAAAGCTTACAAATCTAGGTATGAATAAACAGAACAGAAAACTAGCATCTTAGGTGCTTCCCAACTACCAACAAAACAAGACATAAGATATAGTTATAGAAAGACAAAATTCATAAGCACAGAAATGTAATCTCAATATGCAACATGATGTAAGTGTGGTATTTATCCCAGGAAGGCACCACTGATCAAGAAAAGCAACTCAGAAGTATTTTATTGTTTGGGTTTTTTTTTCAACAGCCAGTTAACACATAGGTCTCAAAATGGACAGAAGTAATTTTGAAGATGTTTGATATGGGACATTTCAAAAATATGCCAATGCCCTACAAGATCATGTTTGTGAAGAACTGAGGAAGTAAATAACGCTTCCTGCTCTGGAATGCTTCTGCTAACTTTTCAAGCACTTCCAATAAGTCACTATTAGGATGAGGACAGTAAAGTAGAAAGATGTCATATTTTACCAAATCTTACATTTCCATTTAAAATCAAATTGTGACTGACTCTCAGTAGTTTTGTATCACTGACAAAGTTAGCTCATTTAATTCTGACTTCTAATACTTGGTTGTTTTGATGATAATACATTGAATTTTCTAATAAATATTTTAAATTTTTTATAAGACTTCTATGCAACACATAGGAAAGTTTACTCCCAAAGCCTTCAAGCTCTTCTACAACCTATATACTGCTTTATTCTCTATTTTCTAACTTTTCTAACATTAAATACTATATATATGCACTACAATTTAACATGGATGCATGACTCAAGGGTTGGCCTGTATTGTTACAAACAAAGCTCTTGACAATTATTTTCAGTCACTTCTCAAAAACATGTAGAAATACACGTAAAAATACGTAACTTCACCCTTCACAAGTAATTAATTTTTAAAAGATATTACACTGTTTATATTTACTGTAGTGCCTGTGTTAATAACCACAAATGATTAAATAAGTTCCAGCAAAGAACACTTTCTCCTATCAGTGAAGTAATACCCTGTCACTGGCAACCATACAGCTTCTATAGAAATACAACTGATTCTATCTACCTTGCAAATTCTTGTATTGCGTTATCCATATACCTATGTGATATGTAAAGCAAGTTTGATTTGTATTTGCTGTCACACAATGGTAAAATGATGCAAAACCAAAACCAAAATAAAACAAAACTCTGTCCATTTTTTGGTGATAATTTTCACAGAATCACCAAGGCTGGAAAAGACCCCCAGGATAATCAAGTCCAGCCTATGACCCAACAATATGGCATCAGCTAAACCATGCCACTATGTGCCACATCCAATCTCTTCCTAAACACCTCCAGGGATGGCGACTCCACCACCTCCCTGGGCAATCTATTCCAGTGCCCAATCACCCTCTGCGTGAGGAAGTGCTTCCTAATGGCCAGCCCAAATCTCCCTTGTTGCAGTTTCAGGCCATGCCCTCTTGTCCTGTCACTAGTTACCAGGGAGAAGAGCCCAACCCCTACCTGACTACAACTTCCTTTCAGGTAGTTGTAGAGAGTGATAAGGTCCCCCCTGAGTCTCCTCCAAGCTGAACAGCCCCAGCTCCCTAAGCCTCTCCTCATACAACTTTCCCTCCAGCCCCTTCACCAGTCTCGTTGCTCTCCTCTGGACCTGCTCCAGCACCTCAATATCTTTCTTGAAGTGAGGAGGCCAAAACTGAACACAGTACTTGAGGTGTTTTCCTCAGAGAACTCTTTGAGCAAGGCAAGAGATTGAAAAATTTCTCCACTTGTTGGGAGACAGACAAAAGCAGAGCAGTCACAAAAAATACAAACACAAAACTTCTACTCGCAACATTAAGCAATGCCACGTGAGGAAAGACGGGAAGGGGACATGCACAATTACCTGAACAAACAGATCCAACAGTTTCTGGAGTGCCACACTAAAAAGGTGTTATCTCAAAAGCGGATTTAAAAGCTTCCATGGATGTGAAGAGAAATGTACATGAGCAGCTATCTTTTTCTTTGGCAGATGTTCTCAAACATCACAATACAAATAAAGTATTTCAAATATTCTGTGCAAAACCTGTTGAAAAGTTTCTTGCAGCAAGATGTGGCACAATCCAATTCATCTGTAATTTATTATAGCTAGTTTCTGCTCTACTTCAAAATATCTTGTTTCTGATGAAATGCCCTCAGATCCAGCAAGCTTATTTATGTGAAACATATCCTTGAAATAATCAGTAAGTGTCCACAGCTTACAGGCAAACCATATTCAGCAACTACCTATACTTGTATCCAACAGAAGAGAACATTTTATAGATTTCACCCACCCTCCATCCCCCCTTTACAGTTCAGAGATGGTTCACCTTTGGTGGGCAGCAGATCTGCCACTTTAGGACATCTTGTAAAGGAAAAAGGGAGATGACTGCAAGCACTGTATTAATACAGCCAAACAAGATATGGCACACTGTCAGTTTTACACACAAAAAGTGTTCTCAGGATTCACCCTCACTAATGAATTAGTGAACATTATACTACAGTGGAAGTTTTCAAATTAAAAGAATTATCTCAAGTGAGACTTGACCTGTCTAGACTTCAGACAGTAGAGAGACAAAACATGACAGACTAGGTCTTATAAGCTTACATTTCTAAAATAAGCTTCTCAATATGTAATTGAGTGTCTTCAATCTCAATCCAACTTTCAAGTTTGGTCCTATTGACCTATGGGCAATTATTTAGCCCTTACTTTACTATTAACTTTTATTTACTATTTTCTTGAGACTTGCTTCTTGACATGAAGGTATAAAAGTGTTAAGCATTCACAAAGGGATGACAAGAAACCTTCAAAAAGTGGCAGTGCTAAGAGCTGTTCCTTTTAGCTACTGGGAGGG
>VWZO01005293.1:118568-147024 GCA_013396975.1 Bucco capensis | reverse complement strand
GTTGCCTGGGGTTGTTGTGCCCAAAGTGCAGGACACAGCACTTAGCCTTATTGAACCTCATACAATTGGCCTTGGCCCATCGATCCAACCTATCCAAGTCCTTCTGCAGAGCCTCCCTGCCCCCCAGCAGATCAACACTCCCACACAATTTGATGTCGTCTGCAAACTTACTAAGCGTGCTCTCAGTCCCAACGTCCAGGTCGTCAATAAAGATGCAAAACAAGGCTGGCCCCAAAACTGAGCCCTGAGGGACACCACTGGTGACTGGTAACCACCTAGATCTTGCTCCATCAATCATAACTCTCTGGGAACGTCCAGCCAGCCAGTTTTTAACCCAGTGAAGAGTACATTTGTCTATACCATTATCAGCCAGTTTCTCCAGGAGAAAGCTGTGGAAGACTATGTCAAAGGCCTTACCAAAGTCCAAGTAGACAATATCCACAGCCTTCCCCCCATAAAAAAAGGTGAGTCACATGGTCATAGAAAGAGATCAGGTTGGTTAAGCAAGACTTCCCTTTCATAACCCCATGCTGGCTGGCCCTGATAACCTGGCTGNTTGTTGTCCTTTATGTCAGTGGCCAAGTTGAGTTCCAACTGGGCGTTTGCCTTCCTAATTTTCTTTCTGTATAACTTGACAAGATCTCTGTACTCCTCTTGAGTTGCCTGGCCCTTCTTCCAGAGGTGATAAACCTTCCTTTTCTTCCTAAGCCCCTTCAAAAGCTTCCTGTTCAACCAGGCTGGCCATTTTCTCTGCCCTTTAGTCTTTTGACAAATAGGGATAGCTCTCTCCTGGGCCTTTAAGATTTCCTTCTTGAAGAGACTCCAGCCTTCCTGGACCCTTTGCCCTTCAGGACTATATCCCAAGGGACTCTCTCAACCAGTGTTCTAAAAAGTCCAAAGTCTGCTCTCCAGAAATCCAAGATGGAGGCTCTGCTAACCCTTCTCTTTACATCACTTAGAACTGAGAGTTTAACCAATTCATGATCACTAAGCTCAACTAGACATCTCCCACTAGTCCTTCTCTATTTGTGAACAGAAGTCATAGACCACATTTTTTCCTTGTCGCTATATAATATCCATAGTCTGCACCTAAAATGGCTTCAATTCAAATTACCGTTCTATGTTTTAGATCAATTTATAAATGCTCAGAAACTTATGAGCATCAAATAATTTTTATTTAGGTACCCACTCAATATTTATTTGACAATCAAATTTGGAGAATTATTTATTTAATTGCCAGTATACTGGCTTGCAAAATAAATTCAGTTTTATTTCAGGGTTTCAAGATTTCAAAATTACATCCTGCTTCAACCTGAAAAATGTCTCATCTTTGTGATCTATCAGGAAAAAAATTGAAAAAATATTTTAAAATAATTTAGTTCAGGTTTTTCAGGACATTTTTTCTGTTTTGTCTGAAGAAAAAAATAATTAAATTTGAATTACTTCCAATTTCATTTTTTCATTTTCATTTTTTGATAGAATTAGAGCTTTGCATGCAAGGTGCAATATCGAAGGTTCATATCACAGTAGATGGCTTTCAGTGCTGTTCTGTAAGGGAAGTGTTCTGTTCACAGATTCCTCCATGATATCTTGGTACATTGGAAAGGAAGTATGCATAAATTCATAGCAAGCTGTGGAGAGTGTACTAGTTACGAAAAGTGTATAATGTGTGATTGTGGACAAGTGTGTCTGTGTGTATTGTAGTGAAGATATCTCTTAATTTTTAATTAATGAATCACTGTTATTTGGAAAATTTCCAAGTCCCAAGTACCAAGGTGTTGTAAATAATGGAAGTACTTGCTTTGTAGGAGGCCTCTGTGCTTCATTAAGTCAGCTGTTATTATGATAGAGAATAGATCTAATTTTTTTGCTTCCAGAAAAGACATTGTGTTCAAAGGAAAGGTCTGTTTTCTTTGTCAATAAAAGTATATGATCTAACAGCAAGCTCTAAGAGAGGCCCAAGAAAGCTATTTAATATTCAAGGACCACCTCCTCCAAGCTGTGGAGTGGTGCATCCTGACAAAGAGGAAGTCACACAAAAATACCAGGAGATCTGCATGGATGAGTAAGGAGCTCTAGAACAAACTCAAATGCAAAAAGGAAGTAAAAAGAGGATGGAAGAAAGGACCAGATAACCTGGAAGGAATACAGAGTAATTGTCTGAGTAATTAGGGATCAGTTTAGGAGAGTTAAAGCTCTGATAGAATTAAATCTGGATAGAGATGTCAAGGGAAACAAGAAAAATTTCTATAGGTACTTAAGAGGGAGGAAAAGGAAAGTATGGGCCCTGTCCAGAAGGAAATGGGAGACCTAGTCACCCAGGATAAGGAGAAGACTGAGGTATTCAATGACTTTTTTGCCTCAGTCTTCACTCACAAATGCTCCAGCCAAAGTCACAAAAGGCAAAGGCAAAGATGAGGAGAATGAAGCAGCACTTGCTCTAGAGGAGGAACAGGTTTGAGACCATCAAAGGAACCTGAAGGTGCACAAGCTCATGGGATCAGATGAGATGCATCTGCAGGTCCTGGAGGAACTGGTGGATGAAGTTGTTAAGCCACTATCCATCACAGTTGGGAAGTCATGGTAATCCAGTGAAGTTCATGCTGACTGAAAAAGGGGAAACAAACCCTTTTTTTTTAAAGGCGAAAAAGAAGACCCCCGGTAACTGTGGACTCGAAAATCTCATCTCTGTGCCCAGATGGGATCAAATCCTGCTGGAGAGTATGTTAGGGCTCATAGAAAACAAGGAGGTGATTGGTGACAGCAAGCATGGCTTCACTAAGGGCAAATCATGACTTATAAATTTGGTGGCCTTCTATGATGGTGTTACAGTGTTGGTGGATAAGGAAGAGCAGCTGACACAATCTACCTGGACTTGTGCAAAGGATTTGACACTGTCCTTTGCAACATCCTGAGGCTGAGGCACTCAACAAGATCTTCACCTCAGTCTTCACTGGCAATCAAACTTACAGCACCTCTCAGGTCACAGAACCTCTAAGTGGGGGCTGGAGAAGCAAAGTCCTTTCCACTGTAAGTGAAGAGCAGGTTCAAGACTACTTGATAAAACTGAATAGGCACAAGTCTGTGGGACCCCATGACATATATCCCAGAGCCCTGAGGGAACTGGCTCATGTATTTGCAAGGCATTTCTCTACCATATTTGAAAAGTCATGCTGATCTGGTGAAGTCCAGAGTGATTGGAAAAATGGCAACAATAACCCTATTTTCTAAAAGAGTAAGAAGGAAGACCCAGGGAACTACAGAACAGTGATCCTTGCCTCTGTGCCTGGGAACGTCATGGAACAAATCCTCATGGAACAAATCCTCATGGAACAAATCCTCATGGAAGCAACATTAAGGCATTTGCAAGACAAAGAGGTGATCTGAGGCAGCCAGCACAGCTTCACTAGGGGCAAACTTTGCCTGACCAATCCAGTAGCTTTCTATAATGGTGTGACTGCAGCAGTCAACAAGCCAACTGATGTTATCTACCTAGATTTCTGTAAGGCCTTTGACACTAGCTCACACAACATCCTTACATCTAAATTGGAGAGGTATGGATTTGAAGGCTGGACATTCAGTAGATCAGAAATTGGCTGGATGGATGCAGCCAGAGAGTTGCATTCAATGGCTCTGTGTCCAGGTAGAGACCAGTGACGAATGGACTCCTTCAGGCTCCTGTTATTTGGACTGGTGCTCTTTAACATCTTTATCAATAACATAGTCAGTGGAATCAAGTGCAGCCTCAGCAAGTTTGCAGATGACACCAAGCCGAATGGTGCAGTGGACACAAGAGAAGGAAGGGATCCCATCCAGAAGGGAGCTGCAAAAGCTCAAAAAGTGGGCCCACAAGAACAAAATGAGGTTTGACAAGTCAAAGTTGTTAAGGCACTGTAACAGGATACCCATAGAAGTTGTGGATGTACCATTCCTGGAAGCATTCAAGGCTAGGTTGGATAGGGCTTTGAGTAACCTGATCTAGGGGAATGTGGCTTTACCAAAAGCAGAGGGGCTGGAAAAAGATTATCTTTAAGGTCCCTTCCAACTGCAGTCATTCTATGATTCTATGATTTTATTCATTGGGAGACTGACTGAAACACTTTAAAAATCTTTTGGAAGAACAATATATACTTTTAGAGATTGCTAGTTGCAGACAACTTTACCTGTGAAACTCTGTTGTGTTAGCTCCATAGTTATACCCAGATACAGGATTTTTTTTTTTTGACCCATCCTAGCCATTATTATTTGTTTCCTTGTTTTGAAGAGTCAGGGTTTTGAAGAAGTGATGTGTGTGGATTCATTGTTAATCTCTTACATATATTTTCTCAAATTAGAAAGCAAATTACTCAAACCATAGACATTTCAATTTTTTTTTAGCTGTTGGTTTTGAATTCTAGACTTTGCATGAATTTTATTAATAAAGAGCTTCTTCTCTGAAAAACTACGATTTTCAGAATTAATATTCAATGATACAGCACAGTAAATTAATCCATTATTATGACACATTTCTTATGCAGGTGCTTACTTAGAGGTTACTCCAAGGCGTGTATTTTACCATTGTTTACAAGTAGAGTACTTTTCTATGAGTGTAAGCCTGTATTTAATTGTTTTCTAAACCAAATTAAAGCAATTTCATCCTGTTATCATATTCATGTAGACCAGGATTATTTATTATTAATAGGGTGTTTTCTTCAACAAATTAATATTTCATTATTAATATTATCATAAATAAATAATTTGTATCTTTTATATCATTAATGACATAGGACAAATATGCTCTTGGTTGATTGCAAGCGTGCTGCTGTGCAAATGTCAGTGTGATACACAGAGTTTACATTATGCCATTTTCTATGGTTTTAATTAAGCAATAAACTAAGACATCTAAAATAATTACATACCATTTCCTGGTTAAAGAATACAAAGCTAAAGCCTATGCAAACATAAAGAGTGCTAGAAAAAGAAAACTGATACTTTTCTTCTTAGCCCAGAATAACTTCCATTAATTCAAAATATTATCATCAGCAACAAGCAGATTGTATTAGAAAGTTTTAATTAAAGATGAACTGATATGTAAAGCCAGTTTACTTGTAGGTACCAGGATCTAAGAACCAGTATATGCCTTACCTTTATACCTACGTATTTAGCTTACACTATTGAATTGTACAGCACTGCCTATTTTTTGACACAGTTTTAGATTAAATAAATAAATGATAGTAATTGTTTAAAAGAATTTGAGCCCTAAAACAGTAATGAAGTTTCTATAACCAGCACTTCTGTGCTCCATGCTTGCATAGCAGCCTCCAAATATAATTCTGGAGACATGTAAATGAAATCCATATCTTCTATTTAGAGTTGAATAAATAGAACATAAGGTGAAGTTGCAGCAGCTTATGTGTAACCGGCATTTCTAACACTCACCTAGGAAGAAATTCAGGGCTTCTGGTCCATATCCTTGCCATTTTTATGTGGGTTTTTTTGATCTCTGTTATATAAACAAGGTTTTTCTCCTCCGTGCTGAGCCACATCAAAGATAAGCCACGCTCTTTGTTTTCTTTGCCACTTTTCCTGCTAGCTAAAATCCCTTCTCCATGGTGTTCCAAATTTCAGCAATACTGGTCTGTGGCCTTACTCAGACCTCCAACAGGTTGGCATAAGCAAAGCAAACCTAACTAAACTGCATAGACAAAATGCAGTATTTTCTTCTGGTGTGATAACGTCACATCATTATCAAGTATCCTTCTCAACAGTCCTATACTGTATGTGATGTTACTTAAGTTTCATGATCATTACTTTTCTATGATAGCATAAAACCCATTGTATCTCAGAAGCTAAAAAAAAAAAATGTAATCACTGGATGAATTCACAAATTTAATAGTGTTGTCCTGATTACAGCATGCAGCAGAAGTTCTTCCCAGTCATTTTGTTTCTCTCTGCCACAACATTTGAGATCATAAGTTGTAAGTTGCTTGCTATTGTCAGTGATTGGATTGGTAAGCATGTGTAGTGGCTGCAAAACTCACAAATGCTGAAGCTATGATAAAATTGTATTGGTAATATCAAAATAGTGCTGACAAATTCTTTATTCCACCCTGCCATTTACAGGAAAACTTTTTCTGACTATATGTCTTATGTAAATTTTATAGGGAGAATTAATTTTGAGAGGATGCAGAACTCAGAGAAAATGATGATCTTTACTTTCAAAATCTTGCAGAAGCACAGAAAGATGTGTTTTAATTATTCTTTTTTGGAATAGTAGTTTTCTCTCAGGTTCTTAGTGCTTGAAACATAGATAATTTTCCAAGATACGTAATAGGTGTATCTATTCTGTAGTTAAATACATTTCATTCTAAGGGCATTGCCAAACAAGAGCATAACTTAAGAAGAAAAGAAATTCTTTATATTCTTAATTCTTCTATTCTTACGAAATGCACAGGATGCAAGAGTGGGAGTTCTCCTGTTAGCACTAAACCTTGCAGCACATACCTTACTGTAGTGGTTGAAATTAATATGGGGTTTTTGCATTCCTCCTCTCTCCTCTTAATTTTTATTGGAGCTTTTGTTACTATCAGTGTAGTGTGAAGGTTTTGAATATGAATGTATGTAGTTTCCTCACCACCTTGTTTCTTTCATCACTGATCAGAACAATACAATGTTACATACAAAATGTCAATGCCTGCATAATGTGCAACTGGAACAAACATTTACTATACCAGCGGAGAGAAAGTAAAACTTCTCAAAAGATGGGCAAAAGTAATCTCAACTCAACCCGGTTGTTTGTACATCTGGTAGATTTTGTACAGGTTTCCGTGTTTTTTCAATTTATTCCCAGTCTGCATAGAACATAAAGTACTTTAAATATTTTTGTAATCATTTGGAGATTTGGGATTTGGGTAGGTATGTGTAGTATAGTTAGGTTTCTCCTGCAATCTAAAACCAATCCCCAAGTTCCTATCAACTGAGACACAGAGAACAGTATTTGCTCTTTTATCACTCAATCATTTAGTTCATGTATTTAGTTTGGATATCTCACATCCCCAGTCACTGTCCTAAATTCTGGGCAATGATAAATCTCTTACAGCCTTAATGAAAAAGTGTTCTGCCAGCAGGACCATACAGTAGTATTAACCCATGTTCTCTTGTGGTCCTATTGTAGAAGTGTCTGTTTTCCTGCAATCATTGGGGAAATCTGGAAGTTTTTATTGCAAAACTGAAAGAAAAAAAAAGAAATAAATAAAGGTTTAAGAGACAAGTCTATTTTGTTAGATACAGTTGAAATACATCTGAGATCTAGATGTAATCTTATAGACAGTATACTTTCTATCAGCATCCCTAAATGCAAAATGAACCAGGCACAAAATTCATAACTGAATTTATGCCACTATTATTGGGCAGTGTTTGCATTTTGTTGACCCAATTTTGAGTGCAGATAACCCTACATCGAATGAGCTGCCCAGTAAATTTGAATTTTCTTGTTTACTGACCTTAGTTTTGTGCTCATTATTACTTTTAAGATTTTGTCAGTCTCCAAGAACAGACTGTATTTTGTTTTTAAAAATTCGTGAAAGTGCGTAATATGTTTTGTCAGTTCAATTTCTTTATTTGTGGATCCTTTGACATACTGAGTGACTACATAATACACAATAAGGCTAGCACTGCATGCCCTCCAGTGGTAGGTTAAGTTCTTCACCGGAATCTTATGACTGTTTGCTGAACCAACACCATAATTGTCCCATCTGCCTCCATTTCTTTATAGTTATAAGTATCATTCCCTTTAGTCCTCTCCCCTTTCTCTACTTTCCGTGGCCTCGGGCAGATCACTTGCCCTCTCTGCTAACATTTCTCCATCTGTAAAATGGGAGTAATCTGAGTTGTTGGGAAGATTAATTAGTGAATTAATATTTGTGAAGCACTTGAAAGATGAGAAGCACTAGATAAAGGCTAAGTACTGTAATTATTATTCTCAGAAGTGCCTTCATGAATAGGGAGAAAAAAAAGATACAGGATTTCTGCAAACTCTGATTAATAATCAGTGTAGATGGTTCTGGAGATAGTTGAACACAGGCTAGTTGGCAGTGCTTGTAAAGAGACAAATGAACACGAATAAATATGTAGTGTTCACACTTCTTACCTACCATTTTTAAGAGACAATGTTAATATTACACATTTTCACATCAACCATGAATCACAGCTTGCAACCATGAGAGAAAATGCAACTCTGTGAAGTCTGGAGGAGAGACCTGTACCTTCCTGCTTCCAAATTCTTCTACTCTCATTCCATATGCATGCCTTTTAAACATGCTACATATTACAGATGCAAATGGAACTGGGAAAGTAACTGAGAATAAATGTTTTAAGGTAATATCCTATGGTCTCAACCTTGTATTGTGATTGTAAGACTGTCTTCGCCATCCATCTCCAAAAGAGAGATAATTTCCTAGTGCTATAATTAAGCCATCTTTCATTCCTCCATATTCAGAAAAAGGGGAGAGGCTAATGGCTACAAATGAGTATGATCACATAATGATACTTTCTGTCCAGAAAAGACATGATTATTAACCTGAACAAATTTTTTTAAATATTTTGTATGATTAATCTGTCTTCTAAGGCTAGAGAATTCTATTCAGTTTAAGCAGTGGAGGACAAATTTTATTACTTAGCCAACTGTCTCAAACCATGTCATCTTCAAAAGAGAGAAAGTTTGAATAGGCTGTGTGGAAACATGTTCTCTTCCAACATGTTTCTACAGTAAGATTGTATTAAAGAAACTCTGTACTGTTTTTTGGCAGCAAGTTGCAGTGAAGTAGAGTTTAAGATGCTGATTGTTTTTTTCCCCTGTGGGGTATGATGCTGAAGTTTATCTTGATGGACCATTGCATCTGCTTCCCTGAGTGAAGGGGCTGCAGCTGAGACATGACTTTTGCTTGGGCTGCCTGAGCCAAGAAGGCTTTTTTTTCTCCTTGTTCTTCTGCCCCCTTCAGTTTTCTTCTGACTAGAACTGAGTCATATTTGGTGTAAAGACCTGATTCTGTGTCATCTGAGCTTTTAAAATATCTACATTGATAGATTCCATTGGAACTAATGACTACAGGATGGAACATCTAAGACGACAGTTCTGTATGTAATTGCCTTAACATTCTTCTGTTTCTGCTGATCATCTAAGGAAACCTGATAATCACGAAATTCCATAAGACTGATGTTTTTAAAGTGTAGGATAGAATAAAAAACAGGCAGACATGAAATAACATGCAACTCTACATAAGGAAGTAATAATTTTGTTCAGAATGTTGTTATAGACTATAGATAAGCAAACTGATGGGTAGTAATAGGTTGCATGAGAGCACTGTAAGGGCTAGTGATGTGAGTGGTACAAGCAAAAAGAAAACTTTTACAGTGTTAGGACCTGCTAATCAGTGTCAGTGTCTCTGTACTACATTGAAATATTCATGTTCTTTGGTGTCCAAAAATAAGATCTATTATACATTACAGAGCTCAGCTTCTTTATGTCATGAAAGCTAAATAATTAATTAGACCCTTGGATGCAGTACAGCTCTTTAGGGAGTAATGGTACCACCATTAGGCACACAGAAGGACCTACATTATTTACATTCCTGAACAGCTCTGAAAGTTCTACTCTACTCAGCAGACTGGGATGTGGGACTGCCTTACCCTTCTGCCCACCATAGACTTGGTGTGGTGTAGCTTGAGTTTTGCTACAGCAGAACCTAGGCTAAGTGCCAACCATCATGGTCACACATGAAGGGGGAGTGAGGATCTTGAATGAGACCATGTCTTACTGGCCACTCTTCCAATCAGCCTATTCTTTCAGAGCTTGTCATCAAAACAATGTTACAGGTACTCTCTATAGCATAGCCCAGCCCTCTTCCTACATTGCTCTACAGAAGGAAGTTGTACTTTACAGCCAAGGGCTCGGTCTGTTGTCTCAGAGAAAACTTACTTCAGACCGTGATGAACAAGAGAGAACCAGGAGTTAAAACCTCTCCAGTCATGCTCCTTAACAGTATTTCCAGCTCCTCCTGAACAGTAGTTGAGGGAATATGATGCCAAAAGCAATTTTGTCAGTAGTTCATTCTTCTCCCTACATAAGTCTATTTGTGGAAAAAAATGCAGATGTTATTCTATTTTCTCCTATACCTATCCACTCTAACACTGCCAGAAAAGGCAGAAAGATACCTTTCCCTCTAAGACTGACAAAAAGTAAAACAAGACAACAAGGAAGGAGGAACATGAAGAGAGATGGGGAAAATAACCACTGGGGAAGAAAGGAAGTACTTGTGGTACCGGAATTGTGTAGGAAGAAACATTAGTAAGCAATGAGTAAGTGGAGAGAGAAGATTAAGTTAAGAAGCAGGATATTTTCTATGCCTAGAGAACAATTACATTAAAATAACTTGAAGAGAAAAAGCAGATTAAAAAAAAAATAAAAACAGGTTAAAAGATGGACAAACTGATAAAGAGCAGCAGCATGTAAGGAAAAAGAGTCAAGGGTAAAATTAAAAATAAACAATAAACCAGAACAAACAAAAAAAGAAACAAGAATTCCCCTAAGTTAGATGTCTAAAAACTAGTCAGAGACATGCAAGTTAGGATTGCTAGAAAGTTTTGTTTAATTAATGTTGCTATTTGCTTTTGTATTTTTCTGAGCATTTCCAGAAACTGTCTGAATATTCTCAGGAAGAGATGTTGTCACCTCCTAAGATCTGATTTTTATAAAAGACCTGTGGTTCCCCTGAAAAATGGACAGATATTATGGTTTATGATGCAGAAAATGTGGCCCTTAAAGTGTGTTAGATTTATAGCATTAGTGTGAGTAAGTAGCAGAACATGCTTCAGCTATAAAAGTGCCAAGGAGAATCCCAAGTCTAAATTGCACTTCAGTTTTGTCCCCTTCAAGAGGACAAGCAAAGCCTCCTTATTCAGAGAGACAGGAACATGGAGGCTAATGGATAGGTATAAGATATTTATGTGGTTACAAGCAGTATATTGCATCCCTGCACATTGCTCTCTGCATTATCCTCTCTCCCCTGTCCCTGCATGCTAAAGCAAAAGGCAGTGAGCAGATTTCACTGGGAAGTTGTAAATTGCTGCTGAGACAGGTTGTATCACAAATCACACTGTTCCCTTCACCTGAACAAGAAAGATGTGAGGGAGGAATTGTACATTAGAAGGGATGTCTCTGAGTCATTCTGCCTCCCACACTGCTCTTGTGGTGAAATTTGGAGTGTACTCCTGGTTTTGCTGTTAAGAAGGTCTATAGCCTCTAGCAAAAAGAAGACCCAGACCAGAAATTACACTTTGCTACAAAACCACGCCCTTGATTACAGCTGTGTGACTTGCTTTCAGTTGAACTGTGTAGGTATATTGCTGACAGAAACTTTCAGTAGAAATAAACTAACTTCAGATATAAAAAGTCTTCTGTCCAGTAGAGTACATTCTAGTAGTCCTGACGGTCTCAGTTCGTGCTGAAAGACATACAAACTGAACAGAATTTGGATTACATGTTTTAACAAAACTGCCTTTATAATACATATCTGTAAATAAAGAGTATTGCAGACGCATATCATATTCATGTAATTGTGCATTCTGTTTCTTTCTTTACAATTATGGAAAACCTTAATTCATTTGGTGCTTGAACATAAACTATATTCCTCTGTGATACAAATATATTTTACTCAAATGGTAGTAAAACTGAAGAGGCATAATCAAAATACTTGTGGCCTGTTTCCATTTCACATTTTCTTTCTACCTTTATTTCCCTCTTCTATTTACCAGATCCAAATATATCCTTAAAAATATTGCCCTTCCATGTATCCTTTCATTCATAGGGCTCTGTACCTTTTCTATCCAAAAGTTGTCTACTCTTGGGTAACTTTCCAGAGTATTATTGTATTTATATTTACCTTCCAGAGTATTATTGTTGAGTATGGAATCACCACTTGCCTTGCCATTATGCTTTTAGAACTGTTCCACCGTGTTATTAGAATGCTCCAAAACTTGCATTTTGATACAACAATAATATTAGATGGTGTTGCAGGAACGTTCATCTTTGAAATCCAGTGTAACATTGATGACAAATGCTGTTTTTACACAAGACCTCACTAATTTATAAATAGGCTGTACAGTTACACTTAAATCAATGCAGCTATGCTGATGTAAGCCAGATGAAAATTTGGAGTTGAATCTGCTCAGCTTGTGCTTTTGAAATTAATGAGGATTAGAGTAAAATTTCACTGTTAAAAATGCATGGAAATTGTCAGGCACTACTGAGACTTATCTAGTCTTATTGTCCCTAGCTGCCACGGGGAAAAAATATTGCCAAAATGTGGAAAATTTGATGCCTGTGAAATTTGAAAGGGTTCAAATATTTTTCTTTTTCTTCAAAGATTTTTAATGGTTTATTATGTATATATTTTTCTCTGGAGAGATGAAGGACAAAGATAATATTATTCAATCTTTTCTATAAAGTTTTTTATTCTGCTGCATTTGCTGCTATTCTAGATTACACCTATACTTCATTTCTAGTTACTGTTTTTCCAGGCAAAATGAAACAGATAATATCTCTTTTTGTTAATTACTTACTAAAAAGGAGAAAGTATCAAGGAAATTGATGCTCTCAAAACATCTTGCATAGTATATCTTTTTCAAATAAAAGCATCTTTTTAACT
Source organism: Bucco capensis (assembly GCA_013396975.1). NCBI lineage: Eukaryota > Metazoa > Chordata > Aves > Piciformes > Bucconidae > Bucco > Bucco capensis. The sequence goes on along the minus strand of VWZO01005293.1, from coordinate 134,341 downwards.
GTAGAAAAAAAGAATAATTCTGTATAATTAAGCTTCTAGTTAACGAGTGCCTGAGCATCAGCAGAGCTGAGGGCAACAAACTGTACATGCGATTTGGACCAGCAGATAGGTCGTGAATATATTAGCATATAAGTGATTGTGTCACTTCTCTTTTTGTTCGTCTATGGCCTTTTATTCTTTATCGTGCTGCAGTAGTTCATGTCTCTAAACCGAAGATCTTTACATGAATACCAAGAAATTTACATTAGTACAGTTTTCTGTATTTATTTTGGCATTCAGTCTATTCAAATGACCAATTTGGGAAATGCAGGTCTTGTAAAAAATGCTATCCATCTTTTAAAATATACTACAAACCAACTAAATTAATCTTTTAAAGAAGTATAAGTATCTAATGACCTTTGAGAGTGAAAATACAATGGCTTATGCAATGATAGGCTGGACTTGATGATCTTGGAGGTCTTTTCCAGCTTTGGTGATTCTGTGATTCTGTGATATTATAAAGATCTTTTAAATTTTACTGCTAAATACCTACTAGTTGGTAGAGGATTTTTTTCCATGATTATTACTTTTTTTTTAGTATCTTGTCTTGCCCATGAGGTTGTATTCTTACTTCTCATTGAGGAACATCCTGCTGTGATTTCAAAATATTCTCACACATGTGTTTTATTGTTTTGCTATAGTCCTGGCTTGTGTCAATGAATTGAAAAGGATTGCATAGCAAAAAATAAAAGTATTCCTTTTTCCTCTCTCTTTTCTTTTTTTTTTTTTTTCTCGCACTGCTTTAATGTACTGTCCCCTTTGTATAAGAATTATGAGCTGAGAAGGGTGTCTAATTTTTATCTCTAGAAGTGATTATATTTTCTCCTATTGAAGATATAGTGCTTTTCTGATCTCCTTGCTCTGAACAACCACTATCCATTTATTTAGATGCCTGAATTCAAATTTTAAATTATATTTAGGATTTGGAACAGGATCTAAGAAAACTGACTTTTCTTCTGTTATTTAGACTGCAGTAAGATTTATAAGTTACTCAAATTATTGTTTCCTTTTGTTAATACTGAATTTTCAGTTTCTTACCCAATTGTCCAATCAACAGTAAGTCCCAGCTTTTTCTGCATGGACTTAAAACATGTTGTCACTTCAAATTTTTTATCCCTTTATGCTTCAGCCCCTTTTCTGAACCTGTTGTTTTCTTCTTCAGGCCTTTACTTGAGGTGAGAAACAATTGAAATTATTCAGTTATTTACTATGAACTTCTGATGAATGTTGACTTTTAAACTGTAGAAACAAACAGAACAAACAGAATTAAGCGAGAAGGTTTACAGTTTATATTATAAGAGTGAGTTTTTTAGTATAAAACTAATGAAAGATATTTGAAAAGGGGATAGTAATGGGAAAAGTGTTGCTGACATGGAGATCTCAAGGGTTGTGGAAAAGTAGTTTAAAAGAAATTGAAATTTCTAGTGCTGGTGAGAGTTAGGACTCAACTAAACAAAACAACAAGAAACCTGAAATTTGAAGCTTTCAGGAATGGCAAAAAAATTGTCTTAATTATGTCTTTTCCATATTTAGTTTCTTTCTTTGTATTTGAAATCATCATACAGTGTGAATCTATGGATTACTTGTTCCATGAGGTATGCCATGTCAGAACAGATAAGATCATAAGTGCGGGGATGACTTGCTGCTCATTCTGTAGTACACATTTACGGGTAAGGAAAATAATCTCTTTTTCAGTGGAGGATGCGGCAGCAAATCACCTTAGTCTTGACACATGAAACCCATTTAGTCATGTTCAAGAATGTGTTTACATTTCATATTAATGCATGCAAAAAGCCTTCTTATTTGATTAATTATTTTTTTACCTTTAGTCCCAAGTGTAGCAGGAATCCCTAGGTGATAGGCGTTCTATAAATCATATTAAAAGATGACATGTGTTCTTAAAAAAAATGCTGTCTGAGTATGAAATACAATCTTATTATCCAGATTTTTCACATGGAGAAGTTTATAATTGGTGGGAAGAGAGAGGCACTTCCAGAGGAGGATCATGAAAATTATATAGCCACCACTGTTAGGGCAGAAATGTTGGTCTCTTCCTACTGACTGTGTAGCATGAACATTGGACATTTACCTTGATTTATTACCTGTTTCTCAGGCATCACAGTTAGAGTGACTGCTGTTAGGGTGAGAAATCATTGTCTTCTGTGTCTTGCTAAATATATGGGAGATTTAAACTTTTCTGGTTGCTTCTGAGTGATCCAAGTGCCATGATTCTGTTTCCTCTGTAATAATAAGCTTTCTGATGTAAATGTCTTCAGAAAATAAATTTGTAATCCATTTCCTCTGCCATTTGCTTAACAACCTAAAAATTGCTTTCTTCACCGCTTATCTTAGTAAAACACAATTATAATAGTTTACTTGGAAAAAATGGATAAAAACAGGCCCAAAGTGTGATTAAGAATTTTGGTATATGTTTATGATAATCTTTGTTTCAGTATTCATAGAGGAACTTACGATAACTATATAACCTAACATTTCTACTATAGGTTCCAAATCTTATCCTTTAGTTTCTATCAAAATAAAATATTACCCATTTTATATTGGTGTATCAGACCAAAATATGTATGGCTAGGCTTCGCGAACGAAGATCCAGGGAGGGCTCCACCCACGCTCCTCATCAGCGCCCTTTCCAAGCGCGCTGATAAAAAGAGGATAGCAGATAGCACCTTCGAGCCTGCGCAATGGATTTTTTTTAGGTGAGACACAGCATGCACAGAGCTGGACCCACCCTTTAGTCCCTAAGGTTCATCTGCCAGGGCCTAGCAAGCTTGGACACTGGCAGCGAAGTCCTTAGGATGGAGGTTTTATTAGAGTGTCCTTCTCTTAGATGGAAGGCCTTCCAGGGCTAAACAAGCTCCATCTGCCCGGGTTTGGAATCAGAGTTGTCCTTCTCCTAGGATGACTGCCAGAAAGCTAATGAGCTCATCCTACCCATACAAGGATTATAGGAACCTGGGCGTCACTCCCCACACTTTACCGTGGGCAATGAGTTTAATGCTCCCCCTGCTGTCGGCACAGTTATTGCACCAGAGGCCACAGAAGACCCCAAGTGATTTTCAGACTGTGCCTGCAGACCAATATATGTCATTCTATTAACTCCCTTCTTAGTCACAAACTGGTATTTCAATGGATAAAACTGAATGGAAAATTAAATCAACTGGCTAGTGCCATAATTGTTGCCTAAGAAGCAGGAAAATAGTAGCTTAGGGTAGTCATAAAAGTTGACATACTCTGGCTGAACTTATTTGACCACATAAGCCTGAATACTTCATACCCCAAAATCTAGTTTCCATAATACCCTAGAACAAAAAATGGCTAACAAATATCTCATCAAATAGACCTCATTCTTACACTCTGCCTTTTTTCCCATTTAAAGTGTCATCTTTAATAGATTTATCTGTATCAGTATTAATGAAAGGCAAATTAGGTCCTTTAAATGCATTCCTTGTTGTTTTTTTACTTGTAGTGCAAGGTAGAAGAGAACTTGTGTTGTGCTTTGCTACTGATTTTATCTCTATCCTGAAGAGTCCTTTCTGTACTAATTTGGCACTCTTTCTCCAAATTTTATTTAAATTGCCATGTACACTTGTTAAATAATTCTAGTTTGTTTGGGTTCTGTTCTTTTCCTTTCCATGGTGACAGATTGCTATCTGGGGGCTAACATGAGCCCACCATGCTAATTTCACTTATTCTACCCATTAACTGCTTTTGTCTCCAGGGTCAGAGACAAATGTATGAATCCACTTTATCTCTCAGCTTACAGAACATCTCACACAGTGAGCCTTGTATTACGAAACGGCTACATCAGCCTCTAATTACTCAGCTCTAGCCTGCTTTGAATGCTGGTGCACCTTGAGAAACAGCATGCAAAAGCACATTTGTTTAAGTCCTCAGATGGTTAACATTGTGCATAACCTCCTCACAAATTACAGCCTCAGCTGCAGCACATCCATTAGTCTGGAAGAATGAAGATTCCCAAGCGGCCCTGGTGCCTTTCCCAATTCCCTTGCGACCCACCAATCCTCTCAGTGCTCTCCCTGCATGTAGGGAGTGCTCAGAGCTAATCAGGTCAATGATCATCTCACAGCTCAGGGGACATGACAGGAGCCTATCACAGCAGTTACACGGTATTCCAGACCCGAGCACGCTTGCCGAGAATCTCATGCTAAGAAACATTGCTTTGGTGCCTCTTCTCTCACTCCCCAGGAGCCTCTGAGGATTTCAGCTTATCTTTCTCTCTCTCCTTTAGACAGTGAAGAGTTCAACATCAACGAAAAAAAGGCAGAGCAGTATGCAGCTACCCGGAGGGTGTTGATTGAAACTTAGATTACCCTTAAATCACTGTTGATTTGACTGATGCTCCAGCTTTACCAGGGAAAAGATTTCAGTGAAGGTAAGTGCTGCTTTATCTGGCTGACTGCATCATGCCGAATTTCTGCATTGGAAGTTCAAACTGAGTGAAGTGAGAGCCTGCACTGCAGCAAGGCAGCCCATGCCGTGGGTCAGCAGAGGGCTAGGGCAGGGACAAGTGTCCCAGCCTGGAGCTCCTCTCCTGGAGGGAGTCAGGTTTTTAGCAGCTTCTTAGGAATGACTGCTGTTGTTTCCAATCCGGTGGCTCTCTGAAGCTTGGCGGGGGTGGGGGGAAGTGTTAGAAACGTGCAGGGGTGTGAGAAGGGAGGAGGAATGGCATGTGCATTTTCCCCCTTTGTGCTTACTGCATTTATTTGCGGAAGCACAGCAGGTGGAAAGCGAAATTACATTATGGTAAAACTTCGTTGTGAATAAGGAGCATCGTCCGTTTGCAGGCAGGTACTCACAGACACAAGGCTTCAAAGTCCCATGGCATGTAAACGAGACAGAAAGGCATTTTTGGAATGTGAGCCAAGAATATGCAGCTTTCCGGGTTACCATCAGGCTGAGGGCTGCAACTAGCTTGTGTGATGATGTACTGGGAGGCTGGAGGGATTTGGAGAGTTGCTTTCGAAGGATTGGCAGTTCTGTGGGAGGATGAGGGTGAGTGGGGGGTGCTGGTTCAATACCAGTGGCCAGAAAATCAAACTGGTAGTTGCTGGGAGTGTGTGGGGGGTGGGGAATGGGGGGAGAAGAGGAACTAGTGTTTGACTGAGGAGGGAGAGGACATATTTTTCAGGCAATGACAGAAAGTGTGACATATCAAAAGAAGTACACTGATGACTGAAATTCTTTATCTGGAAAGAAAAAAAAAAAAAAAAAACAACCAAAGAAAAAGAGAGAGTAGATGAGGGGGGCTGTTCTGAAAGTTCAATTGATGACTGAGAAGAAGTCAGAGATGCTTACTCAGCCTGGAGTTAGATGACCCAGTACCTATAGTGTATCTACTCTAAAATGTCTAAAGTGAACTGAATTTGACAGTCCCAGTCATGTCCACACTTGATATCTATGATGCCAGGGGATGTAATTAAGGAGCAAGTAAACAGCCCAAACTTTTTAATACTGTAAGAGACCAAATGTTGTATTAAATATGTCTGTGTTGTTTCCATTGCCCAGAAAAAATACCATATTTTTGTTTTAAAATCTGTCATAATAGAGGGAAAAGATCAATGGAAAGTTACCTGATACCAAATTTTGTTGTCTTAAGCAGATGTATAACTCTGAGGCAGTTTATAAAAGTGTGAATTAATTGCACTGCTTTTTTCACTCAGTGCTCTTTACTGTTAGTATCAGTATCATTATAATTAACAATATTCAATGTTAGTGATACAATTCCCTACCGCCACCCCTCTCAAAAAAAAAAAAAAAAAAAGAAAACAAATTCAGGGATTCAGGGAAATGTTACCTGCAGGTTTGTTGCCTATTCCATTAGCATTTTCAGTGAGAAATACTAAGTCTCTTTCTCAAAAAAAGTAAGAATATGGGAAAGCTACCTGAGATTTTGGGGTAATACACCAATAATACTGACAGTTTTAACTGTTTATCAGTATATTCTCCTTCTTGAAAGTAATGCTTACTATAATGGTGACTCAAAACTGTTTTCTTGAAAAGGAAGTTGGTTTTGGAAGTAGTTACAGGCACTGCTTCTTATTTTGATGTAGTGTATGGCTCACTTCTTTTTTCATTTTACATATATATGACATTTACCAAGTTTTGTGCTTCTTACACCAGAGACATAAGTTTTGACCAGTGTTCAAATATTTGAATGCACAAATCAGCTTCCATTATATCTGTCTTCACTTTTTTCTAGCAAGAATAATCAGTGGTTCCTTAGCATAGTTAGTATTCATTAATATGAATCAGAGTATTCATAAAAAAATTGAGATACAATAATAATAATGCACTGCATGGAAAGAATTCTAGTGTAAACAATTCCTATGCAATTACAGACATCCAGGTTAAATACCAATAGCAGAAACTTAGATTCCAGTCTTTCACAAGATCTGACTACAAATATTGTTTGACATGATGGCTTTGTTCCTCTTTCTTTTGTTTCACAAATCTTTTGCTGTGAGTAAAAAACAAAATAATTACGCTTTCATGGCAGTGTGTCTGTGGGTTTCTAAACAAGTCTTACAAATGCACTTACATCTCTATTATTATTTTACAAGATCAGATGTTCTATCTGCTTCTAATTGAAGAGCATTTACTTTCTGGTATGCTAGCTTAAGTGATTGTATGAGATGATAGTTCACTAAACATGAGGAAATGCTGGTTTTCACCACATTTTGATAAAAACAGACAAAATGCTATAATTATTTTCTAATCTTTTCCACTGGTGGATTGTGGGCTTCTTCACACGTAATGGCAGTCCAAAAGTGACATCACCAATATGGGAGATACCATTCCTCATAAAACAAATAATTGGGGCACTTGACTTACTGAAGCTTTTCAGACTTAGTAAACATAGGAACACAGATTACAGAAGGCAATAGAAGACATGTCAGTATAGCCAAGTTCCCTCTCTTGAACCTTTTTCTTTGCTCTAAGGCCATATCAAATAGTAGTAAATATATAGCTATAAGCAGAGTTCAGCTTTATTTCGGATATTTCAAGTTCGATCAGTGAGGTTGGTATTAATTTTTTTTGCCTGAAACTACATCTCCTTATTACTGACTGAAGAGTATGATTACTAACTGGCCCAGCTCTACTGAAAATTAGTGTTTGATGTTACTATTTTAATATTTTATGTTTTTTAATAGAAATGTATTAAATTTATATTTGGAAAGGGGTAAAGCAAAAGAGGCTCTCTGAAATCTGACATAAAACCATAGAGTTGCAAGGATGAATCCTGCTAAAACAGTGATAGTGATATATGAAAAAGGAAACAACTTTTAATGACTACAGTTAGTAATCCAGATAAAGGTAAAGAGATATATGTTTTCATTTCAAGAGGATAGGGTGAGAGTGAGATAGAATAGGCTTCATAAGTTAATGAGTTTCCACAGTTTCCTTTCCAAAAGATGTACAGGAATTGGCTTTACCAGAAAAAGAGACACTTCAAGTCCTGTGTTATTAACATGTATTGGAGAACTAATATAATCTTTCTTTGAAATACCTTGTGTCCCACCTGGCTCTTGTCATCCCTCCTTCTTTTGTTATTTTCATAGTCCATTTCCTAGGCACTTATTCTTGCACCTCTTGGCAGCATTCTCCTCTTTGTATAGCTTCTTTTTCCTCCTGAAGATTTGGGTTTCTTTTCTTAGCATTTCCCCACTTTCTTTCCTGTTCTTTTCTTCATCTACCACAATTTAATGCTTCATCACTTCCACATTCATTCTCTTCCTTCCTTTGATGCTGCGAGGACATTGCTTTTCTCACTTCATCTACCTGTGTAAATTTTTCTTTTTAATTGAAACAGAAAACCCTGAAAGGATTCCAGTACTCACATGAATGGGATATGTGTGCTCCGAGACTCTCCTATCTTTATCCTTTTTTTCTGTATTTTAATTGTTTTCAGTTGTGCACCCTATGTTTTAGGGGCTGTATCTCAGTGTACAGTAAGTCGTTAGCACAGTATGAGGCAGTTCTGTTTCCAGCTTTGTAGTCTCTGTGTGTGTGTCTTTACTGCAGAAATTTAACTGATTTGCGGAAACAAAGCTCCACAAGATTTAGCTCATATACCTGAGGATATCACTGTTCTTGCAAAAACATACCTTGCAGTTAAAAAAAAACATGTTGACAGGATGAAAGCAAAAAGCCTGAAATTGCACCAGGGGAGTTTTAGATTGGATATTAGGAAAAAACTCTTGACTGAAAGAGTGGTTAAACATTGGAAAAGCCTGACCGGGCAAATAGTGGTCCTTGGAAGTGTTCAAAAAATGTATAGATATGGTGATTAGAGACATGCGTTAGTGGTGGACTAGGCAGTGTTAGGTTAATGGTTGGACTCAATGATCTTAGAGGTACTCTCCAAAGATATTGATGCTATGATGATATATTATAGTGTATATGTATTTTTTATTTGCTTGCCAATACGTACATGTTCAACATATTTTCTGGGGTTGTTATTTTCAAGCCACTGTGAAAGTTGCACCACCTAAATGACTTCTCAAACTCAATATTTGTTGATTTAGAAGCAAATGTAGTATTTACATATTGTAAATGTCGCTGTTCAGTATCTTCATTGATGATCTAGATGAGGAGATGGACAGCACCCTCAATAGTTTTGCAGATGACACCAACTTAGGAAGAAGTATTGATCTGCTTTAGGGTAGGAAGGCTCTTCAGAGGGCCTTGGAAAGGCTGGGCTGGTGGGCTGAGGCCAATGGGATCAGTTTCAAGGAGGCCAAGTGCCAGGTCCTATACTTTGATTACAATAACTCCATGCAATACTATAGGCTTGGGGAAGAGTGGTTGGAAAGCTGCCCAGCAGGGAAGGACCTGGGAGTACTGGTTGACAGACAACTGAATATGAGCCAGCAGTGTGCCCAGGTGGCCAAGAAGGTCAATAGCATTCTGGCCTGTACCAGAAATATCATGGCTAGCAGGACCAGATAAGTGATCATCCCCCTGTACTCAGCACTGGTGAGGTTGCACCTTGAATACTGTGTTCAGTTTTGGGCCTCTCATTACAAGAAAGATATAGAGACATTAGAATGTGTCCAGGGAACAGCAATGAGTCTGGTAAAGGGTCTGGAGAATAAGTCCGATGAGGAGCGGCTGAGGGAACTGGGATTGTTTAGTCTGAGGAAGAGGAGGCTCAGGGGAGACCTTAGCTCTCTCTACAACTACCTGAAAGGAGGTTGGAGTGAGATGAGGACAGTCTCTTCTACCAGGTTGTCAGTGAGAGGACAAGACGAAATGGTCTCAAGTTGCACCAGGGGAGGTTTAGATTGGATATTAGGAAAAGTTTCTTCACTGAAAGAGTTGTTAGGCCTTGGAACAGGCTTCCCGGTGAAGTGGTGGAGTCACCATCCCTGGAGGTGTTAAAAAAATGTGTAAATGTTGTGCTTAGTCATAGTTTAGTGGCATGGTGGTGATAGGTTGACAATTGGACTTGATGATCTTTGAGATCTCTTCCGTGATTCCGTGATTCTGTGTCTCTATATCATCAGACTTGGTCTGATTACTTCAGGAGAAACTGTGGTTCAGTTTCTGTCAAATGTATCACTTCAGCTTTGACAGTGAAGAGTCTTCCTGTGAAGATCAGACTTGTTGATGTACAGCAGACAGCTCTGAGTCTGGAAGGGTATCTTTCTGCTGCAAATGTCTCAGCTGTCAGTGTTTTTTAAGGCAATGACTGCATTGGTTGACATATGTATAATGTAAACTTACTGCCCAATGTCTCAGCAGTGTGATTTGGGGTCTGTGGGTGATGAAGTCCATCTCTGTGCCATTGTGCTGAATGGCTCAGAGCTATAACCACAGCTCAGACTGGAGATCCTTATGGAGACAGTCTTAAGTCATATAGGTCTGAGCTTAAAAATAAGATCATTATTGTGAGTTAGGTGTTCCTAAGCACCTAACTCACAATACAGTGTTGTCTCCCAACTTTCAGAGTACAGCATATTCAGAACAGTCTCCAAAGCAGATGATAAAACTCAGTTAATCACTTGTATAAGTAGTTTTGGTTTCCAAAATTAGATCAGATTTATTATACTTTTCATGTACACATTTACTCATTGACTGCCTTAATGCTATGTCCAGTACACCAAATACACTTACAAAATACAGTTGTGTCTAACTTGGTAGGAAAAATGTTTGAAATTCTTGTTTTGTTTTGTTTGTTGTTTTTTTTTTCCCAGTGAAGATAAATAAGGATGCAAACTCACTCCTTTTCCAAAAAACAGATGAGACTTGTGAGCTATTATGATCAACAATCTGCTCCAGCACTGATCCCAAAATCCAGCTTTTTGACCTAGGTCATTTAGAAGCTGTAAGCATTAGGTAGGTTCTTCGCTGTTGTTCTCCGAAAGCTGCCAGCAAGTGCCTCTTGTAATTATAAATGCAGATGCACATTTGCTAGACACTGGTCTGTGGCCATTTACTCATTTCATAAGGATTTCTTTTTGTCTGTGCAGTTCAATCACTACCCACAAGGCTTGTTTTGAACAAGTGACCTAGGTTCTGAGTTTCCTTACCACTTCTTATGTTCTTCAGGACGCTTGGATCCTTTCTCTCTCTGTATATAGTACAGTGTTTTCTATGTAGAGACAGCATTTTAAGCAACTTTCTTAAAAACTATGTATGAAGATCACAAAGTACATTTATTAAGACTAACCTTCTTGGCATCTTGTCCTCAGGCATACTGACTCTGTGTATGCATATTACACAGTTTAATATATCTGTTTTATACTTAGTTCAATATATAATCTAAAAGTGAAAAAAAGAAAAAAGGCTCCATCCCATGGTTCATTTTTCCTATTTTTCCTATTTAAGAAAATACTATAAATAAAACCAATACTGTTAAATGGAATAAATATACCAGATAGAAAACTGTCATTAAATTGTACTAAGGATATTTGTAGCATGAAGCAAAGCTGAAAACTAGTATTTGTTGAATTGTTCCATTGTTTTGAACAGTCTGAGTTAACTTTTACTCAATATTTTGCTAGAGATTTGATGATGAATCTGTTCTGCTCAATCTGAGTTAACTCAAATTTAGTTGCAACAAGCTTGCTGTAAAAGCTCTTCAAGTTCAAGTAATATTTCAATCATTAAACCGGAGTATTAATTATAAGACAAAATGAAAAGCCATTTCATTTCCATTTAGGAAATATATCTGTGCTTGTCAACTGTCTTTTCATTTTGCCCTAAAATACTGACAAGTAATCTTGGTATTTGTTTACCATAATTTTAAGCATTTTAAATATATGTCTTGAAAATTGCAAATGGAATTTAAATTCATTGCATTCTCTGTCACAAGTAACACTTTTTTATTCCTTTTCTGGGTAATTAGTAATAATTTGGGGTCTAAATGAACCTATCTAGTGTGGATCTACTTCTGCAACTCTAAACAGATGTTACAGAAGACCTGATTTACACTGGTAGAAGTTAAAAAAAAATGAAGAAAAAGACCCAAACATGTGCCTTTCAGTGAAGATTCTCTTTTTATTTTTAATCACCATGTGATAAGAAATCCTCTCAGGATACAGCTGTATTTCATGTTCTTATCTTTAAATACATTTTTTTAATCTGACACCCTAGACAGTGGGACTCAGGTTTTCTATAAAACAGGTCTTTCGGTAGGTTGGCCCTTCTGCTTCTGAACTACTATTGAAAGGAGCACATGTGCCAGATAAATAAAAGATGTAAGATGTAATACACGTGGCTTCTGCTTGAAAGAGTGCATATGTCAGAATAAATACAGAGATTAGAGGTGATATTGAGAAGGTAAAGTTCTGATAAGAAAAACACTCAAAGAAACTTGCTAATTAAAATGCTTTTTGAAGAGTATCATTTGTCTGTGATCAGGCACAGTCTGAAAATCACTTGGGGTCTCCTGTGGCCCCTGGTGCAATGACTGTGCCGATACCAGAGGGAGCATTAAACTCATTGCCCACGGTAAAGTGTGGGGAGTGATACCCAGGTTCCTATAATCCTTGTATGGGTAGGATGAGCTCATTAGCCTTCTGGCAGTCATCCTAGGACAGGGACAACTCTGATTGCAAACCCGGGCAGATGGAGCTTGTTTAGCCCTGGAAGGCCTTCCATCTAAGAGAAGGACACTCTAATAAAACCTCCATCCTAAGGACTTGGCTGCCACCGTCCAAGCTTGCTTGGCCCTGGCAGATGAACCTTAGGGACTAAAGGGTGGGTCCAGCTCTGTGCATGCTGTGTCTCACCTAAAAAAAAATCCCTTGCACAGGCTCGAAGGTGCTATCCGCTATCCTCTTTTTATCAGAGTGCTTGTAAAAGGTGCTGATGAGGAGCGTGGATGGAGCCCTTCCTCGATCTTCATTCACGAAGCCTAGCCATACACATTTGTCTGTGATAGTTTTGTGATGCAGTGTGAAGACTTTTAGTCTGTTTTTTGGTCCTCACTGCATGTAGATTTTCAGACGCCATCACTTTTTTCTGCATTTGTCCTTAAGTCTCCTCTTCTCCTTTCCACCCTCCCACCTTATTATTTGGAATGGAAATGTCCTTTGTCTGGTGCATAGAACATGTAAGCAACTAAATTCAGGTCCATCAACAGACTTCAAACCTGCTCTGAATTACCCGTCAGATGTAGCACATAGCAATTACCTGTCACTTTTCTCACCTTCAGAGCCAAAATGTATCTGTAAAGGACATTTTCCAGCAGGCAAGAATATGTGTAATCCTAGGCTGAGTGTAGAGGAGTTATTGTGTGTGGTAGAATGGAGTAGAGGTATCAGGTCAGACATATGGATGTTTTTAATAGGTAAAGTTAAAAACACAAAAGAAAATATAGGAAATATTAGATTTCTTTTTTCCCTGTAGATTTTTTTCTCTAAGCTGGTTATTTAATCTATGTGTGTCTGTTTGTCTATAGGGTTAGATTTTTTTATATTATTCTACACAGAACTCCCTGGAACATTATGTTCCAACAAACAATGGGCATTTTTTGGAAATGTTTTCTAAAGATCACTTTTGTTTCATCAACTCACTTCTTCTGTAATAACTGTACAACATTTTTTTGCCCTATTTGTGATCAATGAGCATGAACATTTTAAATAGAAAACTCACACACTTAACTATCTTTCTAAATGTTGCTGTTACAGTTCTGTGGAGGGGTTGGAAGGGGGATGCTGAATATCCAGAATTACCATCCATTTCTCATTGCCTGGTGGCTATACAGATCTTTCTGTAATAGAAGCCTGGGGATGCTAGTTCAGGTAAAAATGGTAAGAAGCTCTTTCCTGACTTTCCCTTGTAAGGAAGGTCTCAGAGCTGTTTCTAAATATATGCATATCTTCTGCCTAATCTGGATAAGAAGGGTTCATGTTGTTCAGTTTCCTAGTGATAGATGATGATTTTAATTAACAACTGACGTTTAATAAATCTAACTTGCTGTAATCTTACCTACTTGATAAAGAATAGGTACTGTTTCTGTCAGTGCAGGCTGTACAAGGCAAAATAGAAACTGATCCACCTACAGATGTTTTTAGTGTAATGTTTAGGTCCATCAGACCTTTTCTATCGGCTGTTCTTCAGATTTTCTTTGGACAGATACCATGGTAGAGAAGTAGTTTATCATCATTTCAAAGCATACTTTAGCATATAGTCGTGGCTAGGCTTCATGAACGACAATCCAGGGAGGGCTCCATCCACGCTCCCTATCAGCGCCTTTTACAAGCACACTGATAAAAAGAGGATAGCGGATAGCACCCTCGAGCCTGCGCAATGGATTTTTTTTAGGTGAGACACAGCATGCGCAGAGCTGGACCCACCCTTTAGTCCTAAGGTTCATCTGCCAGGGCCTAGCAAGCTTGGACACTGGCAGCGAAGTCCTTAGGACAGAGGTTTAACCTCTTAGATGGAAGGCCTTCCAGGGCTAAACAAGCTCCATCTGCCCAGGTTTGGAATCAGAGTTGTCCCTCTCCTAGGATGACTGCCAGAAGGCTAATGAGCTCATCCTACCCATACAAGGATTATAGGAACATAGGTATCACTCCCCACACTTTACTGTGGGCAATGAGTTTAATGCTCCCTCTGCTGTCGGCACAGTTATCGCACCAGGGGCCACAGGAGACCCCAAGTGATTTTCAGACTGTGCCTAACTTTAGCATATAGTATTCCTTGACTATTTAGCTCTCTTTTTTTGTCAATGTCTCATGCAAAAATGATTAGTTAAGGAAACAGATCTAGACATCTTGTCTCAACTAAAATTTTAAAGCATGCAGGTGCTGAAGGTGAATCTGTTGGTGTTGTATGGTTTTCTTGCCCTTCTTGTTTCCAGATTTCAATTTTGAAGAATAATGATCTGCTATTAGTGCTGTTCATAGCTTAACTAGCCATTTTAGGAGTTGATTGTCTAAATTTTCTGATAGGCTCATTTTATTCCTCCCCAGTAAAAAATGATATTTGTATTTGTTGGAAAAATGTCTCCTTCCTACCTCTCCAGTAATAATGTCCCCGAATAGAAATTGTACTTCTTACAAAGAAATAAATTTGGGTTAGATGGGTCTAGGTTTCATAGGATATATAAATATATTTTTAAAGTGCAATTCATAAGGCATAAGTGTGATGCTTTAAATAGCTTGTCGGAAAAAAAAAATAATGGAGATGTACCAAGTATAGTGTTCTTTAGTACCATTAATACCCTTGAAAGCAAATATTTGAAAAGGCACACAGTTGATGCCGTATCCCCTAAAGAATAGACACATAGTACAAAGTTAATGGAGAAAGATAGACTTACCTTTAGTTGGAAGCTTCCACACCTTCAGGATCCGATACATGGATGCATGTGCCACCCCAAGGGATTGCACATTTTCATATGTTTTATTAGTAATTAACATACAGATATCAATAGCCATTCCTGGCACTGGGTTTTCCAATAGCCCACCTCCAGTGGTCTTCAGCTCTGCCCCTCGGAGAGAACCCACGTGGGGCTTGGCCCTCTTCTCGTGTTTTGTCTTCAAGCTATCTGCATGTGGCTTCTCCAAAACATCATGTTCTTGGCAAGGCATGAGAAAGTGCCTAGTGGCTTCTAATATGTGAACAATCCAGAGAGCTTCACATAATCCTAAAAGTTCTAAAAATCTACGAAATACACTTTAGGCAATTGTATTAGGCAAGCTTAGGGAGCGACGCGACCCAGGAGCGGTGTGACCCAGGAGCGGCACAAACAGGGGTGGGCTAACAGGAACGGAGCAGTTAGTGAAGTGGTTTGTGAAGGCAGGGTGTGAAGGGAGGGTGTCCAGGAGGGTGGTATTCCCCTACAGATCTCAGAGGTGATACATAAAGGGTTGGAGATAGCCTAAGAGATATATAGCAATGGTGACTACTAGTCAGAAAGGTGTAAATTGTTGAGAAGTGGCAAGCTAGACAGAGCTCTGGAGGACACACACTGCACCCAGGTGTCTGGATGTAGTGAGTCCCTGAGACTGTCACTGACTACAGAGGGTTGCTGTGTAAGGTGTGAGCAACTGGCTCCTCTCCTCCAAATGCTTGGAGATGGTGGCAAGAACAAGCTGTTCCCTCACCTTCCCAGGGATGGGGTGAGGCTGATGGGCCTACAGTTATCCAGGTCATCTTTCTTGCTGTTTTTGAAGAGTGGGATAACATTGGCCTTCCTCCAGTCCTCAGGCACCTCTCCCCTTCTCCAGGACCTCTCAAAG
>VWZO01005293.1:36133-118027 GCA_013396975.1 Bucco capensis | reverse complement strand
GGCTAATGAGCTCATCCTACCCATACAAGGATTATAGGAACATAGGTATCACTCCCCACACTTTACTGTGGGCAATGAGTTTAATGCTCCCTCTGCTGTCGGCACAGTTATCGCACCAGGGGCCACAGGAGACCCCAAGTGATTTTCAGACTGTGCCTAACTTTAGCATATAGTATTCCTTGACTATTTAGCTCTCTTTTTTTGTCAATGTCTCATGCAAAAATGATTAGTTAAGGAAACAGATCTAGACATCTTGTCTCAACTAAAATTTTAAAGCATGCAGGTGCTGAAGGTGAATCTGTTGGTGTTGTATGGTTTTCTTGCCCTTCTTGTTTCCAGATTTCAATTTTGAAGAATAATGATCTGCTATTAGTGCTGTTCATAGCTTAACTAGCCATTTTAGGAGTTGATTGTCTAAATTTTCTGATAGGCTCATTTTATTCCTCCCCAGTAAAAAATGATATTTGTATTTGTTGGAAAAATGTCTCCTTCCTACCTCTCCAGTAATAATGTCCCCGAATAGAAATTGTACTTCTTACAAAGAAATAAATTTGGGTTAGATGGGTCTAGGTTTCATAGGATATATAAATATATTTTTAAAGTGCAATTCATAAGGCATAAGTGTGATGCTTTAAATAGCTTGTCGGAAAAAAAAAATAATGGAGATGTACCAAGTATAGTGTTCTTTAGTACCATTAATACCCTTGAAAGCAAATATTTGAAAAGGCACACAGTTGATGCCGTATCCCCTAAAGAATAGACACATAGTACAAAGTTAATGGAGAAAGATAGACTTACCTTTAGTTGGAAGCTTCCACACCTTCAGGATCCGATACATGGATGCATGTGCCACCCCAAGGGATTGCACATTTTCATATGTTTTATTAGTAATTAACATACAGATATCAATAGCCATTCCTGGCACTGGGTTTTCCAATAGCCCACCTCCAGTGGTCTTCAGCTCTGCCCCTCGGAGAGAACCCACGTGGGGCTTGGCCCTCTTCTCGTGTTTTGTCTTCAAGCTATCTGCATGTGGCTTCTCCAAAACATCATGTTCTTGGCAAGGCATGAGAAAGTGCCTAGTGGCTTCTAATATGTGAACAATCCAGAGAGCTTCACATAATCCTAAAAGTTCTAAAAATCTACGAAATACACTTTAGGCAATTGTATTAGGCAAGCTTAGGGAGCGACGCGACCCAGGAGCGGTGTGACCCAGGAGCGGCACAAACAGGGGTGGGCTAACAGGAACGGAGCAGTTAGTGAAGTGGTTTGTGAAGGCAGGGTGTGAAGGGAGGGTGTCCAGGAGGGTGGTATTCCCCTACAGATCTCAGAGGTGATACATAAAGGGTTGGAGATAGCCTAAGAGATATATAGCAATGGTGACTACTAGTCAGAAAGGTGTAAATTGTTGAGAAGTGGCAAGCTAGACAGAGCTCTGGAGGACACACACTGCACCCAGGTGTCTGGATGTAGTGAGTCCCTGAGACTGTCACTGACTACAGAGGGTTGCTGTGTAAGGTGTGAGCAACTGGCTCCTCTCCTCCAAATGCTTGGAGATGGTGGCAAGAACAAGCTGTTCCCTCACCTTCCCAGGGATGGGGTGAGGCTGATGGGCCTACAGTTATCCAGGTCATCTTTCTTGCTGTTTTTGAAGAGTGGGATAACATTGGCCTTCCTCCAGTCCTCAGGCACCTCTCCCCTTCTCCAGGACCTCTCAAAGCTTATGGAGAGTGGCCTGGCAATGACCTCTGCCATTTCCCTCAGCATTCTTGGGTGTAACCCATCCGGACCCATGGACTTGCATATGTCCAGTTTGCTCAACTGATCTCTGTCCCAAACCTCATCAACTGAGGTAAAAACTACCCTCCTCTCATCTTCCTCTGCAGTTTTAAAATTCTGGGACTCCTGGTAGTTGGTATTAGCAGTAAAGACTGAGGTAAAGGTGGCACTGAGTAATTCCACCTTCTCTGTATCCTTGGTCACCGGTGCACCCATTTCATTCCTCAAAGGGCCCACACTACCTCTAGACTTTCTTTTGCTTCCAACATACTTGAAAAATCTCTTCTTGTTATCCTTCACCTCTCTTGCCAGGTTAAGTTCTAAGGANATTGAAGTCCCCCATGGCAACCAGAGCCTGTGATCTCAAGGCTACTTCCAGCTGCTTATAGAAGGCCTCATCGGTTTCCTTATTCTGATCAGGTAGCCTGTAGTAAACACCCACTACAATATCTCCCATACTAGACTCCCCCCTAATTTTTACCCACAAGGTTTCCACCTGCTTATCATTGCCCCCCAAGGAGAGCTCAATACGTTCCAAATGCTCTCTCACATACAGAGCAACTCCACCTCCTCGCCCTGCCAGCCTATCTCTCCTAAGAAGGACGTAGTCATCCATGACAGCGTTCCAGTCGTGTGAGCTGTCCCACCATGTCTCAGTGATTACAATGAGATCATGGTCCTGAGACCGCACATAGATCTCCAGTTCATCCTGTTTGTTCCCCATACTGCGTGCATTAGTGTACAGGCATTTGAGCGAGTAACCGCCTGACTGGCACATCCCCTGAGGTAACAGCAGAGCTGGCACAACATCCCACAAACCTCACAGGCTTGTTCCCTATGAACCAGGTTTTCCCCCTCCCCCCTTCGAATCTAGTTTAAACCATGGTTAATAAGTCCAGCCAACTGCTGTGATAAAATCCTTCTCCCCTTCTGAGAGAGATGCACCCCATCTGCCACTAGTAGGCCTGGCATCCTATAAGTTGACCCATGGTCGAAAAACCCAAAGTCCTGCTGATGGTACCAAATGAAGATGAGCCCACAGTGTGCCTCAGCAGCCAAGAGGGCCAACCGGATCCTGGGATACATCAAGCACTCCATTGCTAGCCGAGCGAGAGAAGTGATAGTCCCGCTTTACTCGGCACTGGTGCGGCCTCACCTGGAGTACTGTGTCCAGCATTGGGCTCCACAATACAGGAAGGACGTGAAGTTGTTGGAGAGTGTCCAGAGGAGGGCAACAAAGATGGTTAAGGGCTTGGAGGGGAAGTCATATGTAGAGAGACTAAAATCACTTGGCCTGTTCAGTCTGGAGAAGACTGAGGGGGGATCTCATAGCAGTTTATAACCTCCTCACCAGAGAGGGAGGAGTGGGGGCTGAACTCTTCTCTTTAGTGAACAGTGACAGGACATGGGGGAATGGTATGAAGCTGTCCCAGGGGAAATTCAGGCTGGATGTTAGGAAAAAGTTTTTCACCCAGAGGGTGGTGGAGCATTGGAACAGGCTCCCCAGGGAGGTGGTGGTCATGGCCCCAAATCTTTTGGTGTTTGAGAGATGCTTGGACAATGCCCTTAGTCACTTCGTGTGATCTTGGGGTTTTGTCCCATACCTAATGGGAGTTGGACTCGATGATCCTTGTGGGTCCCTTCCAGCTCGGGTTGTTCTAAGATTCTATGATCTTTAGGCATCACAGTAACACCAAGATAAATGTGAGGAGGATGTGACACAAAACATAATACAAGGAAACAGAGAAATATCTCCTGTCAGAAAAGAAAGTATTAGTAATCAAAATTGTTGTTCTAGTTTTCAGCTACTTTTCAAATATCGAATGAGGTATTGGTCTTTTCCCATATTAAGTTTTTTCCCTGTAATTACTTTTAAAACATTGTTAAATCTTTATTTTTATTCTGAAATAATTAAGAACACAAATTAACATAGAAACACTATTTTCTTTATTATGCAAAAATGTATAGCTAAGATACTGAAGCAAGATACAGCCACAGAAGGGAAACCATTTCTAAGCAATCATTTAACATATGACCTCATAATTCCATATAAGAATATAATCATATGGATATTGGTATTGATATTCTAAAATTGCAAAAATTCTCAAGCTCTCTGTCAAACCCAATGTTATTTGATAATTGTTGCCAAGAAATTTATAATAAGGTAATCTTATTCATCCCTCTTTGAGACAATACACTATATTTTATGGAAGGTATTGTGAAAGCAGGTTTACTGCAGTAAAGTTATAACCCAGTTTTAATTTCATTAAAATGGATTTCTACAATGTTTACCAACCACACCATGACTTGTGGAGTCTGCTCTGTGTATTGCCTCACAGTTAAAAAACCTGGTAAATAGAAAATTAACTGGCAAAAGCTTTCCTATAGAAAAGGCAAAAAAAAAAAAAAATTGAGATCTGTTAAACTTGGATGGGGAATCAATTTAACCTTCTCTGACTTCAACAGGAGCTGGGTCGGAGTACGGCTATGAGGTACGCTAGATATGATTGATAGAATTAGAAAGTCTAACTGAGCACAGAGGTTTGATAAGCACTTATGTGTCTACACAAAGCTGAAGTCTCAGAACTATTATGTCTTGATTTCTACTGTCCTGCTATGTCTGGACATAGTCATGCAGTGGCTAGGATGTTGAGTAATGGACAAATTCCTTCTATGAGTGGTCATTAAGCCAAAGTAGTGCCATGTGCTGGACAGTACAGAAGTTCTGACCTTTTGACACTAGGTGAGGGTATGATTACTTGTGTGACGCCATCAGCACTTGTCAAGCTTTTTGTCTTAGATAAATTGAAGTTTATCAGAATTGAAATGGTTTTTGTTCTCTACTGATATTCCTTTGCTATTTAATATTTAACTTGCTTTGTCTTCTTTTCCCTCATGGGGAAGTTTCTCTTCCCACCACTTCAAAAGTGCTCCATCTGTCTGACATAAAGGTCAAGAAACTGTTTCCTTCTTTCATTTTGGCCCTACTTAGTAAATCCAGGATAGCAGACTCATGTAACTGCTTTCTACTGACTGAGGGAGTCATGTTTCCCTCCACAGCTGCTTATCATGTTCCCTTTTCTGTGCCTAAATAAATAATGAGTCGCTGTCTTGACAACACCTAACTCAAACTTTTACCAGAGATTGACTTATCACAAATTGCCCTAACGTCAGATAGTAACCCTGTGGATTATCATGGCCATAAGTACAAGCATTTGTAGTTTGGGTTAAGGAATTGTTGAGGGATTCTGGTTATATTTCTTCTTGAATTTGGAAGCGGTATATTTACTTTTGCTAACAATGGTAGCCAGTAATTACAGCCTTTTCTCCTTCTCCTGCCTCAGGGGAACTGAACTACTGTTATCTCAGGGGAGGCCAAGCTGCTACTGCTTGCTGCTATTTAACACTTACTATTCTTCTTTGAATCTGTTTGTGAACAATTTCTCCTTTCCTATTTCTGTTTCTTTGCTTTCCCTAATAAATATGTTCCTGAAATGCCTTTAAAGCAAGTTTAGATATCTGTGCAAATAATATGGTTTAAACACATGGAGGAGACTAACAAACATAAATCTTTTTTCAAGAGAGTCCATCTGCAAGAAATTCACTTTTTTACAAGTGCAGATAATATGTATTTAATTTTTTCCTTGTTTGTTTTTTTCTTCTGACACACAACTGAGTTTACAGCTGTCTATTTCTTAAGTGTATCATATGAAATAATATTCTTACCTTTAAGAGCACTCTTTTCAACTCCAAAACTGTGGCTTCCTGTACTGTGCCAAGACTTGTGTAGATTATTGAGAATACCAGAGAGAAAAGATATTTAGCTTTTAATTTCTATAAACAGAATATGCATTTTCTAAATTATGTGTATTTTTAGTATTCCTGTACAGCTATAATGTTTCTTTTCTATTGTTCTCAGTCTTTCTAATGCCAAAGTATGGAAACTTAACTAGTGGTTATTTTTATTGACAGATAAAGAGAGATCCTATTGTATGTATTTGATAGTAAATGGATCTCAGAAAAAAAAAAAAAAGTGGCATTTCTGTGAGCATGCATGAACATGCATGAACACCTTAATTTTGCATATTACTGGCAGATAAATCTTAAGCATTATTTAAAATCAGTTTAAAACCCAAAGCATGAGATTTTTCATCTAGTCCTTACATACTTTGGATGATGAAAGTGATAAATCCTTCATGCTTTGAATGATGTGACCTAATGACATTCAGTTTTTAATTGCTTATTTCTTGCTATTTCTTCTCTTATTTATGTCCTCTCTAAAACTGGTCCATCTGCTATTCTTCTGCTACTACAGTTACAGTTACCCCAGGACAGACGTCCTACTTTTAAGACTCTTCCTTCCCCTTAGCTGTATTCCTTTGCTTAACAGCTACTCCCCAGCACCCATCATTTTAAAACAGACACTAAGTCAAAGGAATAAAATAGGGTGTGTCAGAACAGCTCATATTAAAGATCTTCTACATGAGACTGAATCCACATGTAGTCTCATCCAAAATCTTTACTTATTCTTGTGTATGGTTTTTCTTCCTGTGTGGTTATTGTAAAGGAATCCACATAATGGGTAAATGGAATGAAAGGAAGTATCAGTCCAATCGTACATACTCTTAAAAAGAGTGAAACTAGCCCTCTGAAATGTCATTAGTATTATCTACAAAATATGTTTTTATTCTGCTTTTTAGAAGGCTGATTCATTTACAGGACCCAGAGAAATGAGAGCTATGCAGGATAATCCAAAAGAGAATGAAATGGTACAGTATAAGGATTAATTGTGAAAGTAATCATGTTAGTCTTCTAATTATTCAAATCTTAATTGCAACTGTGTTGGCCCAATTAGTTCAAAACACAAGGCTAATGTTAGGGTTGGGTGGTTACTCAGCATCTGTGCATAAGTAAGAGGCATCTGTTGCCAAGTGGTGGAGTGAGGGAAAGTGTCAACTCACCAGCTGTGAAGTCAACAAAGCTCTTAAAAAACAAATTTGAGCCAACACAGTGATTTAGCACACTTGAGGGAGTGTAAAGCTTATTGCAGATGTATACTTTAGCTAGGTTTTGTCACCTAGCGAGACTGAAATCTCAAGTGACTAGGCACACTGAAGTCACTTAAGCCCTTGTTTATTTTTTAACAATACCCTGCCTGACAGTGGGGAATCTGACTGTGGCATTTCTGCTTGTCAGTGCTTCCGAGGGTTGTGTTTAGTTTTTGTTGGTTTTGTTTTGGTTAGTTGGGTCTTTTGTTTGTTTGGTTTTGGTTTTTTTTCTTGAGCAAACTAGAGAACAAAATATTACTAAGCCGTTCAGTGTATGCAATATCATAAGGTGGTTACAGCATTATTACATGCAGGCAAAAGGATAAAAAATAGTGAAATATCAAGAAGAATGTCTTATTTAAAACATGTTAGTTTTTCTTTCCTTATAACAGTTTTCTCATTCTTTACAGTTCTGTAGGGAGAGATGGCTGTCCTAAATATCAGTTGGGCCTTGTCCATTCTTTATTGCCATCAATTCTAGAAATACAGGATTTTTATTATTCTTACTATTGATAGTGATTTTAGTAATTTCTAGTATTGCCTACAGAGATTAAGGATATTAATGATGTCACTAACTTCACAATGATGTGTTTAATATTTATACATTATTAACAATTAATGGTAAAGTGTAAACTTTACTGAAAGATAATCAATTGGCAGCAAGAACAAAAGAAGATGGTGAACATTAAAACCTAAGATGGAATTAGATTGAACACTAATGCATTCACTTTTGACCTACTTCTGAATGTTATGGATCTTTTGTCAGTGACTTTATTTGCATTACTTTCAAGTTTTTATTTACTCACATTTCACAAAGTACAGATGGAGGAGTGTTTAGATTCATTGTAGTCTGATAGTGTTGGTAATTTATGTGAAAAGTATATAGTTTGTTACTGTACTGCAGTGTAATATAAAATGAGCTCAAGTTTCAACATTTCCTTCACAAGACCTTTCAATTATAATAAAATAAAATGAAACAAAATTATGGGGCATTTTTAGCATTCTGGATCTGAATTTCCTTATTTGTAGTGACTAGAAGACAAAGCCTTCATTTCCTTACCATTTGAACAAATAGCCCTTTTTAGTTATGCTTTACAATTTAATACAGAGACTTTGGCTTTTAAAAATATGTATCTATGTCTGTATGGCAATACTTGATCTGTCCTATTAAAGCAGTGCCCTGACTTGACTGAAGGACCTAAGCAATTAAACCCACTTCTATAAAAATATCTACAAATAAACACAAGTACTTCTGGGCAGGTGTAATGAAGTGTTAATTTTAGTGGTTATAAACTGAGGACTTTGGTGACTTGGAAAGCACCTTTTTTACAGTTACAATTTATTTAGGTGTTTCAACATCTACACATTTCATACTCATAAGGCAAATTTGACACTTATCCGCATTATATTGCAATTTGTGCATAAATGTGTGTACAGTGATGTAATGATACAAACAGTAGTAGTACATTACATTTAACTAAGATTACGTGACCAATTTTACTTAAAATTGTGAGACTTCAGCAGAAGCTCCTGGAGATCTAAAGCTGCCACCTCCACTGCTGGATCACCAGTATTGTGAGGCTGACTAAAATACTTCCATAAATGAGGAAGAGAAGGAGCATAGTGAGACACATAGCAATTCGTTACATACGCTTTAGTGTTCTGGTTTTCACCTTCCTATTGCAACTGGGACATATTTTACCTGCGAATAGTTCTTCCCTTTTAAATCATACTGACAATGAGAATAGCATGTGCATACTGTAACTAAACATCTTACAAATTCAAGTGGGCTGCCTCAGCTGTAAGACATGAACTCAGAAGTGATAAAGCATGGCATTGCTTCAGTAAAATGGAATAAGAAATCATTTTGACAGAGCTTAGATCTTGGTCTGGGCTGTTGCATGGGTTTGGTTGTGGGATTTATTATTCCCCTCCTTTCCTTTCAAGGTCGATGTTGCTTATTTTGTGTGGAGTACATCTTATATGACAGTACAGGAAGAAATGTAAGCTGGCTGGGTTAATGCTTTTTGGGGTCAAAATGGACTCTTGAAGGCAGGAAAACGGCAGCTGAGAAATGGTGCTCACAGTCACCCCATAAAGCCAAACAGTGACTGAACCTCAGATTATCTGACTGAAAATCTTTACTAGGGGCTTGTTATAAGTGATTTTGAAAGTAAATATTTCAGTCTATCAGTAAGTAAGGGAGATACTAGAGATACTTCCCCACTCTTTTATTTAACTCCCTTGACTGCATGGAATTAAAGAAGAGTGGAAACTGTTGCTGTGATGTTAGAATAATGCTTATGTCTGAGAACTGATTCTCATTTGTTCGATCTGCAGACACCTTTAAAGCAGCAGAAGCATTCAGGCAATAAGCACTAGAAATAGTATTTTTGTTTGTTTGTTTTCCATCCTATCCTTTGCTAATGCAGGAAACACAATAAAGGTGAGTAGCAATGATTTTTTGATGGTGACTTGACATTTGCCTATTATTACAAGAAATTTTTTAAGCGCCTAATCCATTATCACTAGTTCATCTTTTTTGAAGCTCTCTCTCAGGGATGAAAAAAGCAAACTTGTGCTCCTCTGATCATAAAGGGAGATCCTGCTTCCTTTGCTGCGGTTCCAATCCACATGCTAAAAACTTGGTAAAGCCTCAGTCACATGTAAACCAGACCAGAATAACTCTTTATCTAACCTCCCATCCTGCACAACTTCCTGTGACATATATGTGAACATAAATAATGCTACCACATTTGTGGTTAAAATTGTCCCAAGTGTGTCTAAAACCCAAACACCTTATGTTCAATGTATATCAACTGTTTAACTATTTTTTTTTGCAATAAAAGACTGATGCTCACCTAAAATGATGAGATGAAACAGAGTAGACAGGGGATTGCCTTATAATTTAACTCTGTTATGTTGATTTTGTCATTTCTTTCAAGAGTTCCTCTGTGAAGACCACCTAGGTCACATTAGCAGTTGCAGCTTGGAAGTGTACCTTGAAACTGCATGCAGCAAGTATATTCTTCTCTCAAGTAAATACAGTATATCATATCTCAAACACACCAACTGTATCAAGTAGCTTCAGTGAGGTTATTCCAGAATCTTAGTAGTTTCCATAAGAACAGATACTGACAGTATCTCTCTGGTAGAACGGCAGTGGCATTTTCTGTTACTTCAGGTTGAACTGCTATTGTCATGTAAATGAAAGAAATTTTAAAAGGTCATATGCCTAAGTGACTAGACATGCTTTTTATAACTCATCATTAAAAGATATTCACACTGAGGTCAATGACACATTTGCTGGGACAATTCCTTAAATAAGTTTTATCAACTCTACTGACTTTAAAGAAACTTTTCAATTTTACATTATATGGAGAAAAAGAATATCAGATCTTGATCCAGTGAAACATCTGCCATATTGATTTCCATGGTACTGGATCATGATCCAATACTGTGTTTTTCAAAAGGGGAAGAAAACAGAACCATCTTAAGAATACAGGAGGAACTGTTTGTAGTGTATCATCTTGACAGTATCTCACTCAATAACGTGTTTATCAATGTCACATTTACTCCTTTGAAGCAAAATCAATCATAAGAAAACAGCTATGAATCCTTGAAAATGTAAAGATATCAGGAGACTGTGTGTACTCTTTGTTTATGACAATTGTCTGCTCATGTTGCTCTGTAGTCTAATTTTTCCCCAATAACCTTGAGTCATCAGCATCCTGATGCAGAAAGTATAGAGTGTTAAAGACAACATGAAACTTTTAATGTAGAATGTCATTTTTTAGGGAGAAACAAAATGATGCTAACCATGGCAAAGTAGTATGCTGCTATGTAGATCAGTGGTTTTATGTCAATTAATTTCTACAATGTGTTATCATTAAGAAGGAACTGATTTTTTAGTGTTCTGCACTAAAAGATTGGTAGCTGTCTAGTTCTTGTGTAGCCTGTATAAAAATACAGAAGGTGAGCAGAAAACTAGGAGGTTAAGTAGTGAGGTAGTGATTTATCCAGTAGGCAAGGATGAAGAGCACACAGATCAGTCACCCTGTATGCCATACCTCAGCAAAGATTCTCTTTGGAGTTTTGCTTTGGTGAGTTGATTTTTTTCTGCAGCCTCCTTCAGGACAGAAACAGATCAGGCAAGAGAGAGCATCAGTTCAGTTTCACACAGGAAGAAGATTACAGTGTGTATTCTCTCTGAGACACAGTACGTTCTAGAAGACATGAGGAAACACACTATTCCTGCCTGTACAAAAATCAAAGATGACAGTTGTTCTGTAGTATGGAGGACACTGATGGTTCTTTCTATGTTTCTATGACTTTCTATACATGAAGTCCATTTTCTCCCTCTTACCTGTGCTACTGTATCTGTACTAACTTTAATAACTTGATTTGATTTCATTATGTGAAGCTGTTATTGCAAGAGACCTTTTTAACCTTCTTTCAAGGAGTCTAATAAAAAGAACATGCTGAACATAAATCTGTTTATTTGACAGCTCCTATACACATTCATTTTTATAACTTAATTTAAAGAAGTAATTTACTAATATTGCAAACCAAATGATGTATATAATGCTTGTCATAATAGCTGGCCATAACTTTCTCTGTGTTTTTATTAATAGAAGACCTCATTATTCATAGTATCTCTTCAATTTCTGGCTTCTACTTCTACTTGCTACATCAGAAAAATTACAGAGAATTCTTATTGCTAGTTCTAACTTGCCCATGAACATAAAGATTGTGTTTGAATTGTAAACTGAACATAAGAACCATACTAGCTGCTGGATTTTCGTCTGTGTATTTAGGACTAGTTCAAGTCCCAGTGATGTGATTCAGTTTTCTTATTGACTTCCCTGTGAGGCGGATTGAGCCCTTAGGCAGTCGTTCTAACTCTGGCGCTCTAACCACTGATGCTGCGACTAGGAAGACCTAAAGCTTATCCCTGTTATTTACCACTTTAACAACATGGAGTGGGGGTACCTGCAAATGTATCATTTAAGTGGGAAGAGATGTTCAGTATAGATCGTGGTTCTTCCTTTTATAACGAAAAAGAAAGAAATTCTGTACAAACAAAACTTTCAAATAATCTAGCTTTATTCCTCCACTAATTTTATATGAAATTCTATAAATGAAACTAGCAGTCATCACATCTGATAACTGAAGTCCTTAGGGTACAAATCCATACTTCTTTATACGAGCAACCTTTAAGTGCTTACCTGCATTTTAGACATCCTTAACTTGAAATACCACAATGTTTCCCTGTTTTGATATAACAAAATTTTTTTCTGTCATTCTAATAATTCCTGCCAGTACTGATGTTCTTTTGCCTTTCTGAGACTGAAAGGGAAAGAGATGAGTAAGATTCTTAATGAAATGACTGTGTATGACACTTCCGCACACACTGCTCAAATTCTGTCTTGCAGATAGACAGAAAATGCTTCCGACATACCCACAAGAGCAGAATGCTGTGAGAAATAGATAGCTGAAAAGAAAAAAAAAAGGGTAAAAGTAGGATAATATGCTGGTTGTTGTTATTAGCAGTAGGAAAATGAATTTCGGTAGTACATTTTAACTTTAAAAACCTCAAGTCTTAAGTTGCCACTATGCATCACCCATCCTTAAGGAATATAAAATAAAAGACTGTGTGAAGCAACTAGTTCAGTAAGTGCCTGTTTCAGAGAGCAGTGGTAGAGCTTAAGTGATCTTTGTATACATTAAAGAGGTGTATTTGAAGTGCAGTATGACAGTATTTTTGGGGGAAGCCTGAATTTCTTAGTCTGATAACAGAATTCACTACTTATATTTGGAAAGTCATTACCAAAAATGAGAATACTGAAAGCTGAAGCTTATCCTAAGAAAGTGGTGATGATTCAGTTCAGATTTAGAAAGGCAAACAAAGAAGTTCTATGTACCATCCCCCAAAACATCTGTTACTTTATTCAAAGCTTATGCCATATTCCTGTATCTTCCCTCTTCAGGAATATACAAATGAAATAAAAAAGTGTTCTTTTTCTTTTATTCACCAGTTAAGTTTAATGCTAAGCTGGATGTATTAGTCAGTTTCCTGCATGATCTATGGAGTAGAAGAAGGATCAGACCCACATTCCAAACACTTTTGGAAAATCACAGATTTTTACAAGCAGAAAGTTAGGAGACAAAATTAGGACTTTCTTTCTGAAATGTATCAATTAGGCATAAAATTTTGGAGCACGTCATCTGAGAAACAAACTAGAAAGGAATGAAAAAGTTTGTCCTGTGTGAGAAATACCATATAATTTCTTCCAGCTGCCTTTTGGATTGAGAATTCAGGAACTTGGAGCTTTCCAAAGCTTAATAGGGAGCTTCTGTTAGAGTATCTCAAAATGGGAAAAATAGGATAACTGAAATATCAAGAGAAGATGTTGTCCTGTGAAAAGTATGGATTACATGGCTGTCTCTCCTTGAACAAAACAATGAACATTTGAAGTCCAAGCAGAGTCTCTGGGACCAACTCTGAACAGAAGACAAATTTTTAGTCTACCAAATATTTTAGAATTTTCTGTTTGACTTCTCTGATTCCTGAATTTGGAAGATATCTTTTGTGTAGAAGTGTAACTACGTAAAAGAGCTACCTTTCCAAAGTGAGACAAAACACATGAGCTTGTAAGTAAAGGAAAAAATATATATGTACCCTAAATGGGAGTTCAGTTGTGTTATTTGAAGCATGCAAGGAAGTTCATAAGTACAGGTCTTTCTGAAATAAGTTGACACAACTACTTAACAAAAAGATTGCTGTTTTGTAAGCTTTTGAATATCTATAGATTATCTGCAGATCATTAACTCTGCAACATAGTTTGGGCAGTCATAATTTTAAAATTATCTTGTCTAAACAAAGGCTTATGTCAAGGGAAAAAATACAGTCAAGCAGACAAAATGTTGAATCAAGGCCTTCATAAAAAAGACCAACAATTATTTCATTTCAGGTTGCCTGAAGTATTTCTTCTGAGTTCCATTTTGAGTTTAATTTCATTTCAGGCTTCAAAAATTAAGAAATTGAATATGTAGAATATCAAGACAAAATTTTGGCTCAGAATTCAGACAGTTATTTTTTGCCTGTCTGACTAAATTTAACTTAATTTATTTAAGACCTTGCAAATCTATGTACCCGATTGCATTTCCAGGCTGGGTGAGCAATTGTGATTTTCACCGTACATTGGCTACATGAATTCATATGTCTGTCATTTTTGAGGGTCATATAAGTTACTTGGTAATAGGCTTTGGGAGTGAGTGGAACGGATGCAGAACCTAAGAAGTCTTAACCTCGTTTTTTTTCCCATTAACATTGGCAGGTGCTATTGTGGCTCTGTGCCATGTGGTAGCAGCTCTGTGACCCCAAAGTTTTTCCCAGGCCCTCTTGTCCTCTTTAAACTTCATTAGATATTGATTTTGTAGAAATACTTCCAGCTTCTTGAAGGGAAAGTCCTTAATTTTAATTTACTTTACAAAAACAGGTAAAGTTTTTAAAATGATGATAGATCAATAGAAAGTTGTGTGGGACATGTTACCTTTGCTTCAAGTAGGAGCGGTGCTCTGTCAGTTCTTTCCATGTGAAAGCATTTGATTGATCTACTTAAGCCATGGTGATTAAAGCATTTCTAGAAATTGATGGGAAGGAAATAAGTATTTTCATAGAATTTACAAAAATATAATCATTAGTATTGCAATGTTTATGAAATGTTTGGTGTCATATGTTTTCCACTCAGTCAATATTATTTTTTGTCATTAAGTTTCCACCATTGGATTGCTTGTTCATTTTAAGATACAACTATACACTTGGATTGTAACCAAAATATCTTTTTTTGAATGAATATCTTTTAATTTTTATTTTTATCAGGTGGCAGTGCTACTTTTATTGTAGCAGTTATGGTATAATTAAATTACAGAGGGATGGTCAAAATCCTAAATCATTTACAGAGTAGAGTAGTTAAAACAGATGGAAATTAAACTAAAATTCCGTTGATTATTACCCACCTGTAATTTTGTAAAAAATGTTTTTTTAAGTGTTTGTTACAGTAGGAATTCACAAAAAAAGTGAATGCACCCTGGGCAGGTTCATTCCTGAAGGTTTAGACAAAATAATTTACTGAGCAGATGAAGACCTTCTTGACAGTAGCTTTCTAATGGTATAAAAAAAAAACAACCCTTCGTACATTTTTGAAGCAGGAAACACAGTCCAAGTAAAGCTGTTCAGAAAGGGACATTTTTGTTGTTGTAGCAATAACTCTGATTCAATTCAAATACCCCCACCTCCCCCCACCCCCCTTCACAATAGAGTACTAGCCTTTAGATTTATTCTATAGCAAATATACAATGTCAGGGAAAAGAGTTCTAGTGACATCTCTCTCTGAAGAGTTCTACATAGTACAGGAGCACACTGGAAAGAAAATGCACAGTTCTTTGTATCGAGTTTCCTGCTTAATAGGTCTGTGGTTACACACTTTATCAGTAAACATTGAAAGTTCTCTTGGTTGTTTTTCTCTGCCTGTGTTTCTGCAGGATGGAAAAGGAACCTATTTTTTACCTTTCACTAGTGCTAAATCCTTCAATAACTCAACTAAAAGGTGATGGAGTCTAGCCCAGTGAATTACTGAGGTACTAGAAAGATTAGATGATTTGATTTAGGAGCCGTTACAGTCAGTGAGCTTTTCACTCAAAAGAAGTTTAATCTTGATATGTTTTGTTAGAGCTCTGTTTTAATTGTCCAGTGAACTAAACATGATGGTATTCCTCTCATTGAGTCCAGAGGTATGATGCAAAGAGATACAATTTGAAGATACATCTTGGATACTACAATGTATATCTTGGATATTACGGTTGTAGCTTGGGAAAGTTGCTGGAATGTTGCACAGATGCACTGAATTGGATCTGGAGCATAGATTGGCCTTGGGAAGGGAATAAAACCATATTATAAATTGCTTTGAGACCATTAGATTAATTTATTTGTGTATAGATTTTGTTTGCAATTATCAGAGATAGAGGATATTTAACTTCCCAAATGCATAATATGATATCCAACTGGGATTAGTTTGTTATGATTTGACAATTGAAGTTCTTTATATCCAGTTAAAATAAGCTATAGAGTCCTTTTAGTAAATACACACTACAGTTCACTTGTCCTTCAGACTCTTAGACTCATGTAAATAAGTTCTTAAATATTGCATTATTTTAAGTAGTAGTAAAATACAATTCACATAGAAAACTCCTATGGAACTCTTTTATTTTAATACTTTAATAAATTGTAAAAAATTCTGTAATAACAATAATGTGATAACAATTTACTAACTATCATCTCTGATGCAAATACTTAACTCCACTATCCAAGTGTTCTTTTCTCTATCCACACTTTGCAATATGTTTTTAAACAAGTTAGAAATATATCTCAGAGGAAATTCTCTTATTACTTGTAGGAAAGCTTTAATTTGAATCTCAGTATTGAAATATTTTCACATGAAGAAATCAGTGGTGCAGTGTACTTTCTGCCTTAAAAAACATTCAGTCATTACCAAGATGAAAAAGCCACCCCAATACTGTACTTCTCTGGATTTTTTTGTTTGTGGAATAGTGTATTTAGAATAAGTAAATAAATAAATGTGTATACATAAGACGAAAGTGCACCCTCCTGTGAAATCCCTGTGTTAATTGCCACTATAATGTGCCTTTTGCCACATGCTCATGACTCCTTTCATAAATTCTGCTAAGACTGCATCTTAAACTGCAAATTACCACGTGTGTGAAAATTTACATGTGCAAAGCACAGAGTATATGCCTACATGGGTGTTTATACCATTTATCTCTCTCCCTTCCCCACTGAGATATTGAGACTGATGTAGCCTAGTGGAATGGAAGAATCCAGCTTTCCTGGTGGACAGCTCACTTTTCCATCACTTGATGGGCTAAAAATATCATCTCTTGAAATGGAAGCATTGTGCATCTTTGTCAGCTCCTGGTTATATCCTGCTGGCCTTGTGCAGAATTTAGTAGGAAAAGCTCTTTTTTCCTTGCAGGAATGAGGCAGAAATACTGTAACATGAAGATATTTTTAGAACTCTTTAAACTTTTTATACCTTTTCAGTTGCCTATGTGTGTTTCAGACTGGCTAATTGTGGGATGTAGTACAAGGTTACATAGACCATTGTTTAAGATGATTCTTATAAGTTACTCATGGCCTTGCTCAGAACCTCATAAAGAACAAGATGATAGCCTAAAGCTGTTTTAAAAACTAGAAGTTATATTTGTCAAATAGATGGTTTGAAAATCCAGTAATGTGGAACCTTGAAGGAAAGGTTAAGAAAAAGGCCTAATCAAAGCTACGGATTGTCTTCCAAATTGGTCTGCACTGCTGGTCTCTTTTATAAATACATTTTTACATGCACAAATTCTTGTCCTTTGCCCATAGATTTATATCTTCAACTCTGGGATATTTCTTCAGTATTTTCTCTGGGGAAAGTAGTTTCTATATATATCTGTCTCTAGGGGTTTTTTTGTTGTTTTTTGTTTTTTTTTTGTAGAAATAGGCAATGTCTTCACAGTCATGCATCTCAAAAAAATAAAATTCTGATCTCTGGAGCAGGATTGATGGGAGTGAGTTAGGAAAATGATCAGTAAAAAAATGAAGTGGTGGAAAGATAGTGTGTAACATAAAAGTGGAGTTTTGTTTTTGAGACTGAAACTGGTTTTCAAATGGAGGTCAGAGTATCATAAGTTTTCCCTGAGTAGGTCTTTGATCTCACCTTGTATGATATGTTTTATTTTTATTTGCATAGTGAATTTCAATATATATATCTGCAGAATATATCATCTAAGGAGTCCTTTTGCTGTGCCTTTTGCAATCGGTCTTGTCTATCTTGTATTGGCCTTTTTAGCCATCAGCGCACTTGTAAAAAACGTGGGTAGAGCCCTCCCTAAATCTTTGTCCGTAAAGCCTAGCCATGAAAAAAAAAAGTGCATTTATAGATACATATATTTCATGCTTGTTCTGTTTGGAAAAACATGTTTACTGAGTTTATTGTGAGGTTGCTGTGAGGTTATGAGGTAATGGAAATTTTGAAGCTTCACTAGGAATATAAGTTAACTGACCTATGTTTAATAAACAAGAACAATGATTTATTACAACAGACCTCAGTGACAACTCTAGAACTTTTTTTAATGACAAGGATTCAATGCAAAATCATGCTTCTTGCATTCAACAGCTACTCTCTGTCATGGTTTGCTTTTGCAAGGTCATTCAATGTTAGTCTGGCTCCTTCTCTCCTCACCAGGGGACAAGTAGTCTGAGAATAATACTCCTAAATAATATTTTGACATTCTTCTGTTTAAAATTTCTCAGACTACACAGGCACTTCTGTAACGTAAAATGAAAACCTCAAAGGTGTTGACTCACCAACCACACAAGTGTGCTACAAAATTATGCTTTAGCTCACACTGATTAAAATTGGTCTCATCTAAACAAATTAAGGGGTCTGATCTCTCATCCATATTTATGGTAATGCTCATTAATGCTAATAGAGGGTATGTGCATACATGGATGGGAGAACAGACCTCTGAGACTTGCTGTTCAGTTTCAGTTTGGTTTGTTTTCTACAATGGAAACAAACCTTTCATTGTTAATTGTTTCAATAATTTAGAGACAGGTCAAAGGAGAGAAAGGTAAATAATGTACTTTTTCTTGTACCTTCCTGCGGTAAATAGATAAAACTATATATGTAACTGTGAATCCTACCTGTTGTAAGCTAGGAGGCATTCGATTGACATTCAAGTGGCATTTTTTACACTCTACTTGGTTTTTATAGTGTCTACTAACAAATTCAGATGTATATGCCTGTATTTTCAGACAGAAATAAATTCAGATATATACGCCTATATTTTCAGACAGAAATTAGGTGTCCTGATTTTGGCTGGGATAGAGTAAATTTTCTTCCTAGTAGCTGGGATGGTGCAGTGTTTTGGATTTACTGTGAGAACAATTTTGATAACACTGATGTTTTAGTTTTTGCTAATTAGTCCTTATCCTAAGTCCAGGATTTTTCAGTTTTCCATGTTTTGCTACTGTTCAGGTATACAAGAAGCTGAGAGGGAGCATGAACAGGATAGCTGACCTGAGTTAGTCAAAAGGATATTCCATACCATAGAACACCATGCTCAGAATATAACCTGGGGGGAGCTGGTCACAATGGACGCATCACTGCTCAGCATTGGTCAGTGGGTGGTGAGCAATTGTATTACTTGTCTTCTCTTAGGTTTTGTTTCTCCCTCTTTTTGTTATCTTTATTTTCATTGCTATTATTATTATATTATTATAATTTATTTTAGCTATTAAAATGTTCTTATCTCAGCCCATGTGTTTATCCTTTTTTCAGTTCTCCTTCCTCTTCCACTGGGAAGGGGGAGGAGTGAGACAGTAACTGCATAGTGCCTTGTTGCCATCTGGGATTAAACCACAACATAAGGGAAACACCAAAAGCAATAATGCTGCAAAGTTTCATCTTTCCAAAACAGTGAAAAATTAATTTATATAGAATCTCTTAATTCCATCTTCATAATTTTGCAAACTATAAATACCATTTACTGTATTTTATTGTGTGCCTGTGCTACATACATATCAGCTGTAATGTCATCTAAAGAACTACGGTGACTTATTTATTTGTTATTCAGTTAAGTGTTTTCAAAACACATCCTGTCAAAATATTTTAAATATTTGTATAAAGCTGTAAAAATAGTATTATGCATATGTTATCAGACCGTAGGAGCTTAATTAGCATTCTTAACAGTCTGAGCTACACAGGGATAGGGAAAGAGGTGCACAGTATAAAGACTGGTGCCTCAAGGGAGATTGTTCTCTCAGTACAAGGTCTTTAAAACAAAGACCACTGGGAGAGGCTGGTCTGAATTGTTTGAATTGCAAGAGTTTCTCACTAAGAACTGATTGATTCACGAGTACTGAAACACACCAATTACAGGTTTTTGGGAATATTGGTGTAGTGGAAACACTGGAAAGCTCAGGATGTGTTTTGGGCTAGATGTTGTTTGATGGAAGGCTTCAAAAATTGACCATATGCATCTCAGTTCTCCTAGGCATGATGTGAAGGATGTCTGGATATGCTACTAGCCACCTAAGCCTGGGATCCTAGTGGGAAACATAAACCACAGGATATAATGGGGGCTTAGAGACCTGATTATTTTACATTAGCTGTCATCATTGAGGTAACCAAAGGTACAGAATCACATTGCTTAGTGGTGTATGATGTAAAATGTATTCATAAACAGAACAAGATTTCTGTGCAAAAATGTTCTCCCTGAAGGTCTATTGTTTTCACTGTTTATTGCTTTCTAACTTATCTTGTTATAAGTTACCAATGTCTTCACTGGTCACACCATCCCAAGCCAGTTCCTCTTACTTTCTCTGTAGCTAAAGTCATCTGGATATTGTCTACCTGGGTTACTATCACTTCCTAACCTCCATTAAGGTTGAGGACAAAGTTTTGCTTGTCTTGCATTAGCCTACAAAGCCAAAAACTCCCACAAATTAATAAAAGCAGTAACAATGTGTTTTAAATGGCAATGGAGCCTCTGAAACAAAAGGTTTGTTCTGTACAATACTTCATGGTCACTTGAGGAGGTCACTGTCAATCACTTCAAAACCTGAAGTTAACAGTATTGCGCAGTAAGAGGTGAATAATATGGATTTGAAACAGTCAATAATTGCTTCCATAGTGCATGGCCCAAAAATTAATCAGTTACTTTTCTACGGCTGTTCAGAACGTGTTCTGCCAAAGGATAAAAAAAGGGAAATCTTGTATGAAATAGGTTTAAAATAGAAGATAATTAGGGCTTTTTTTTTTTTTTTTTTTTTTTTTTTACATTTTTAGTAGTACAAACAGAACAGATATGTGGCAAAAGCTTTTTAATTGTTGTGTTGTTTTTTTGTTTTTGTTTTAAATTTGACCTATGTAGTAAAGCATCAAGAAAGTTAAAATAGTATCACACTACCTATATACATACAATAATAAATAGTGATGAAGTCTCATGTAGTATTTAGTTTTCATTTGGATAATTTTTAAACACACACATAATGGGACCTCTTTCCCTGGCTAACTGAAATGGATAAAGAATGTTTTAGCCAGTTATCTCTAGTAGTGTATTGGAAGACAGTTCTGTATGCACAAACATAAGAAGAGTGAAGCTACTTAAAAAGTTTGGTGCTTAGAAAGTGCTCACATAATGGGATGTGAATACCATTTGGGGGCAAAAAATCACTGATTAAAATTGCAGGTTTCGTAGTGTGTACTTCTTGCAAATGTGTCAAACCTGGTTGTGGCTTAGAGTATAAATCTTTAAAGCAATTCAGGTTTACCAAGGACTAGAGTGACACAGAGAGAGAGGAGTGACAGAGTCTTGTTGCACAAGGTCAGCCAGTCTGTGA
The DNA here is from genome assembly GCA_013396975.1 of Bucco capensis. Lineage (NCBI taxonomy): Eukaryota > Metazoa > Chordata > Aves > Piciformes > Bucconidae > Bucco > Bucco capensis. Next base: position 96,730 of record VWZO01005293.1, on the reverse strand, counting down.
TTTTTCAGACAGAGGAAGGAGGCTGCCAAAATAATTAAGCCATAAAAATAAAAAAGAAGAGGAATTATGAAGAGACATATGAAGATGGAGAGACATGAAGTACTCCCATTTGCTTTGTGAGTGAGACATATTCTGTGACGCTGAACTACCAGACGTGGGACACAACACCAACCCCAGGAACAACTTGGAATTATTTCCTCTGATTAAATGTGTACTGGGCTGATGGGCTGGCAACAACTTCCCTCACATTGTTTAGGACTGGATTTAGGTAGCTTCAGATCTGTGTATTGTATTCCTGAAGGTAGCCTGTAGCCAGATTCGGCAGATTTCCATCTCCCAGATCACTGAGTCCAACCAAAAAACCAAACCAATACCAAAACAAACAAACAAAAAAAAAAAACAAAACAAAAAACAAACCAAAAACCCCAACCCACCAAAACCAAAATACAATCACAACCACCCCTACATGCCTAACACTAGAGCATGTCCTGGAGCACTAACACCTCCAGGGATGGTGACTCAACCACCTCACTGGGAAGACTGTTCCAGTGCCTCACCACTCTTTCTGTATAGAATTTCTTCCTAATATCCAATATAAACCCCGCCTCCCCCCTCCACCCCCCACTTCACTGCAGCTTCAGACCATTTCCTCTGGGTCTGTCATTAGTTACTAAGGAGAAAAGGCCAACACCCACTTCTCTACAACCTCCTTTCAGGTAGTCGTAGAGGGCAATGAGGTCCCACCTCAGCCTCCTCTTCTCCAAACTAAACATGCCCAGCTCCCTCAGCCTCTCTTCATATGATTTGTTCTCTAAATGCCTCACAAGCTTGGTAGCTCTCCTCTAGACACACTCCAGCATCTCAATGTCTTTCCTATAATGGGGCCCAGGACTGAACACAGTACTCCAGATGAGGCCTCACAAGTGCTGAGTACAAGGGCACAATAACCTCCCTTCTCCTGCTGACCACGCTATTCCTGATACAAGCCAGGTTCCTGCTGGCATTTGTGGCCACCTGGGCACACTACTGACTCATATTCAGCCAGCTGTCCACCACCACCCCCAGGTCCTTCTCTGCTGGGCAGCTTTCAGCCACTTATACCCAAGCCTGTAGCATTGCATGGAGTTGTTATGACTAAAGTGCAGGACGTGGCGNGTTCCAGTGCCTCACCACTCTTTCTGTATAGAATTTCTTCCTAATATCCAATATAAACCCCGCCTCCCCCCTCCACCCCCCACTTCACTGCAGCTTCAGACCATTTCCTCTGGGTCTGTCATTAGTTACTAAGGAGAAAAGGCCAACACCCACTTCTCTACAACCTCCTTTCAGGTAGTCGTAGAGGGCAATGAGGGCCCACNCTGGTGATTGGCAGCCACCTAGATTTCATTCCATTAATCACAACTCTCTGGGAACGTCCAGCCAGCCAGTTTTTAACCCAGTGAAGAGTATATTTGTCTATACCATGATCAGCCAGTTTCTCCAGGAGAAAGCTGTGGGGGACTGTGTCAAAGACCTTACCAAAGTCCAAGTAGACAACATCCACAGCCTTCTGCCCATCCAAAAGGCGAGTGACATGGTCATAGAAAGAGATCAGGTTAGTTAAGCAAGACTTTCCTTTCATAAACCCATGCTGGCTGGCCCGGATGCCTTGGCTGCCCTGCAATTGCTGTGAGAGCTCATTCAAGATGATCCTCTCCATGATCTTTCCTGGTACCGAGGTCAGGCTGACAGGCCTGGAGTTGCCCGGATCTTCTTTCCAGCCCTTCTTGTAGAGAGGTGTCACATTAGCCACTCTCCAGTCATCTGGTACCTCACCTGTTGACCAGGACTGTTGAAAAATGATGGAGAGAGGCTTGGTGAGCTCTTTTGCCAGCTCCCTAAGTACTCTTGGATGAATGCCATCTGGCCCCATAGACTTATGAGTATCTAGGTGGAGAAGCATGTCATTAACTACTTCTTCCTGGATTATGTGGGGGCTGCACTGTTCTTCATCCTTGTCTTCAAGCTCAGCAGCCTGAGTGCCCTGGGAGCAGTTGGTCCACCCATTAAAGACAGAGGCAAAGACAACATTAAGTAACTCAGCTTTTTCATTGTCCTTGGTTAAAATGATCCCCCCCTCATCCAGTAAAGCTATAATGGAGCTGATTTAGTCTGGGAAGTACAGGAGATAAGTGAATTAATGCTAAGTTAGACTGTAAAAATGCCCGTAAGTCTTTTTTCTGCTGCCATGATGAAAAAAAACCCAAACCAAACTCAAAACCTCTCTCTGTGTATTTGGAGTGTAACGTTCTATTTTTCCTTTTGATCTTATACTGTGTTTCTTTTATTCTAATTTTTTTATCAAACGATTGTCTACATACTGTGGAAACCTGTCTTCTTCCAGGAATTTAAGTCAGACAAAACTGTGAACATGCTGAAAATTCTGGAGAAATATAATTCCTTCCAACTACTCATATAATTTATTAAAATTACATCCCCTAATCTTATCTCTTAAAACAAGTATGCATGCTTCATTACTTGAGCAAAATAAATCAGTGGCAAAAATACAGCTTTTGCAATTTTCCTTTAATAAAGAGAAAGCAAGGACAAACAAAAAGAGAAGGAGAGAGATTCATGGGGGAGATTGTAAATTCTTTTTTTTTTTTTTTTGAGATAATACTTGAGGGTTGTATTTGAGTTCAGTACTGGCTCATTTGAGTATTTGTGCTGGTGCAAGAACATGATGCTAACAAGATGAGTTCTCAGACACCCATAGGAGTGTGAGATGCCATTGAAGAATATGAAAAAATCATTTATAAAAATATAAAATAAAACATTTGAATATGAATGTGAAATGAATATGAAATAAATGAATGAATATGAAATAAAACGTTTATGGTTGGCTGTTTTCAAATGAAGATGAGTATTTAGATGAATATGAATTGAGAAAGGCTTAATAATTGGTTATACTTTTAAATGAGAATAAGCCCTTAGAATAGCGGGTGAGAGAGTTTTAGGGTTTGTTTGTTTGTTTCTGGTGTATTTAGTATATACTGGTTTAGAGTTGATGGAAAGTTTATCATTTCCTAATCTTAAATTAATGTTTTAATTACCATTCTTCAATCAGACCCATGAGTTCCTTCTGCTCACATAGAAGCAGATAAGCTTCCAACTACTTATAGGTATTACAGAAAATATGTTCATGCAAACTTCTTTTGTTGAATTAGGTCATTTAGTTATAATACTTTTGAAGATGTCATTTTTTTCACACTGTAAGCTTGATTTTTCTTATCAGTTGTGCTTATTCAGACAAAGCAAATTTTTCTATAGATGTAGTTAAGGTTAGAAGTGTTCATTAGCAACAGAATTTGCTGCTGCTTCAGTGATGGCAATTGGATGAGCTTTCTAAATGGTAGGATTATTTTTCCTTCAGCATTATCCCTTTACTTCTTTATATATATGTAAAACATCCCACAAAAATAGCACAGGATAATTTGGCTTATGATTGACATATAGGCTAGGAGCAAATCTATCTTACTTTTCCTCACTCTAAAAGGTACTTCATCGAGGATGAATGAGGATGTCATTTTTAATAGCCAGTTCTTTTTAGGTGATACAATTTGGACTGCCTACATTTAGGTACTTTAGTATTTTAAAATGATGTACTTAATCATTTTATTCTTTGGTATGCCACTTGAAAAAGGTGGACAAGACAACTTCTGTATACCAGAATAGTCCATGAGTGATTTCTTAACTTGAAAATAGATTTGTAATTGAGTTCTTACACTGGTTTCACTCAAACGGGCAATCAGAAAAATAGAAAAATTGGTACCAGTATATGAAAATATCTACTTACACATGAATTTTTGTGAGTTTCTAGTTTCAGAAAGAAAGAGGAAATGAATGTTTTTAGTTCTAACCAATTTTTCTCTTGTATTGCTTTGGTTTCTGAGAAAAAGAAAAAAATTACACTATATCTTTTTGAATTTCTTAGTGTTGTTTTGATTTAATAGATTTTATGACTTATTTGAAGTACTGTGATGCCTGTAGGATATATTTTTAATGATTCTTTATGGGCTAAGCTAAATTGTTTTGCCTTATGAGAAGCCAGGAGACTCCCGGTGTCTATAATCTTATAGAGAGTTATAATCTTACATATATCAAGCAGAGATGGAGACCAGACATTTGAAAGGAAAAGTAAATTAAATCAGGCTGCTTTATTCTAAAATAATACTGTGTTGGAAGCAATGGTAATTTTAGAAAACACTTATTGGGGCTTTTTTGAAAGTCTAGGAATACATAAAATTCTCTCAAAGTCTTGCTACAGGTCTTAATTGAGGAGGACAGCTGGAATTTGCCTGAAGTGAGTGGTTTTGTTGGTAAGCTGAGTGCCACCCTTTGGACTGGAGTTGAAAATAACCTGACCTTGTCACAGCTCCTGGTTCAAGACCAGGCTTGCAGTCAGGGCAGTAGAAAATCTAGGTTCAGTCTTCTTTGCAGATCTGGTCTTCCCAATCATGAGACAAAATGGCATTTCCTGTTCTACTTCAAATTCCATTGCTCCTGGGGGGAAATCTTTCTTCCTTCCCTTCCTCCCTTTCTCTCTTACCCTCTCACTTTTGCTCTCCTCTTTCTCCCCATTTTTCTCTCAATTTATGTAATACAATCCCGTACACCTTGCTCCCTTATTCATATGCTAAGACATCATTTTGATTCCTTATTTCCTGCATCTTTCCTAATTTTTATGTCTAAAATACAGGAGTCTTCCTTTCAATGCCCAAGATTTGGATATTGCCACATAAACCTTCTGTTTCTTTGTTTTCTGTTTAATAACTCTAGCTGCTCTAGTGACTTGTGAGGGTCAGGGAGATTCAGAGTCTTTGTAAAATTTAATATATGAACAACTAGGAGCTGAGCAGCAAATCTATTAGCAGCTATACATGTGATGGACTCAGCAATGTACTGGTACGTTTCTTAAGTTGCTTTTTATGGGCATAGTAAAAACAACAACAAAAAACACAAACAAACAAAGCCCTGTGAAATCTGAACAGGAAAGAATGGTGCAGAAGGTTGGCCATTCAGCTCCACAGGATCTTCACAAGGGCACACAAGGGTGTCGATAAAACATTTCTGAACTAAACAATACTGTAATCACATGGGGAAACCTGGTCCTTGCAAACCCTCACTCTCAAGGCCAGCTGTGCCCTAGTCATCTCCTGCTGCTAGTGCCTCCACATAGGTCTAGCTTGTCCCTAATGGGAACAAAGCTGTGGCAAGGTCATGCTTTTGGGACAGCACCTTGCTCCCCTAAGTGCAGGCTGGCTCAGATCAATGGGACAGCCTGCACACTTGTAGTTAGTGCTGGGACAGAAGCACTTGACTGAATGAGCAGCTTAGTGTGCTGATTGATGTCTGTTCATCATAACTGCATTCTTCAAAGCATTCTGTCACTTCCAGTTTATTAATTCATTATTGTAGTCCTGTACCACTGATCCAAATATCCCTTATAACTTATATTTCAGTGATGGAGATACGTGTCTGGAACGTGATAAAATTAAGAATGGCCAGTTTGTTGGGACATTGATGTCATAGATGAAAGCTGAGCTTTCACTGTAAATCTGGAGGAAATTAAATTTTCGATGACTTATGACTCTGTTTCCAACTCAAAGTACTCCAGCAGGATTTCAAGTTAGACTGTTCCAACGTTCATACAGTCAAATGGTTGCATAATGCAAAAGCATATATCTAGTCCCTAGAAAAAGGGGATTTTATTTGTCTTAATTCATTTATATTTCAGAAGTTTAAGACAGAAGCTTTTTATTTTGTTTTGCAATTAAATAAAAGAAAAAGGCAAACAAACCTTTTGTTAAAACAAGGTCTGTTTCACCAGCACTCAAATGTTACATTTTCTTACACAAAAAATAAAACCTAGTTTCCTGAGATCTTTTAAAATAAATATTGATAATTAATTAGGCCTAGATAGTAATGTTACACTACTCCAATATACAAAACAAAAATACAACTTGAACATTAAAATATCATGAAAATAACAAGTTCATACTAGTTGTGAAACATATAGTTACAGGATGGACTGATATTTGTTTGACACAATATACAAAGAAAGTCACCTGTAAAAGAAAAAGAAAAAAGACCATAAAGCAGAAAAAAAATCAGAAAACTATCCAAATTATTTTGTCTTTACATTTTCAGGGAAAGACTATCATAGTATGTAAGATTTGAAGGTCAATTAGCAGTCTCATGAGTTTGAACCATTTTCTAATGATGCTAAGGTGATAAATTTGAATTTTTAATATTAATTTCCATATTACTCCATTGGCTGGTGCTGAATGAATTTTGTGTGTGGAGGCTTTTTCTGTCTCTGATAACAAACTCTTTTTCTCAGAAGGTTCTTTTATGATCTGCAGAAGAGGGGGTGTTCCACCATGGCACTATTTTCTTATGAAAGAAAAAGTTATCAACATCCTTCTTATCAATAGTGACAGCCTTGCTATGGAAATGTATGTCAGATGCAATCCAGAGATCCACGGCTCTGGGAAGAATGAGTGACAGTTCAGTTCATGGTTTAAGACTGGCAAGATAGTTCTCTATAGTTCTTCTGAGAGAGCTGTATATAGCCAGAAAGAGCAGTAGTGATGACATGAACCAAAATAGTGCCTAATTAAAGTCACTGCTTTCAACAATTAAACTCCACCAGGACATTTTCTCTTTACTTCTCTTGAAGTTACAGGTCTCAACTGAGTGAAGCTAACAATTAGACTATGTAAGTTAGGTACACTTGTGGTTTTTTTATTATTATGGAATGTATGTATATAATATAACAATCCATATAGTAAATATGCATAGATCAGTCAATATGTACACCTTTTCATAAATACATAAACATCTTCATAATGCAGTTTAGTTTGTGGTTTTAGTGAACTACAAAACACTACAAAGCAAGGTACCCCATAGATGTGAAGCAGAACATTACAGAACATTTACATTTACAATGCAGCAGATTCAGGCTTCTTTGAAGTGCTCTGAATGTTCCCCATCCAAAATGCAATAGGTTGAAGGAAACACTATATTTCAAGAGTTGAATGTAATTTTCTGAAGCTTCTTGTAGGAGAGGTGAAGCAAAGTATGTGTAAATTATGATTCCCTTCTCAGTCACTAAAACGTTCAATCTCATAGTTTGGTTCTTTTCTATTGTCTGTTTTATTTATCAGCAAAGGGAGTGTGTTGAGGGAACATCAGAAGCCACTAGTACTTGTTTTTTTAAAAAAAAAAAAAAAGAAAAAAGAAACAGGACATGATTCTGGCAATTACAGCTGAGTAAGCAAAAAATCCTGGAAAATGATAATTTCCATTTCAGCGGTGTTTTTATGAAATCTTGTAATATAAACACAGATTCACAAATATTTTAAATAGATATGTAAATAATTTTCATATTCTTTCTAATTTGAGCTGAGTTTCTGTTACACAGCCAGGGTCCAAAGCGTAGGAGGTCGGAGATGCATAGCACTGTGAAGAGTGATTAAGAACACTGGAAATGTGGTAATGCTGACTAAATCAAGTACTCACATTTTTAGATTTCAGTTGTTAAGCCCTGTTTCTGAAAGTAGTTGAATAAAACCCCATGAATATTTTCAAAAAATACATAGGTGCGGGCTCAGCTATTCAATAGCTTCCTGTCCTTCTTATCTCTTTTCAATATTTCCTTCTTGTTGTGTTCACTTTGGAGGGAAATTTGGGGTCTTAAGAAGGTGTGCAGCTCCAAGAGGATAAGAGTTTTACCCAATGCATTAGCTACTTGCTACATATCTGTGTATGGCTAGGCTTCGCGAATGAAGATCCAGGGAAAGCTCCATCCACGCTCCTCATCAGTGCCTTTTCCAAGCGTGCTGATAAAAAGAGGATAGCGGATAGCACCCTCGAGCCTGCGCAATGGATTTTTTTAGGTGAGACACAGCATGCGCAGAGCTGGACCCACCCTTTAGTCCTAAGGTTCATCTGCCAGGGCCTAGCAAGCTTGGATGCTGGCAGCGAAGTCCTTAGGATGGAGGTTTTATTAGAGTGTCCTTCTCTTAGATGGAAGGCCTTCCAGGGCTAAACGAGCTCCATCTGCCCAGGTTTGGAATCAGAGTTGTCCTTCTCCTAGGATGACTGCCAGAAGGCTAATGAGCTCATCCTACCCATCCAAGGATTATAGGAACCTGGGTATCACTCCCCACACTTTACCGTGGGCAATGAGTTTAATGCCACAGGAGACCCCAAGTGATTTTCAGACTGTGCCTGGCTACATATTTAATTAACTAGGAAATAGCTACCTACTGTGACTTGATGACATCATGAGTCCACGGCTCATCCTTAGTGTCTTAATGGGACGTTTTGTGATTCTGTGTGATTTAATGCTTCTCTTAAAAGAGATTATTTGTTAGAAAAGTTCTTAAGTCCTTTTGTGAGCATGAGAGGTAAGAGTGAAAAGCGATCTATTGTTGTACACCAGTTGTTGGGAAACAGTTTTCTTTCTGTGCAGTTCTGGGCACAGTTTAGAATACGTAGCCTACAGCCCCAAGTTTTAACCTTCAAAATTTAACTAAAAATCTGTGGAAAAAAATACTGATTACTTCCTAACTACTTCTGATGATAACACTCTCATCAGTTGTGTGATAGCATCACATAGATGTAATTACATTTTGTCATATTGTGTAATTTCTATGCATCCATCCTGTCACATAAGTGGTTACATCCTCCTTATGTATATCCATTGTGTCTGGTTTTTTGGTCTTAAGTTGGTTGTCTGGTCAAATAAAAAGTCACAGAATCACACAGAATCACAGAATTATTAAAGTTGGAAGAGACCTCTAATATCATCAAGCCCAACCATCTACCTATCACTACCATGCAACTAAATCATGTTTCTAAGTACCACATCTATACATTTTTTGAACACCTCCAGGGATAGTGACTATAGCACTTCCCTGGGCAGCCTGTTCCAATGCCTAACAATCCTTTCTGTGAATAAGTTTTTCCTAACATCCAGTATAACCCCCTTCTGATGCAACTTGAGGCCATTTCCTATTGTCTTCTCACTGTTAACCTGGGAGAAGAGACCTATCCCCATCTCACTCAAACTTCATTTCAGGTAGTTATAGAGAGAGAAGGTTTCCCCTGAGCCTCCTCTTCTTCAAACTAAACAACCCCAGTTCCCTCAGCCATTCCTTATAAGATTTATTCTCCAGACCCTTCACCAGCCTTGTTACCCTTCTCTGGACATGCTCCAATGCCTCTGTGACTTTCTTGTAGTGTAGAGCACACCGCTGGCTCATGTTCAGTCAACTATCAGCCAGCACCTCTGGGTCCTTCTCTGCTAGGCAGCAATCCAGCCACTCTTCCCCAAGCCTATAGTGTTGCATGGGTTTATTGTGACCAAAGTATAGGACCCAGCACTTGGCCTTGTTGAAGCTCATACCAATGGCCTCAACCCCATTGATCCAGCCTACCCAGGTCCATCTGCAGTGCCTCCCTACTGTCAAGCAGATCAATACTACTTCTTATCTTGCTGTCATCTGCAAACTTCTTCAGGGTGCACTTGATCCCCTCATCCAGATCGCTGATAAAGACATTGAACAGAGCCACCGCCAACAATGAGCCCTGGGGAACATCACTCGTGACTGGCCACCATCTGGATTGAACTCCATTGACCACTACTGTCTGACCTCCGCCATATGGCCAGCTCTTTACCCAGTGAAGAGTACACCTGTCTAAACCATGAGCTGCAAGCTTCTCCATGCAACTGTGGTGTGAGGCAGTATCAAAGGCCTTACTAAAATCGAAGTAAAGGACATCTGCAGCTTTCCCTTTGTCCGCTAGGCAGATAACCTCATCACAGAAGGAGACCAAGTTAGTCATGCAGGACCTGCCTCTCGTGAACCCATGCTGGGCCTGGTCCTTTGGTGGTCCTGGACTTGCCATGAGATCACTCTCAAAATCACCTGTTCCATGATCTTCCCTGGTACATAAAGGTCAGGCTGATAGGCCTATAACTCCCCAGATCCTCCTTCCAACCCTTCTTCTAGACAGGTGTCACATTGGTCTCCAGTCATCTGGAACCTCTCTGGTTAACCAGGCTGCTCATAAATGATACAGAGTGGCTTGGCAAGAACCTCGCCATCTCCCTCAGTATCCTTNCCTGTCTTCCAGCTCAGGGGGCTGAGTACCCTGAGGGTAACTAATCTGACTATTACAGACTGAGGCAAAGAAATCATTGAGTACTTCAGTAAAGTATGAAGATTCTCCTTGGCCTTTCTTTTGTTGTTAATGTCTTTGTAAAAACTTTTTTTGTTATCCTTTACTCTGGTGGCCAAATTAAGTTTGAGCTGGGCTTTTGCTGTTCTAATTCTTTCTCTGCATGACCTAACTGTGTGTTTGTACTCTTGCTGTGTCACCTGCACCTTCTTCCAGAGGTGACAAACCCTCTTTATTGCCTTGAGTCCCAGCCACAGCTTCCTGTTCAGCCAGGCTGGTCTTATACCCTGCCTGCTTGTCTTATGGCACATAAGGACAGCCCACTCCTGTGCCTTTAGGATTTCCTTCTTGAAGAAAGTCTAGACTTCCTGGACCCCTTTGCTCCCCAGGACTGTCTCCCAAGTGAAAATTCACTTCAGGAAATACTTCCTTGAATATTAGCATAAAAGTCTGTGTGGCTTCCCGTGCCATATGAAGGTCTGTGTATGAGGAATTTTGTGGCTGACATGGATGATGTCATCAGAAAACATGAAAAAATTGTCTGAAAGAATAATCCATCTCATGACTGTATAGTTCAGTAGGATGTATCAAGGAAACCACACACCTTGAATTGCAATCTGAATCTTTTTATTTCATCAACATGTGGTTAAATCCAGAGCTGCTTCATTTTGTTTTAGTGCCACTTTCCTATCAACATGCACTCAAAAAAGTGTTCAGGCATAGTCTAGCCATTCATAAATCATCTGATTTATGATCTCTAACTTTATGGAGTGATACAAAACTAGGTCAGTGTTCAATATGTATAGTATTGTACGCAAAACTGAAAGAATAGAGTTTGAGAGAGATGCCATATTACAGTATTGACTGCTCAAAAATCACAAAGTAGATCCTTACCGCAGGGAAAGAAGATAAAAAAGGAACATGTGGATGTCTGTGTTCTGCTTATCTGCATCTGACATTGGGCTGGTTGCTTTAACTAGAAATTTAAAACAGACTATAAAGGAGAAACTACTTATGAGCAGTTCTTTGAATTTGTGTGATTGTTGCATCTTAATGTGCTAAAGGTAACTAGAAATATTCTACCTCAGCTTTTCTAAGGTAGAATAGCACTCTTACCTGAAGCTGCATTTAAGTGTCCTTGTGTCAGTCTGATGTGACTAGATATACTGCAGAACTTGAAAAATGTCATTTTTAGTTGTGTTCTCAGATTTATGATCTCAAGGCCCATGGGGCTGGATGGATTAATACCACTTTAAATGTATCCAAAAGTGTATGGAAGAGATACAAAAGAATAAGCAAGATGCCTTAAGACTCTGTCTAGACTTATTAAATACATGTGCTAAAGTGCTTTTCCTTGGATTTCAGCAACAGTCCTATCACTTGCTCCTTGCTTGTTCCTACAGGCTATTATTTTGCACATAATCATGTTACATGCACCTGGCGTTGAGATTTGTTGTATTTTTCTTGAAAGGTAGAAATGCTGGTTAATAAACAGGCAAACAGAATTCAGAACACTACCAAGAATCCCGGACAAAATATTTGAGTTAGAAATGCATTCACAGTTCGGAACTGGAGACCATAGAACTCTAGCATTTAGTCTACAGACATGAGTAAATACAAGACTTTATGGAAAAAAATGGAAGCACTTTAATAGACTACTGCATTGCAAGGGAGAGTGGTGTTAAGAGGCTGGAAAACAGGGAAAGAGAAAAATTCTGCTGAGCTACAAATGATCAATATTATAGCTAAAAAGGAATAGGTTGTCTTCATAGGGAAAATATTAGTTTCAGATTATGCACTTCTACATCAGAAATATTGAAACAGTTGTGAAGCATGTGACAATAGAGTAAGAAGGTAAAATTCGTAGTATACAGTGCCAATTTAACCTGTATTATTAAAGTATCTGAACTACATGTGTAAATGAATAAGTGACAACTTGTGTTAATGACTTGATAAGAGACCTGGAATTGTCAAAAGACTGGTTTTATTACATCTTAGGGGATGCAAAGTACTTCAGGGTTCAGAGTCAAAAGCAAGACTCCAGCCCTACCCACAGGAAGGACTGGGAAAAAGCCAGCCTGGGAAAAAGCTAGCCTGGGAAAAAGCTAGCCTGGGAAAAAGAGAAATTCCGTAATTAAGTTTTTTGAATAATGAACAGATGACATGTAGTAAGTATTTATTTTTAATCTATTCTACAAAAAATCCCAACAAACAAAATCAACCACCAAATCAGCTGTACCTGCAAACCAAAAATTTGACAGATTTTTTCCATATTTATAGAGCCAAATAATTAATGGAATGTTGAAAGAATATTCCTATTCCAGGAGCCATCATTTTTCAATGCTTTTTTTCCTTTTTTTTTTTTTTTTTTAAGAAGATCCTCATTACTTTTTGGATCTAGGCTATCTTGTGGGAAAACATACTTTTTCAGTATAATAGAGAATATGTTGGGCATTTAATCTGAGGGCAAGAAACAAATGGAGGAGGATGACAAGAGACTCTAAACAGCACATGGAAGAGCTAAAAATTTAGATCATGAAATTCAAAAAGGGAAAATAGGGAAACAGTGAGTAGAGAAAGTAGAGGAAAATATAATAAGGAAAATAGTAAATAAAAAAAAGTACAAATCTATCTCAAGACATTTAAGCCTATCTCTGGGATAGCTGCTTTAACATTATATGGATAAAACACATCCCTGGATTGGTAAATACAGAGAATTTTTTTTTTTGCATTGGAAGATATGTGGGACATAAAATATAATTTTCAGTAAGGATTTTGAGAAGTTGAAGGAGTTTCTACTAGAAAGGACAAATCATGAAATGTAGGAAGTGAACATTCAGGTTGTCTGCTGATTCTTCCAAGTAGGATAATTGCCACAGATACCGTGTCTGGTATTTTACAGTGATAATACTAAAGAGAAGCCTCAGCTTTGCTAATTAAAATGTGAACAAAAGGTGGAAGGAAACATGTGCAAAATGAGAAAGGGATCTCAGCCATGTTCCATGAGAATGTTTGTCTATATATATATTCATAAGGGGATATTAAGGACTGCTGAAACTGACTGTTACTGATCTTTCCACTAGCAGCTTGGTGAAAAGATCTTTCAGAGTGTGAGATGTTGCACAAATTGTAGAGGCAGCTTTTTAAAACATTTTGGATGTGCATGGAACAAAGACAGAAGCTCAGTTACAGACCTGTCATTCGGTACAGTGTGATCCAGCAGTAACTGTGCATGAGACACTCCAGTTTGTAGTTAAGTCACTAGAGTTTGGGACTCTATATATTCTCTTTCAAAGTTACCTCATACGTCACTGTTACTACAAACTAGAATTTTAAACAAAGACAATGACTCTGTGTGACTCTCTCAGTGCAGAAAAATATATTTTCACAACAGTGCAGGAAGGAAAAAAAAGAAGAGTCTGACTTATTTATATGAGCCTGAGGTGCACAAGTTAGTAAACAAGCTGGGAAAGTGTGCTGCATAGGCCAGCAGTGCAAGCTATAGATTACAGAGCCTAAACTGGTGGTTAGTAAAGCCCATAGTACCTCTTACTCAGCAACTGTAACACTCTGCTTCCAAAGGAACAATAACTGTCTTAAATTTGTAAAAAACCACTTCTTGCCAACTTTCTAGAAACTTTTTCACTTTCATTCATAGTATGGAAGAATCACCCTTGTAAAAGACAAACCAGAGGTTTTGCATTCTCTCAATCACAAACAGAAGCATGGATTGTAAAATGAAATTAGGTAGCCTGCAAGGAAGGAGAGTCATACAGAGTTTGAAGCTGCTCTCCTGTACTGTCATATACTAAATTAGCAAAATGACAGATTACCAATAAAACTGAAATAATCACATTGTAGGACAGCATAAGCAATATGAGGAAAGATGTAATCCATTTGTTGGGCTGTCTTCTGCTGTTAATGGAAGTGTGTAGCTAGCTGACTACTAATTAAAAAAAATAAAAAGCCAGCTAATTACATCTTATGATAATATGGCTTAATTTAGCATCTGTGCTGGGCATGTCCAGTTAGCTAAGAATACATTATACCAGCCTGAGTCCTTTGAAAGGCTGATGGAAAGCTGACAAGAAATGTAGTGCTCAAAATGTAGGATTTTAATCACCACCACATACATCTGAAAAAATTACTCTCATACTCTTTTGTGGTTTAACCCCAGCTGGCAACTAAGCACCACCCAGCTGTTTGTTCGCTCCCCCATCAGCAGGATAGGGGAAGGGAATTGGAAGGGTAGACGTGAGAAAACTTGTGGGTTGAGATAAGAACAGTTTAAGAAATGAAATGAAAACAAATGAAGTAATAAATTATAATTAAAATTATAATTAATTTTAATACTTCAGAATAAAGAATAATTAAAAAATATTAAGTTGTATAGGAAAATAACAAAGAGGGAGAAATAAAACCAAAGAAAGACAAGTCATACAAATTAAAACAATTGTTCACCACCAACCAACCGATGCCTGGCCAGTGCCTGAGCAGTGTCCCCACTACTAACACTCCCTCAGCTTCATAAACCAAGCATGACACTTTATTGTATGGAATATCCCTTTGATCATTTGAGGTGAGCTGTCTCAGCTCTGTCCCCTCCCAGCTTCTTGAGCAGCTTGCTCTCTGGTGGGGCAGCACAAATGTAATCACTTCTCAGCAATAATATGGAAAATATTCATGAATTATCAACACTGATTTGGTGGGGCAGCACAAATGTAATCACTTCTCAGCAATAAGGAAAAGATTCATGAATTATCAACACTGATTTGGTCACAAATCCAAAACATGGCACAATACTAGCTACTATGAAGAAAATTAACTCTATCCCAGCCAAAACCAGCACAAATTCCTGTATTGCTGTGATCTTTTCCATTTAGTAATACAGGAATGAAAAAAATAATTTTGAGCCTTGGGTTTGAGATTTTATGCAGTTAAGTACTGAAGATCTTGTGTAAAACAATAAGAACTGACAGAAGACCTCTGTGGGAGTTAGTAATCCACATAATTCACACAAAAAAAATCAATTGATGGTGATTTTCAGCATGCACTAATGAAGGCAAAAGTTCCAGGTCTGCTTATCATTATATAGGTAAGAGATAGATTGAGTCATGAGAAGAAGTTGACGGTGGCTAAGAAGAATATACCTGAGAATGACTAATTACTACCATATTATTCCTTAATAACAATAATGAGCTACATATCTGTATAACAAAGAAATATTTGTCAGATACATTTGTTATAGATAGAAGGAAGAAAGATACAAATCTAATAGTGTTCATTGATTGTATACATGATGAAATGTATCAGGGGTTCACCAAAGGAAGATACTAGATGAAATTTCTCTCTGAGTAAAAAGTTGTTAATTGGTCAGTCAAGCACAGGATATAAAAATCACACATATCTACGAAAGCAGAAAAGTACTTATACAAGAAAGCTGATTTTCTCTGTAGGTAACAAATATAGTAATTTTCTGCCAGGGTGCCTGAGGAGACCTGATGAGGGAGCATGACTATAGGTATGTAACATTTTACCAAAAGGTAATGACTTTTGATGGTGGCAGTAAATCAGACTTTCTTTCCAAGAGTGCTCTCTGGGGTATAAAGCAAGGAAAACATTATGAGTGCCTTGCTGCCATCTTCCCTGTGAAAACATAGCAGCTATACCTGGTTTTGGGAGAAGGTAGAAGAACTTGCCAGTTTAACCTTAGCTGAACAGACCAAATATCTCCTTTGAACACATTTATAAGTAGCAGAGTTGAAAAGAAAAAGTATTATTTTGAAAACTGGAAGGGAAATCTACTTTTTTTTTAACTTCTATTCAGTTAAAATGATTTTCCAATGTGTTAGTAACTGATTACCACTAAGGTACTATGAACTTATGTTCATAGGATGAACCTAAACCAAACATTATCACTCCAAAAATGTTTTTGGAGCATCCAGAAGATATGACAGTAAGTCAGAAGAGAAGATGTGAACTTCTCATACAAGAAATTTACTTTGATGCCTACGAACCATTTGTTTTTTCTTTCAGCCATGTGTGCTTCTTAGTGATTATCATGTTATAGGTAGTTAAAATATATAGTTTAAGCTCAACTTAAGTACCTTGAATGTGTAGATAGTTTGTGAATTGAATAAGAAAACCAGTTTTTAATCAATGTCTAAAAATTAAATTCAAGATAATGCTGTATTATCATGAATAAGTAATACTAAAAATATGACCAATTCATCTTGAAAATAATGGTGTATTTCAGCAACTTTCTCTAAGATAAAAAAGTAGCATATATTTGTCCTGGTTTGGGAGGACAAACTCAGAAGGAAGCCCCTTTAGAGCCTTCCCCCTCCACNTCGTCGGCCCCTGCTCCTGCCCGCGCGACCATACAACTCAGCCGATGGAAAAGGGCTATCACTCACCAGGTTTGCCAGTAGATACATTAACGGTCGGGGGGGTGAAGGGAGAGAAAATGGATACCTCGGGCAATTTTCACATTCACTATAACATATTAAACAAAATTTTTGTAAATAGAGTTTTTACAGAGACTAGTCATCCATTCCCTGTAGGGGGGAAAGATTTCTGGTGCCCATGACACAGTACACCTGACCACTCAAGTTTCTTGTTCTTTTCTACACAGAATAACTTCCCTTTGAACAAAATACACAATTGAAAATAGCCACAAATTATAACTTAACAATTAAAGTGCTATGCATTTTCTAGAATTGCAATCAGAAAATGGAAAATTAAAAGGTTTGGGGGTTTTTCCCTGAATGGCTTTCCCTTACCAAAACCTCATTGGTTTGTTCTGTAAACTGGTAATTTTAAGGCAAATGAAGGCATGAACAAGATAATATTAAAAGTGAAACCTCAGAAACTGTGGAGTGCACTTGTTATGACAGGTCACGTATTTTTTAAGTAACACTGTCAACTGTAAATCCAGTTATTTGTTCTCAGGATGCAGTTTTTAAAAAAGACATAATGTTTTACATATGAACCATTTGGTTTTTTAATCTATCACTTAAAGCCAAGAAGGACCAAGTCAATCCAACCCAATATATAGGACTGGACTGAGTTCAAATCTTAGCTCTAGTATATTCTGTTTATTATCCCAGTGGAATTTTTCAGACCATTTCTCTCTGCCTTCAATTCTGTCTTCATGAAATGTACTGTTATTCATACTAAGTGAGGATTTTTCAAGAGGTTTTATTCATTAACACTTAGAAAGTCATGTGCTACACTCTGACGCATTTATTAATATATTATATATGGGCATATAAATGAACAGTTCTACTATGTACTCAGTATTATTTGCATCACTATTTAGTTTTTTGGTCTTTAGATTATGAAGGCAACTTTTTATATAGTAAATATATTTTTACTTTAATCTTTAAAAATTTGGTGTGCTTCATGTTCACCACCACCAAACTGTGCTGTAAATAATCATACTGCTATATTATAAAGCTCTTTCATTAGTGTTTTCTTTATATTAGCTGTTAGTTCCACAAAAATATTTGTTGTTCTTTGTGTGATTGTTTCTTTTTTTCTTCCCTAACAGGACAGAAAAAAAAAAAATCAAAAAACTATTTTTGTTTTGTTGAAATGGATATTTTCTCAGTTTGCCTACATTACAGTTACCATACTGTGTCTGGGTTTGGGTTTTTCTAATTTTTTTTTTTTCCTGAAAAGTTTAGAAATAGGGTTCAGGTAATCAGTAGTAAAGTATCTATTGACACTGTAGCTGTAGAGCTTACAATAAGAATTTCACTTGTGCTGGTGTTTTCAGAAGGTGCATACTAAGTGTGTTAGATGCAGGGGACACAAACTCTCTTTCCTTTATGATGGAAGCTCTGACAAAAACTTCTATGGTAAATATTATGAATCTGTTTTTAATGAACAGTGTATTGAAGAAGTCCATGGAAGTACATACTACTACACAGAAGTGAAAGAATACTTCCATACAGCAAACATTAAAAAATTCTACCAGTGCAAAATTGAATGGAATATTGTTCATTTTTATTCCCTCACCTGAAAAGACAGCAGAAAAATTCTCCATTGATGTAGTATTTTTGCAGTGGATGTAAAAAACTGTAGTATGAAAGGCAAAGAATGGAATTTTAGTTGCCTTGTGATTGATAGACTTTTAAAAATAATATTTTTATCTTTTTTTCCCTCTTCCCATTTTTATGTGTCTTGACCCTGGTTGACTTCAGTGCTTGGAAAAGACTGTTTCCAGTGTTTCACCTTCTGAGCTGAGAAATGGGTTTGTGGAATGAGTGAGTGCATGCTTTTGTACACAGAAATGAGCAGAACTAAAAACACCATCAGGAGAAATTGTCCATAGTGCCATAGTGACCAAAGGAACATCATGCTGCTTACCCAGCCAGGGTGCTGTGTACTCACATCCCACTGTGCTTTGCAGCTGTTTTGAACAGTAGTAGTACTGGATGTCCTCGGATATGATATCTACAGTGACCATATGCAGAAAAAGGAACCACAGGAAATTTATAAGCTTTATAAGAATCATTCATGGAATTCCAATTCATTGCATCTTTAAAGCAAATTTGTCCCAAATCCTTGATTAAATTACTGAAATTTGCAAGCACTGAGTGTCTGTAGTGTCTTTCTAGTTTAAGAATGAGAAATCTCAAGTATCAAATTTTCAGGATATTAAGAACTTAAGGGGTTGCTTTCAGGTAAATCTGATGCATACTGGTGTTTTTTTTTCTTCTGCAAGCTATTTTTTCTTCTTCTGAAATGCTATTTTAAAATGACTTCATGATTTATGGTGATGCAAAACAAATTAAGACTTTTCACTAGCACCCAGTCTTCTGTATGATTCATTTTCCTGAGTTAACCCATCTTCTTTCTTTGTTCTTCATAAGAGAATGGGGGGAAAGTGAGGTTATAGTTTAGAATGTGATGCTTCTTTTTGCTCCCCCTTTCTTTTTTTTTTTTTTTTTTATCCTTGTGTTATTACAGGTAGTGTGAATGCTATATGTTTCAAGTGTATATTTCTAGTCTCTTTATTAGGTCAAAGGTCTGTTACATTGATAAAAATCTGTGAAAGTATCTTGGTTGTCCTTGGTGTGTATCTTGATGTCCGCCTGTGTATCTGAAATCCAGACTCTTTTATCTTTCATTTTCAAGGTCTGATCACTGATTGCTCAAGAGAAAATTGCTTGTCAGGTCCTGCAGCCAAGTTCACTAGATCCAAATTTCAGTTTTCTTGTGTCAGTTCTGTTGCTGTTTATTGAGACTCACATCATTGACATTTTAGTGGCTACAAATTTGATTTCAAAATAAATACACAAATTCAGATAAAAAATTCCGTAATGACAAAAATAGTAGTTTACTGAAGTGTATCTACTGAAGAAGGTGGGACTGTAAGACAGTGATCCAAGATCAAAATAATTTTCTCTGTTTGTCCTATTTTATACATTCTTTTTATTTTCCTCTGAGCCCCTAAGTGCCTCAGTAAAGAGAAAAAGTGCATCTGCCTCCTTGAAAGGGTTCCATTTCAAGCAGTATCATAATCCACTCAAGCTCTTGAAGTGACATTCAAGACTTTCCATACCCTTCTTCCTCCTCTATAAAATATTTCACGGTAGAAGAGCGTTAGGTTCCTGCGGGTGATTTCTGCTCAGCCAAACTAATTCCATTAGTCAGGTTTACATCAGGCTAACAGCTAATAACTCATGTGGAACTCGTAACCATCTCTAATCTTGTTATTCATCCAATCCAGTGCTCCAGGAGCTTGGCTTTCTCTGATTATTGGTGGTGATGGGTAAGTGGCCTGTCAGGCATCTGCTCATGGAATTGGAAAGAGGCACAAGGTCAGCCCTTTCAGACCAGCTCTCTGGAGTGACATATGGTAATCACAGGTACCCCTACTCCTAAGGGAAAGAGCTAGATGTCTCATATGGAGTCTTCTTAAAATAGTAATGGTTCTCACACACCCCATTAACTAGTCCAATTTTCACTTGTGAAAAAGTTGAGAGATAGAGGTAGATAGAGTTTTGACTGATGAAAAGTCTGCTGTCAGCTCAGTGACAGGATATTTATATCCAAGTGAGTCTTTTTCTTGTGGTAAAATGTTCTTACAGAAGATTTCTGAATCCCAGTAGGCATTCAGAAGCCAAGGGATGCTCTCAGAATGAAAGAAAGCATGGATAACACATTGTGAAAAATCTATTTTTAATACATTTCTGACTGACTTACATGATTCAGAGTACCAATGGTGTTAGAGAGCAGTAATTATTTTCTATTAAATTGGTGAAATATCTGTGTATGAGCACTTGAAGTTATGAATAGGTACTAGAATTCTCATGCATGTTTGTGTAGACAGCAAAAAATTATTAGTCTCAATAGAGTAATGAAAAATCATATATTTAACCTTAGACATGATTGGATAAGAGAGACTGAAGTGGGGGGGGGGAAACTTACTTAAACAGTTTCTATTCAACAGGGTAAATCTGTTCTATTGTTACAATCAGAATGAGTGCAGTGTAAGGAGCTGCAGGCTAAGTGATCATACTTTTCATCCTAGACTGGGCTCAAGATGCCTGTCTTTCTCTAATATAAAGATGATGTGCAAGTATCCTGCCAAGCTTCAGTTTGTGGAATCTGAACGAGCACAAGAGCTAACCTCATAATGGAATTTGTAATTTATGCAATTCTGAAATGCTGAACCTACTTATAGGGATGTTGCTACTTCTGCAATTTTTATTTTTGTTAAAAAACCCCACAAGCTCAAACTATGAAAAAGCCTCCACTACAATTATTTGGTCATGTAGATCTACCAGAAACAAAAAATTAAATTTGGGATCAAAATCATCCCTATACTATTGTGCCTGTACTGTGTTCTGCAATAGTCTCTTTTATACATTCCAATGTAAAAAATTTAAGTCTGAAATAGGCAACCAGATCCTTAAGAGATATTGTATCCACAAAAAGATAATGGTTAATTGAATAAAAAGGAAACTATAGAGATACAGTAGTCTCTTGATGGAACTGGAAAGTAATCTACTAACTCAGTGTTTAAAACTTGACTACATTAACATATTGTAAAAGATAATTACAAAATTATACGAATAGGCATCATGGACTCTAAAATCTTTTCAGACATTTGAATTGATCATTTAAATATAAAATCTATGTTTCACTTTTTTCTTTCAAAACTATTAATAGAATTCTTCACAAGAATCTAGTTCATTATAAAATTAATAGTTGATAAAAAATATTTGGGGCTAAATTCAGAATTTATTTAACATTGTAAAAAGCTAAAGTAATTTTGTGCAACTCCACAAGTACTTGAACTAAATGGGTTTGGTATATGAAATTGACACTTTATTCATATTCTTTGCAGTTGTTGGTTAGTAGCTTTGAGAACAAAGCAGGTATTTAACGTCAAAAGTTTTGTAAATTATTACAGAATATAATTAAATTATAAAATAAGAATATAGAACCAGATTCTAATCTCCAGTAAGGCTATACTAAATGCAGAATGTCCAGGGAAGGGCCACAGAGATGATCAAGGGGCTGGAGAACCTCATCTCTAAGCACAGCTGAGAGAGTTGGGGTTGTTCAGCCTGGGGAGGAAAAGTCTCTGGGGACACCTTATAGCAGCCTTCCAGTATTTAAAGGGGACATACAGGAAAGATGGAGAGGAACTCTTTATCGGGAAATATAGTCATAGGACAAGGGTAACAGTTTTAAACTGAAAGACAGTAGATTCAGATTAGATATTAGGAAGAAAATCTTTACTGTGAAGATAATGAGGCACTGGAACAGTTTTCCCAGAGAAGTTGTGGATGTCCTGTTCCTGGAAGGCCAGGTTGGATGGGACTTTGAGCAACCAGATCTAGTGGAAGATATCCTGTCCTGTTCCTGGAAGTGTTCAAGGCCAGGTTGGATGGGACTTTGAACTAGATCTAGTGGAAAATGTCCCAGCCCATGGCAGAGGTTTTGGAACTAGATGGTCTTTAAGGTCCCTTCAAACTCAAACTGTTTGATGATTCTGTGCTTCTAAGACTGGTTTTCTTTGCATCACAAAAATTGACATTGGAAATTGACACTTTTCAACACTTTACATTTCTTATTATCTTAGTGGATAAAGAATGAAATACAGGAAGATTATCCTAATTCAGGCAATAAAAAACATAAAGATTATGGATAGAACATTTATTTTTCAAGAAAGCAAATTCAAATGCAATAAAGATTAAATTCTATTAAGCATTTTATACTATTTTAAGTGTAATCTGCTTAACATAATAATCTTTTTTTTCCCTTTCTTAAAACAGAACCAGTGGGTAGCAATGAATTTGTGAGACAGAAATGTTAATTGACTTAGTGTCCTTTGAGTCAAAGCAAGGACTCTCTGTTATTGTATGTAATGGGGAAAGATGAAATGAGAACACAAGTGACAAAAGTGGATGAAGAAAGCTTATGGGCTCCATTAAGGTTGGTTTCTTACCCTTGACAGGTAGAGCAGGTGCAAGTATACAGGTTTGCCGAGAAAGTTTGTGTTGACAGCATAATGGAAATTCATGCAAATAACAGTTTCTTGTCACAACTTAGCATTTGGTACATGAAAATTATACTGATTTTATAAAATTAAACTGTCATTTTATGGAGAGAAATATTTAGAATTGCTGTGTTAGTGTTCAATCATGTGAGCATAAGTACAAACTGGCTTCAAAACCAATCCCTCCAAGACCTTGCTCCTGATTGGTTCTGGGAATGCTGCAGCCTCCTCTGTGTAACTCTACTGCTCAGCCTTTTGTATATGTAGCTGCTGAATTTCTGGAGTCTCCAAACTGTAAGGCCACTGCCCATCATGGGGACATAGATTTTACCTCTCTGCTAATGTGACATATTAGACTGTCTGGGCAGACTGCCAGCTTGTGTTTTGTATTGAATTCAATGTTTACTGTTTTCTGTCTTTGCTCAGTTGGATGACATCATGTAATCTTCTTTCTTCCTCTTTTGCTTTTACATCCCACAGTTGATAACTCCAATTAGACTGTACTCAGTTCAATTTATGATAGCAATGACTTCAGGATACAGGGTGTACTTAAGTTTTTTGTTTGTTTGTTTTGTTTTGTTTTCTGTGAGTGTTAAAAAATAGGGAGTTGTGTGTATTTTCTCTTTTACTTTGGAAAAAAAACCTCTTTTTTCACAAATATTCTTGATTTCAACTTAGAATTTATCTAAAAAGGGTTTATCTAAAAAGCTGATAAATTTTCTGGCTTTCTTAGTTGTTCTGTACTTTTTGAGTACTGCAGTAAGAATTTGATAAACAAGGACTATTTCTTCCACTAGTATCTTACTTTACAAGAGTGCAAAATGTGTATTTAGCATCTATTGTGAGTGCTTGCAATTTATCCATTCAGTATCCATTTGTTTTCATCACATTATTTCTCTTGCATAACCCTCCATAAAATCCAGAAGCTTCTGGGCCACGTTTTATTTCCTTTCCATGCCTAAATTGACTCTATAGTTCTATTTTTCACAGGAGAAAATTTAAAAAAGAAGCATGGAATATAAAAATGCTAAAGCAAGTGCTTTAAATTTCAAAATAAAATGTTACTGGCACATAGCCAAAATAATAGAAAGTACATATGAGTATTGAACATGGAGATTACACTCTTTGGGATAATGCATTATATTCAGGGATTTTTTTCAGAGGAAGAAGACTTCATTTTCTTATTTTCACATCTAGGCACTGGATCACTGCACTTTGTGGAAAGTGAAAGATGTGCTAAGTGACTGCTTTGTTGTTTTTTTTCTGCTGCATAACAGAGACTCTATTGTTGAGAGCCCTTTTTGGAGTATGTATGGTACAGGAAGGGAAACTTCCACCTTAAAAAAATCTGAGGAAGACGTATCATTGCTGATGTCCTCCAGAAGTGCTTACTTTTTATATAAATTTGGAAGTGGAAAGGATTTGCACTGTATTGAGAAGGTTAATTTATGTTAATCAGCAGTCAATATGTTTGTTGTTTTTTTCTTACAATTTACAACTCTTAGGTATGCCTGTAAGGAATACACTTTCATTTTTCTTATGAGGCATATATACAAATATTTGTGTAAATGTGGATTTATTTTAGTATTTATATATAAATATACTCTTAGAAACAATGCAAAAAAAGGAAAATTTGTTGTCCTGAAATTTCTGGCCTAAAGACCAAAGCAAATGTAGTTGTCATGAGAGCTTTGTCCAGCTACATGTGGAGATTGTATCATATGAATGACTGAGAATTATTTGATTTTTGAAATAAGTTGAAGAAAATTAGACCTGTGGGTTTTGCCTCGATTTCCTAAGAGGAAAAAAAATATATCAATAAGAGCTTGGTAGGGAAACTTGTGTTACTTGGCTTTAGCTTTGGCTTTTCTCTGAGAAAAACAAACTTCCCCCCCCCCTTCAGGAGATGCAATGCTTAAACTTTGCAGAACAAAAGGGACATCTGAGAGGTAAAACTTTGCTATATCCCTTAGGCAGAAAGGCACATCAACTCTGAAAGTCAATTAAAAAAAAAAAAATCTTAGTTTTCCACAAATACTTGAAAATACTTTACTGTTCTTCAGAATCAGATTAGTCATAGTTGATGTTGCTGTTTCAAATATCCTCTCAGAAAGAAAGCATGTGAACTAAAGCATCACTGAAGATAGTGAAGACAGCAGCATTGAGTGCACCATCAGCAAGTTTGCAAATGACAAATCTATGGGATGCTGTTGATAAATTGGAGGGGTGAGATGTCATCCAGAAGGACCTGGAAAAGCTGGAGAGGTGAGCCCAGGTGAACTTCATGAGGTTCAACAAGACCAAGTGCAGGGTCCTGCACCTGAGTTGGAACAATCCCCACTATCAATACAGGCTGGGGGATGAGAAGATAGAGAGCAGCCCTGAAGAAAATGACTTGGGGGTGCTGGTGGATGAGAAGCTGGACATGAGCAAACAGTGCACGCTGGCAGCCCAGAAGGCCAGTTGCATCCTGGGCTGCATTAAAAGGAGCATGGCCAGCAGATCGAGAGAGGTGATTCTGCCACTTTCCTCTGCTCTGGTGAGACCTCATCTGGAACCCTGTGTCCAGGTCTGGAGCCCTCTCCTATGAGGACAGGCTGAGGGAGCTGGGATTGTTCAGCCTGGAGAAGAGAAGGCTTTGGGGGGACCTAATAGTGACCTTCCAGTACCTAAAAGGAACTTACAGGAAGACTGGAGAGGGCCTGTTTACAAAGGCCTGTGGTGAAAGGACAAGGAGCAATGGTTTTAAACTGGAGAAGAGTAGATTTAGACTGGATATTAGGAAAAAGTTCCTCACCAAGAGGGTGGTGGAATACTAGAACGGGTTGCCCAGGGAGGTGGTTGAGGCCCCATCCCTGGAGGTATTCAAGGTGAGGCTTGATAGGGCTCTGAGCAACCTGATCTAGTTGGGGATGCTCCTGCCCACTGCAGTGGGGTTGGACTAGATGACCTCCAGAGGTCCCTTCCAACCCAAACCATTCTATGATTCTATGCTGTAATTTTTTCCAGTCCTCACACAAGTAAACAAACCCTGAGTTTTACCATGGTATATACTTCAGCCTCCTATACAAACTGGTGATGAAAAGATGTATTGTGACATATACTAATAGGTGTCTAAAAACTTGTCCTGGTTTTCTGAAGTGCTCTGCACACACAGAATCATAGAACAGTTACAGCTGGAAGAGACCTTGGAGATCAAGTCCAGCCTTTGTCCTAGCCCTATCGACTTACTAAATGATGTCCCCCAATGCAACATCCACCCGTCTCTTAAACACCTCCAGGGATGGTGACTCAACCACCTCCCTTGCCAGCCTATTCCAATGGCTGACAACCCTTTCAGTAATGAAATTCCTCCTAATATCTAACCTGAACCTCCCCTGGCACAGTTTCCATCCATTTCCCCTTGTCCTATCGCTCTCCACTAGGGAGAACAAACCAGTCCCTGCCTCTCTACAACCTCCCTTCAGGTAGTTATAGAGAGCAATGAGGTCTCCCCTCAACCTTCTCTTTTCCAGGCTAAACAGGCCCAGATCCCTCAGTCTCTCCTCAGAATCTCTGAAGCAGACATTTGATTCAGGTGCCAAACTATAAACGTAATGCCTTGTTTTAGCTGTTGCATTTTAATTAACAAAACAGTCTCATTTCCTCTCCTGATCCCTTTGTCCTCCTCTAAACACTAGCGCTAAAATTTGCTACAGGAGACAAAAGAGAGATATAGGGAAGGCAATTAATAAGTGGACAGTAAAGGGGTGAGTTGATCAATATGTTGACAAGCTGGAATGCTGGTGCTCTATTTTGTTCTTGATTTATGTAACTTGAGACTGTTAGACAACTGGGATGCTGCATGGTTGCTGTCACATATCTGTGTATTTATGGGGCAGTTTGCAATTCCTTGAACCTTATCTGCAGGTTCACTTACATAATTGTGATGTGGTTAATTCTCCATAGTAGTATACTATGAAAATCTCTGTTATCTGGCTGAAAGCTCATATTTGCATAACTGTGAGTTAGGTTGTTTCTGGACAAGGGCTGAGTAGGTAAGTCTTTTTCATTGATTAGCTGAGAGCCGTTTTTGCCACCTTATTAAGAAATAATCACAATAATTCTTTCTGCTTTGATTGTGTGCTGTTCAGAAAAACAGCAGCCCAGCCAGGCTGCCAACTATTGCCCCAGATGCTAACTAGTTAAATATTTAATTATGATTAGTGATGCTTGAATACCATAGTGATGGCTAAAATATTTAATTATGATTAGTGATGCTTGAATACCATAGTGATGGCTAACACAAGTAAGAGAGAAGTACAGCCTTTTTTGCTGAGCTAGGAAGGGCCTTCAGAAGGCAAAGTACTTTCTGTATTTAGGAGGTGTGTGTCCTAGAAGATAAACTGATTATTGTGTGGTAATGGCAAGCCTGAATTTCAGAATCTTGTTTTTTTTCTTATTGTTTCCTTTGGTGACAGTGGATTTGTTTCTGAGCTTTCCATCATTATACAAAAAGGCATAGCAAAAATTTCATGATAAACACTCGTACTTAAACATATGAGATTTCAGTCATTCTGAGGTGGAAAATGGGACTTTCCAAACATTTGGCAAAAATGAGAAAAAATACAAGAATAGTCCCGTTCCCCAGCATTAGGAAAATATACTTAGGGCTCTTATGTGGGTAACCTCTAGTGCCAGACCAGGTTTTGACTTGCTCAGCAGGGATTCTGTTTCACATGTCAGGCAAGAGATATGTCTGCTGGTCTCCTGTCTGGCCTCTTTCATGCTTTGGTCATCACCAGAAATTCTTTTCTTTCTGTGTCTGAATGGAGCTAGCAGGTAAAAGGGTGGAATGACATCTGACAGTATAACAGATGCTGAGGTATACACAGTTGCAAATAGTGAATCAGTGAGAAATTCTCATTGATCGCATAAGTTTGTTGCATTATGTTTTGTCTGCAAAACATAAATTTGTAGTAAAGATAATGGTCAGCATCATCTCAAAAGTAAAACTTAACTCAGTTTCTAAGCTGCAAGGTTTTTGTTTTAATTCTTTTTAATGCCGCCAACCATATAAAAATTGTGTTTGTGTATCAAAAAGGATAAACCTAAAGAATTGTTTTAGCTCTTTTTGAAATGGAAAATAAGATTCTTCCTGGGAATAAAACTCTCCCAGGATTTTCAAAAGCTCTAACATCAGAGAAAATTTTAGCTAAAGTGAGGCCAAATCATAAAAAACAGTTCGGTTGGAATTTCTCTAAGCGATAAGCTTTTGCTTCCTTTCATATCCTCGATTGCTTTTAACACCTTACTAACACCCAACAAAGCAAATACTTGATTTTATGGCAAATTAATTGTTCACTTCATATTTCTGAATAATCTTTCATAAAATGATGAGAAATAATTTTACCATCTTTGTTAGAGGAAGATAGGAATCTGGGTACCTTTTTAAAGAATATTCGAGATATAAATTAATTAATTCTCAGATGAGTTCTATAAATTCACTGTGCAAACTGAGCTTTCTTTATTTACATATGAAGATTATCCTGATGACAATTGTGTCACTGAAATATGTTACGCAAGGAGGATGTGGAGTCCCCATTTGTGAAAATTCAAACCCCGGCTGGACATGGTCCTGGGCAACCTGCTCTAGCTGACCCTAACTGGGCTGGGAGATTGGACTAGATGAACTCCAAAAGTCTCTTCCAACATCAGCTGTTCTTTGTTTCTGTGATTCTGTATGACTAGAACCACAGTAGGTCACACTTGACCGCACCAGAAGTCACATAGGGAGGAAACATGTTTATTTCCACCAAAGCAATAGCTCCCTCTGAGGTTTTCCCAAGTAGAAAATTAGCCTTCCCTCTAGTTTTCTCTTTGGCCTAGTACTCCATTTCTACCCGGAAAAAAATGTTTGTATCTCTTTGGGCTGTGTCCTTTAGTAAGGTTAATTCACTAATTTCAATGAAGTATTTAATTTAGGTTGATTCAGACAATGTGTCAATCTTTCTGCCTTGAGGCCTAAAGATTTATTTTTAGTACAATAGGACTGTACACTTAGCAATTACAATATATCTGATTCATTGGCTGTGATCTATAATACTGCAGCTATGACATTATTCTCTACCCATAATGATGTTCTTTGTGAGTTCAGCTGAGGTGCAGTTTCATTGGGGACCATTTCAGCTCTTTGTTTCTCTGAGCTTAACCTTAAAAAGGCACTATTGATTTCCTATCTAAACAATAGTTTTGCAAACTGCAATAACTAGACAAATTTATGCTTATTATAAAAAATAAAAAGTATACACAATAAAAGCTGCTCATTACATGTCTTGTACCAAGTTATATAAATCATAAACCACTTATGTGCTATACAGTTGCATATTTATTGTAGCATGGAGGGAGCTCAGACAAAAGTAAGGGAAAAACTATTTTGCTTAAATTGCAAACACAAAAGAAAATCAAACCACTGCCTTTTATGAAGATTGAGGATATTTGGTATTTTAGTTTTGGAATATATGTGCTTTATTTTTACAAATACTATTTTCTCCAACTATTAAAATAATTCCAAGCACAATATTATGGGAAAAGCATACTAAGATGATGTAGTTTCTATTCTAAGTTAGATCAGTGCTAACTGCAAATGGCTTATGGTTCTTCATGGCCATTTTGCTTTCAAAAAAAAAAAAGTTTTTTAAAAAAATTGTAAATAAGCTTTCAAAGATAGATAAGACAGATTTTGCATTTCAATTTAAAGTTGTCTGTTTCCTGTATTTTTTGTAATAGTGGGAGATGGAGCATATATATATGACAACAAAACAGAGACAAAGGAATTATGGCATTTTATTAAATTAAAACATACATATGACTGAAATTATGAAAATATATTCACACCAGCTGATAGACACCTGCTTGTGTACCATACAGGGAAAAAAAGAGGAATCTTCCAATAATTTATAATAATTTACATTGCTGAATGCAAGTGTTATACAGATAACGACCTGTCTCCCTTATTTTTTATTTTTTTGTGTCCTTTTAATTTAAAATTTAGAAGGGTAAGAAAGAAAAAAGTATTTTCACAACTAAGATTTGCTTTTATTTCTCTGGACAAGACAGACAGACTGCAGTAATAATTGTACTGAAATGAGCCTTTTATTTCCTCCTGCAACACCTATTGTCTGTATTAGTTAAAAATTGGTGAAATTCACAGCAGGAATCTGTTATAAAATTACTCCAATTCATTAGTCTTGAGTTTGGAAAATTAGCAACCACACAAGAGACACGAAGATTTATAAAGAGGAAAGTCAGAGAATATAGTTTTATCTTTTTTAGAGACTGTACACAAAATGCCTAAATAAAGTTTTTTATAGCTTCACAGATATGCTTTAATAATTGGCTTTCTATCACATAAAAAAGTGATAACTTAAGAGAGCTTGGTAACATAACGAAATCAAATAATACATACTTTTGAAAAAAGTATAGCTGTATAGTGCTGAAGGTTATAGAAAATGAAGATCATTTATGACAAACATAAACCACTGAGACATCATCCTTTACATGGGAAATTATCATGTCTAACTTACAAACATGCATAAGAATATCAGATAATTGTTAAAAAAATACTAAAATTTTCATTATAAAAATTAAAATATATCAGTCAAAGCACAGGGCTCCATAGTTCATTGAACACTTGAAAGTTAACTCGGGTAAAATGAAATTTTTACTACAGATTAAAAATTAATGTTTATTTTAGTAAGTTTCAAATCCAGACCAGTACTACTCTGTAAATACATAATGTGGTTCTACAGTTTAATAATCAGTTAAAATTAAGAAACAATATGCCTCAGAAAAGCATAGATTTTCCTTTATTTTTGGAAGATCATCAAATGATGAACTAACAAATTTTGGTTTTATTCTGTCTTGTATCATGTTATGTTGTTCTTGTCTCAGAAAAGTACTATGGTGAATCTATACTTATTTTGTCAATGATCTAGAATCTTTACTTTTTAGTTTCATTTCTGGTAGGAATCTGCCAATGCCAGTGCTTTTTGTAGTGCTTAGAACTGCCAAACACAACTAGGCTCCTTTCCAATGTTAGGTACTTCATAAATGTATTTATTGGATACTGGTATAATATATTACATGAGTTTTGTTCTGTAACATATCTTTATGGTAACCTTCCTATAAGCGTGCTCCAAGGGCAGTCATACTCAAAGATTAGGGACAATATTTTCATGTCACTTCAGTTTTATGCCAGCAAAAACTCAATAGAGTATTCCAGGTTCCTATTTGTATCATTCCTGATAAGTATAAGCATAATTAACATTAAAATTGAACTCATAATTCAGTGTAGAAAATAAAACTCCTCAAATAACCATTGAATAGAAAGAGGAAGGGTCTTTGACAGTCAAACCAAAAAAATCATAACCTTAATAAAACTCATAGTTTTCTTGCCAAATTGAATAATTAGCAACTGTATAACAAGCAAAATATTTGACAAAAATATTATTAATTGTGCTTTTGTAATAGAATTTAACAAAAGGAGATGTAAAGTCACCTTACTGCAGGAGAAAGGCCATCATCTGCTTGTGGTCAGTCAGTACAATTCTCCTCCAGATGATATGTATCTTCCAGAAATACCAAGATTCATCTTTCATTTGTATGTTTTCTACCTGTATTTCATAGAACGATAGAATTATAAAATCGTTTAGGCTGGGAAAGACCTCAAGTTCGAGTCTAACTGTAAACCTAGTACTGCCAATCCACCACTAAACATGTGACTAAGCACCCCATCCACATGTCTTATAAATACCTGGTATTTCTCACGTTTTATCAGAGTGTTGTTGTCACTAAGTTACAGAATATTTTGGGTTGGCGTAGGGTACTGGGTTTCTGTTCCTACTGTTCATCTTCAACTTCACATAAAAAGAACACTGAAGTAGGCACTAAGATTCAGGTGTTCAGCTTCATGAGGGGTCAACCTATAAAGCTAGAGAACCATTCTAGGTTTCTGTGCTGGTTTTGGCTGAGGTAGAGTTACTTTTCTTCATAGTAACTAGAATGATGCTGTGTTATAGATTGTGCTGGAAACAGTGTTGATAACACAGGAACGTTTTAGTTACTGACAAATAATGATAACACAAAGTCAAAGCCTTTTATGCTTCTTGCAGCACCGCATCAGCAAGTAAGCTGGGAGTGCACAAGTAGTTGCGAGGGGACACAGCTGAGACAGCTGTCCCCACCTCACCAGAAAGATAATCCGTACCATATGATGTCACTCTCATCATATAAATCTGAGGGAAGGTTAGTAGTAGGGCCACTGTTCAAGGTCTGGCTGGACATCGGTCAGTTGGTGGTGAGATACTGTTTTCTTTTGCATCACTTGTCTTTTCTTGAGGTTTATTTCTTGCTCTGTTATTTTCCTTTTCATTACTATTATTATCATAATAATTATTATTTCAATTATTGAACTGTTTTAATCTTAACATATGAGTTTTCTCACTTTTACCTTTCCAGTTCTCTTGACCCTATCCTGCAGGCAGAGGAGTTACCAAGCAGCTGGGTGGTGCTTAGTTACCCCATCGTTTTAAAGGGCAGTTCGACAGTTTCTATGGCTTATTTTATCTCAAAGGGAGATAAAGGAGTAGCTGTTTTGGATCATGTCAAGACCTCAGTAATCTGGATGTTTTATAGAGGGTAGAAGCACTTGGGGTTTTTTTCTGCCCCATGAGAGTTATCTGGCATGGATTCTCAATGCTATACTTGCTAAATGGGTTTTGTGGCTGCAGAGATGGCAGTTGCTCAATCACACTATTGAAACTCCTCTGACTTGTAGGTTGGAGAGACTGAGAATTACTTTCCTTGGTAGTTTGAGGCTTCTAATCTATTAATTTGTAACCTCTTTCCTAACCCCCATTTTGATGTTACCAAGTAGTTCCTACCCTAAATAAAGAAGACAAGGTGGAAAAAAAGATAAATGGAAGAATTACTGTTGTTTCCAAAGTGTCTAGATAGGTTGTGAAGCTCAGGAAAGTCAAACTGACAAAGAGATATGGACATCCAGAGTTTAAACAAATGGGAATTATTTAACTCAATACCTTTGAGAATACCAGCCTAACTGATTTGCTTACGGGCAGAGGAAGAAAACATGCCAAAGTGAGAGACGAGCTGAGATTTTCCATATAATTTTACTGTTCCTTTAACCACAAGATTTATTATCTTAAATGCTTTAGCAGTTAATTTTAATAGATACTGACGACACAGATTTTTGTTCTTGTATTTTCTTATTTGAAGATATTGCAGAGAAGCGAGGTGTAGACGATCAGCTATTACAGCATATCCACAGTTATACATCTTAGCTTGCTTTCCATCTGATGTGGATCAACCATTTTACAGCATGCCAAGTATTTTTAAACCTCTTCACAAGTGGGAAGATGGTTGTTCTACATCTGCTGTTGTTTCATGTAATCAAAAGCATTCTCTCTGTTGTTAGATTTATGATTAAGGTGGCTGCAGAAGTGTTCCCACCATTAGCGCATAATGGATACTTTGTCAGTAAGCAATTTCCCTCCATTTGTGGAGGTGCAATTATCAGCATTGCTGGACTGAAGACAGTTTTGAGTGCTTCATGGAGCTTTAGTGTTTCCTGCTTGTCTGCATGTGACAGCAGTGAATCTGTAGTTTGATCCAAGGGGATAGTTCATACATACCTGCTGGTTTTCACTGGGATACAGTTATTTTCTTTATAGTAGATTGCATGGTGTTGTGTTTTGGATTTGTGTTGGAAACAGTGCTGGGTAAGACTGGATTTCAATTTTTGCTGAGCGGTGCTCACATAGAGTCAAGGCCATTTCTGTTTCTCAGATCACACCACTAGTGAGTGAGTGGCTAGATGGAACTGATCTGCTATGCTGTGACTAAACCATGACAATTTCAAAGATTCTTTAGAGTTTCCTTTCAAAGACTTTTCTAAATCAGGCCTTGCATACTAGTGATTGCAGAGGATGTATGGCTGTCCTTTCTAGAAGGCATAAGCTTTGCCAAGCTTGGTGAGGTGAGTTGTGTTTGCAGTACCATGGCTTCCTTTGATTTAGGATTATTGCAGCAGTAATGACATGCATCAGTTTTGCTATTCCAAAAACATTCATTTGCTCAGGGTGGTTGGATTAATGGCAGTGTAATCCAGTTCAGTATCTAAATTCTTGTAGGAGAACCTTTTATACTTTATTCTGTTATTCCCAGTAAATTATCTTAGTAGTGATATTTAATTCATCATTTGCACTTCATAAGTTTCTAAGACTGCAGGTTTAGGAACAGAGAAAATAGGATCAAGATTTCTTAATTACCACGTTTTATCAGATTGTCCATGATTGCTGCTGGGTCACTTCTTTTTTCAAACTGAGGAAATGAATAAATGTAGTTTCAGTGCAGGTTCATAGAGGCTT
Source organism: Bucco capensis (assembly GCA_013396975.1). Lineage (NCBI taxonomy): Eukaryota > Metazoa > Chordata > Aves > Piciformes > Bucconidae > Bucco > Bucco capensis. Next base: position 62,554 of record VWZO01005293.1, on the reverse strand, counting down.
TCCCTGTGTAGCTCTCTTCATGTGTTCACCAATTCATGCATAATGGTACTTAAATCCATATAAGATAGTATGAAAAAATGACTAGCAACAGCTAATATTTAAGAAAAGCAAGATCTAAGAAAAAAATCCAGCCTTGTGTACTTTCAGACTGTATGGGAAAGAGACACATTGAGGGTGCATGTCTGTGCACAACTCTTACTATGTAAGTGTCTCTTTATGAGCATCAGTTGAAGTAATTTATTTAAATATGTAGAAAATAAAATACCTTCCTTATGGCTAAATGTCCTGATTGGGCTTCTAAATCTTTATCTCCTAGCTCTCCTAGCAGTTTTCCAGGTAGAGTTATATAAGGGTGCTAGATTTAAAATGTCTAATGAGCATATAACAACGTAAAAGCATTAAGACAGGTTTAGGCATCCTGACTGGAAGACTGACACATAACTTAAAAAGAAAATGTAAAACAATAAACACAAACTAAAAGAAATACTAGTCTTAGCCTCTGAATTGCTGTACAAGCTCTAGCTGTGTTATTTAAATAGATTCTATCAGGCCACTTCCACCAGGCTTCCTTCAAAGGCAGCACTGAAACTCTGGAGAAGAAGAGGCAACAGGGGTTGACCATCTGCCCCAGTTTCCTACTGCTCAAGTGTTACACCGCAGCAAGCTGGAGCTCTTCTTCTCAGTGTTGAACTACTGGACCTTGAATTATTTGCCTTCTAACTTCTGAGCTTTAAATATATATTAAAATAAATCTTCAGGGTGAATTCTTTTGCAGCTGATGAGAGCATCTCTGACTGCAGTCCTGTACTGTAACACCTATTAGACTCCCATTTTTCTCTCTCTCCCATTCATCAGCTTTTTGAAGCTGTAGGGAGTGATGGAAGCACTGGCATGGCTGTTTCCTGACTCTGCTGCATGCGTTCTGGAAGGCATTCAGAGAGAGACCAATGGAGGAGGGGTTAAACTGCTCTGTGTTTTGCACTTGGTTACTAAACTTCCAGCCAAAGGGAGATTGTGCTCCTTTCATTGAAGTCCCTCAATCTCTTTGCATTACCTTTGGTGCTGTATAACATTTTAAAAGCTCCCTGACTGACAGACATGGCCGGAGGCAGAGCTCATCTGGGAGAGCTGTAATGTACAGAGCCTCCTCAGCAAAGAGCAGTGGTATAGCAGTTAAATTGAATATGGCATGATTTGGGGGTTTATGAAGCAATGAAGACTATCCCACCACTTTTTAATGTTGTTTGTTTCCAGCTTCCATCTACGGCTGGGCAATTCAAAATGATACTTTGAGTTCTTTGTTTGGTTTTATTTTTTTGCTATGTTTCCTGGTTACTGTGATTTTGCCAGAAAAACTGTGCGTGCACACTGCAGGCATGGATCAAGAAAGGCACAGGAGTTTGGAAGTCTTGGAACTGAATTATGGATGAACATAGCCTGAACATGGTGTTATATACCACTGAATAGAGAAGCACAAAAGGTCATGTGAATTGTTAAATAATAAAAACCCTGCCAACATAAATACATACCAAATATAGTAATACTAAGTGCAGTTCTCTAGTGTTGAAGGGTCTTGCTTAGAGTTTCTTTGCTGTAATATAATCCATGGAATAAAAATGATAACGGGAGTTGGAAGTTTGTGCCCGTTTTACCTAAGAACATTTTGCTCTAGATGAAAAGAATTGAAATGTCTTGAGCACAATTTAGAAAAACTTTTTTTTTAAAAGGTTTAAAAGTAGATAGTTCTTCCTTCATTTTTAATCCTTTCTGAAGGTAGAATTAAAACACTCGCTTGCACTAGATACCTTTTCATCACATTTTTTACTTTCTTTCCTATTAAGACCTAAAACATAGCCTTTCTTATCAGACCAGAAAATCTTTTCCTACATTTAGATTAAAAAATGCTGTTACTTTTCTAGGGTGTTTTTTGTTCTTCTCCAAAACTTTTTAGGTTTTCTGGGCTCCCAATTATAAATCCTTTCTATTTAGATACCTTAGCATGTACATAACAAAGAAGAATTTATATGTAATTTGTTATAATGAATAGTAATAATATTATTCATAAGGAAAATACAACCTTTGGCAGTGTCTGAAAATGAAAAATATGAATGGTTAAGTACTTTATTGTTTCTTCTTTGCTGAGGTCCATATTGTGTCATTGATTTTTAAGCAGAAGTCTTTATTGATTTGGTAGAAATGTCTGCTTAAAAATCAATGAGACAATATGGCCCTAACAAAGTGGTGAATTCCATAGTGATATAAAAAATTGTATTTTTGTTTTTAAAATGTAAAACACATCCCTCTTAAATCCTACAAGGAGTATTTCTTTTACCACAGAGTAGGGTGCCACTTCATTCCAAGGTTGTTGGTCTTAATAAGAAAAGATTATTAATACATTTTTTAGACTCCAATCCACACTGGGATTTAAAATTTGTTAGCATAGAACTATGGTTTATGGAAATGTTAGTTGTCAGAAAACAAATTCAGTTTCCTCTATTCAAGGCAGGACAACGTGCTGCCTGCCAGTTACATTGTCCTGAAAAGTGGGATCCTTACTCAGTATGCAAGCCAATACACACAGGGGTGAGGTATTTCTTTATCGCAGGTTTGAACAAAGCTGGGACCTAGATGGAATTCCACAAAGATAGCTCAGCTCCCAGTCAGAGGCCATGACATATTTATTCTGCTACTTGATTACTAAAACCTGCCTAAGTTTACATTTATATGTTATTTGTTTCTCAGACTTCAGTTTTCTACCCCTAATGAAGAAGAGCCATGGAAGGGAAAGTGTTATTTATTAAACAGATGTCCTGGGCCTTACAAAAGGTTGAGGGTTCAGTTTTGATGCCTGCCTCAGGCCCAGCATAGGCTATTAAGTCATTCTATCTATTAAAAGAAAGATCAGTAGCTTGGAAGAGTGGGGAAAAACAAACACTAATGTCTTCATAGTGCCTTAGTGCTTACAACTGCACACGTGAAAATAAAGGTAGATGTGTTATTGTCTGTTGTCTAATTCTAAATTCTATAATAGCTCTATATGCTTCAGCATGAAGTCCATAGATTTAGCAGTCTTCATGGTGTCTTTGTTGGGTTCTGGCTCACAACATTTTAGGTGGTGTGAGTGCTCATTTTCACCAGTTTTTATTACGTGGTGCAAAGTTGCAAATGATAGCTACAGTCACATTTTATTGAACTTGTTTCATATTTCATTATATTTAAATATTTACATCCTTTAGCACTGTGATTTTATTAGTTTCTGACAATGAATCAGAACATTTCATAAATACAAAAAGAAAGCACATCTGTTAATTATACTGTGTCTTGAAAACACAGTATGTTTTCCTATCTGTCTTTCTGTCAGAGTGGTCTGTGCTGGTATAGACAGCAATGTGAGAACATAGCAAGTCCTTTTGGTTTTGTGGGGTTTTTTTCTTCCTTGCTGATGGCATTTGACTGCTACAGGGATCAGCACCTTTTTAATTGTCATGATGTGATAGTTCTGTCTCAGTCTTGCAGTTAGCACTGATTTATTTTCAATCTGTGTATCTGGCTTTTGTTAGTGTAAATGAGTATCATTGTCCTACCTCACTGGCTTCTGTGTTGTATCATTTTCTATGCAGACTGAATTTTCTCCGTATCTCATTTTTAAATGTACTTTACAGTAGTCTTGAAGAACAACACAGCTATCATTTTGATGCAAGACTTGTCATAAGAAGAGAATGCCAGTCATCAACTTCATATTGTATGTTGGCAGCTTTGTGGTATTTAGCTGTATGGGCACTATTTCCCATTTTTTATTTCCCATGGAACTCATACAAATCTCCCCTCCAGAGTCCAAGGTTCAGTATAAACTTTGTCCAAGTCCACCCACAGACAGAAGGGGATGCTTCCAAGATGCTTTTCTGGCAGAGACAAGCAAAACATTTCTGCTCTGTACAGTAGGATGGAAGAATGGATCCTCTGTTCCACAGTATTTTCTGTGTAAATCCAGAGTAAATATTTTTGACATCACAGATAGGTAACAGTTTCGTCTGATAACTGGGTCATAAAGCAAAGACCTGTCCTCAGGCAGACACAAAGGTAATGCTAAGCAAAGCAAGAATGAGCTATTCCTGTAATAGCTGTATAATGTTCTAGAGCAGTTCAGTGCTACAATCAAAATAGCAATCTCTTTTAAAACTGTGATTCCTAGTCTTTGTCTCTAAAAACTAGCTAGGTGTGAGAATTTTGATGGATGCTTCAATGTAATTTGATGTAATTTGATGTTGCCATGTAAATCTCTTTTATAGGTTCCTCTCGATGGAATTTAATGCGGCAAAAAACTTGTCATCAGAAGGATTAATGTCTGCATTAGCATTTCTGCAATAAAATCAGAAGCTAAGTGGTGGAGGCCACAGACACCTCAAACCTGGATTCCTCTGTTCTGCGTTAAGTGCTGGAGTTTTTATTACTTGCTGTAGGGAAACCATTGCCAATGCTTACAAGGAACTGCTTGTCCCTGCTGCTCTGGGTCCTGTTTGATGGAGGTCTTCTAACACCACTGCATCCACAACCACAACAGACTTCAGAAGCAAAGCCAAGAGAAAATGTTGTCCCCATGCCAGGGAGGAGGTCATCTGCCCAGCGAGTCAAACGAGGCTGGGTGTGGAATCAGTTTTTTGTGCTGGAGGAGTACATGGGCTCTGAACCTCAGTATGTGGGAAAGGTAAATCTTTTACTCTTTCTTTAAAAGTTGAACTGACACAGACAAATAGTAAAAAGTGCTGTAAATATGTACCTGTTTCTGGTGAGGCAAATCTCTTTCAACTAACAGTAGTTCCCTCTGTTCATCCCCTTTACCATTCAGCTTCTCATATAGCAACTATAGACGTTACTATTTCTAGTGCAGAAGCTTATAGCATTTACTTTCTGCCTTTGTATGCTCATCTGATTTCCTTATCTTTGATTTTGGAGTAAAACAAAAGAAATTATAATTCTGATATAAGTTTGTGGTGCTCAACTGACTTTAATGGAATCTACTGTAATAGCAATGAATGTCAGACTGGCATCAGAGATAAGATTTAAACAAGAAGTCTCTAGCCCATTTCTGTGATCAGTGTGATTTCTTCAAGCTTTATGTGCTGTTGTCTTATACCTCGGTATAATTTGCTTTTTATTTCCGATTGTTCAGATTGTTCTCAAGTTTTTCTAATATGGTTTATTGCTTCATAATTCAAACTCTTGCTTTATAGCTTCTGTACTGTCTATGCAGACATGCACACTCACACATGCAGAGAATTTATGCAATTCTCTCATTACACTGCTTCTGTTATAGAGCATAAGTAATTTGATAGTCAGCTGGAGTAGGGGGTGAATTTAGATAACAGAGTTTTCAGAAAGGAAAGCTGAAAACAAATCCTGAAAAAATAGTAGCACAGTATATAATTGGATATTATATAATTTCAGTTTTAAGTAAAGGCACTCAATATAACTAAGAGGTCAAGGATTCATTTCCTGGGTCCCCAAATGCAACTTCCCTGGACAATGAGGTTCAAATTCACTTACCATAAAAATGAGGCATCATGCTTCAGTTTTTACTTTATTAACATGTTTTAACTTTTTTTTCTTTTTTTTTTTTAATGTAAAAACTGGGGTTTATATACAAAAACTGGAGGTTTATATACATATAAATAAAATTCACAGAAAAATCAGTTTCCCTCCTATCCTCCTAGGAAAATGTTCTGCATAAAGGATGTATAAATAAAACAGTAAAAGACTACATGTGGCTCACTAGATGATTTGATAAATCAACCAAAAATGTACTTGGATATGACACATGTAGACATTAGTGTTAAGCACTAAAACATATTAGTCAAAATAATTTATAAAGCAGTATGTTTATGTCACAAAGACAATATAATGAGTTTGGTTTACAGTCTAAGGAGAGGGGGATCACAACAAAAAATTGCATCATTGTGACAGCTGGTGGATATGAAATACACTTTCTCTAACACATACCTTTGTTCTAGCCATTCGCTAAAGATGCTGACAAGGACTTTAATCACATTCAAAGCTATAGCATAGACAATGTAATTGCTCTGCTTTTTACCTCAGAAGACAGAGATGTTATTGCTCTACGACTGTAATTCAATACTCATTATTCCTTTATCTAAAATAGTCTGTGTAGTCATTTAGGATGAGTTCTAATCTGCCAAAACAATATTAATTTTGCACAAAACAGACTACTATCAATACATTTGAATTTGAGCTTATAAGTGACTTCAGAACTAATAGGATATTTTCATTATGAGTATCACTTATAACATCACAGATTTACCTGGCATGTTTTAAGTCGTAAGACTGTTTTGAATTGTTACAAATTGAAGAAAAGACACTTTTCAAAAATGAGAAAAGATCTGACTGCAGTGTAGCACACACAATAGTAGTATTTCTTGTCAGGATACCATATGCCACTGTTACCCAATAAATAAAATAAAATATAGAAGGGTCTTGGATGAAAGATAAAATAATTTATCATGTTTAATTAGTACATCAGTAACATTAAGTCAAAAATTCTACTTCCAGAGTAATGCAATGCATTCCAAATTACTATTTTTTTCAGTATTTATTACCTGCTTAGCATGCTTTTGATGTTCATTACAACTGGTTTTATCTATATTAACTATTGAAAGAACCTCCTAGTTTTCAGGTAAGTTTTCTTTGCCTGAACACTTTAAAACAAAAAAACAAAAACCAAAATATAAGATTAAGATGTTATTATTTTTCCTTTATTGTCCACAAAGCTCTCAAAGAAAGTAGAGCACTGAATGGGAGTTCTTTAGAGAAATTGTGCTTTTACATCCAGATAGTGAAAGCTATGCTTAATATAAATGCAAATCATTGTCAACATAGTGAAATGCACTGAACAGTGGATAATCAGTATATTTAGACCTTATGCAACTTTTAAAAAATCCCAGCAAATTTTTAATGTATGAAATTCAATTGAGTTTTTGATTAATTGCAGAAATAAATTTGGATTATATTCACATGATTTAGCTTTATTCCAATATCATATATTTTCAAAGTAATTTTTTTTAATAATAGCACTCTGCTGCATTTTATAGTGATATTAAATACATGATAAAGTGCATGATATTTTATGTTACCTGGAATTACATTTTTTAATCTTCTTCTTCCAGACATGATAGTCAGGCACAATATAGTGACATGTACATTGGCATTTCTATTACTTATTATAGAACTACTGCACTAATAATGTCTCAGTAATTTATAAATATGTGTTTAATGTGTCTATTAAATTCACTGAACAGTTAGGGGTGACTAATTAATTTTGGAAGCTACCTGTTAGAGAACACAGATTTACAACAATAATGTCAGCTGTTATCAGCCAATGCCCTTTATTCTTTTTTTGTCTTTTTTTAGAAGACTATCTCTGGAAGTGTCAGGTTGAAAATCAAAAAGTAGTTTAGAAACTGATAGGAATTAATCTTGCTCACAGTTAGAGATTCATCCATAAAAATCCATCAGATTGCCAAACAAAACACAGCCCCTCCTTTAGCAGAGATCCATGTAAGCAGACCCAGGCTAAAAAATCAAAACTGGAATATAGTGTTGTCATGTGACCCATGAAAACTGAAGGGATGCTGGAAGGCTTGTTGTAAAATAATAACTGCTTGTGTATTTACTTTGTTGTGCTTTATGTTTTTTCCTGGTATTGTGAACTCCAGAAAGCCAGACAAGAAAGCATATGTAGATTAAGATTAGGAAGTACATGATTTTTTAATTTTTTGTGCCAAAGCTCAGTCCTCACTGAATGATGACAAAAATCATCAGCATATCAGATCTTAAAGAACAGCCATGTCCCAACACAATTTATAACCACTGTCAAGGTAGCAGTTTTAATAATTGTCCTTATGCAAGGGTAGCTCAACCCCCCAAGGACATTATAAATCTTGCTGTAACATTTCTTTATTTTTGTGTTTCAATAGTGACATGCAGAGGCAGCATAAAGAAGGATTTTACTTGCTATACATGTAGCATGCTTCCATGTACATATGTGTGTCTTTGCATTCCTAGTGTGTAAATGCATTGTATCTTTCTTCAGTTGTACACCTGCACAGTTGCTCTTGGTAAGGATTGTCCTCAAGCTTGCAGAAGCAGGCATATGGATACTTGTATTGAACACAGACTAGGTGCATAGGAAAAGAATACAGAGTCCTTTTCCAGGTAATGGCCATTTCTCTTCTGTTTTCCAGTGCGCAAAACCCTATTTTTCCCAGCTTGTCAGACATTCGTCATCATGGCTAGGCTTCGCAAACAAAGATCCAGGGAGGGCTCCACCCACGCTTCTCATCAGCGCCTTTACCAAGTGTGCTGATAAAAAGAGGATAGCGGATAGCACCCTCGAGCCTGCGCAATGGAGTTTTTTTAGGTGAGACACAGCATGCGCAGAGCTGGACCCACCCTTTAGTCCTAAGGTTCATCTGCCAGGGCCTAGCAAGCTTGGATGCTGGCAGCGAAGTCCTTAGGATGGAGGTTTAACCTCTTAGATGGAAGGCCTTCCAAGGCTAAACGAGCTCCATCTGCCTGGGTTTGGAATCAGAGTTGTCCTTCTCCTAGGATGACTGCCAGAAGGCTAATAAGCACATCCTACCCATACAAGGATTATAGGAACCTGGGTATCACTCCCCACACTTTACTGTGGGCAATGAGTTTAATGCTCCCTCTGCTGTTGGCACAGTTATTGCACCAGGGGCCACAGGAGACTCCAAGTGATTTTCAGACTGTGCCTGTGTCAGACATTATCTTGCTAATGAATAACCTGTATGTTTTGCAACATACTGTTTTTTAAAGCTCTGTTACAATTTACATGCTGACATACAAAGTATTACAGATATGTTACTACTACAGATTGTTATGATTCCCTGAAAGAAGTTATAGTCACAACTGCCCTATGTCAGTACAAGGTGCACATAATAATATGGTATTTTTCATCTGACTTAATCCTGAGAAAGCCTCATCATCCTCTGAAGTTTCCCCATATATCTAGGCAGAAACAGTGCTGATTTTGAGGAAGCAAAGCTCTGTATCTGTGACCAGAACAGAGTGCTTTTCTGAAAAATAATTAATTATCTTCTGTATTTAAAATATGAACATAGAATTCATTTCTGCATTTTATAGTGGGTGGTTTTTAATATAATGAAACTGATGCTGACCACTTTCCATCAGGCTTAAATGAACACCTGTTTCTGAATGCAAACTCAGATTTTACAGTTGCTTTCCCTCTTGAGTAAGGTTCTGGTGACAGGACAGTCTGTGAAGGAAATCTTGCATTGCTTGTGCCGAATCTGTTCTCAGACAGACAAATTTACAGTGCTGTGGCTATCATTTTGATGTTATTTGCAAGCACTGAGTTAAATTGAAAGAGAAAACAAGAGAAAAAGAAATACATGCAGTGAATTTTAAAGCTACTGTCCTTTGAAGAAAAAAATATAAGCTTAAGTCTCTGTTCATAACTCTATGCTAATTAATCTTCTTGGTTTTTTTAAATAAAAAGTATTACTAGATTTCTGCTAAAAGAGTCGTAATATTATTTTATTTAAAGATGTCATAAAGATTTTTCCTAGATTATCATATTCTATTCCCACAACTGAAGTAACAGTATTAGAAACCCCTGTATAATTTCCATTAGACATTTACACTGTGACATCTTCAAGGAGATCAGAGGTGTTTCTGGGACCACAGCTGGTAATGTGTTGACTGACTCCCATAATGTAAGACATCACAGTTACTCGTTTTCTGATAATTTTAATATGAAAGATATTCCAAATAGAATTTGTAATGATGAGCTTATTCAATAACTCTTTACCCCACAGGAAGTCATATATCCACCTCTGTCTGTAGACATCACAGCAAAATTCTTTTTGGGCCTTACTGGTCCCCAGACGATAAAGTGTGATCAGGCATGATCCTGCTAGCTTGGCTTACTAAAATGACTAAGTTTATAACATACACATTTTCAAGTAAAAACATTGTCACAATTTACTATAGATAAGAAAATTGATGCAGAAAAATGAAATGTTGAAAAAAGTGTAAGAGGAATCAGAACTGAGGCCAGAACTCTGGGCTTCTTATCTTGCTGTGTTGATCCGAGACTTTTGTCTCTCTCACTTATGTCTGGCTGGTGAAAAAAGTGATGACTTTAAAAGCTCTTCAACTTGTATATTGCATAAAGTATGAGACACAAAGTAATTTTGACAGCTGCATGTGGAAGTGTGAGAAGGAAGTGGAACTATGGAAACACAAAACTCCCATGAGCAAGTCAGACTTGCATTTAATGTTCACTTTTGCAAGCTTATGTTTTTACATGATGTATAAAGATTTATTTTTATTGTCACATGTGGTAGAGATGAGCCATTTACAATGTTTCTTACTGATCTAGTGGCTTCACTTGTTTATTGATTTACTTAAGTAGCTCATAGTGGGAAAATAAGAAGCAAAATACTGACAGTAGCAACATCTTTTGCCTATGGTCCTTACATTCACTAAATTATATGAGGTCTTTGGAGATAAGACAAAGATGAATATTATGTTTTCATTGATTGGATGACAGAGGAGAAGAAGTGAGTTCAGGACAAAGAGAGATCAAAATAAAAAGATCAACTTCTTGAGTTGTAACCCACATTTTAAGGGATAAAAGAAGTTGTGGACATTGTTCTGACCTGCTTAGGAGATCACAAATTGAAATAGTTAAAACTAAAACTCAGAGGCTGTATTGCCTGAGAATTCAGTGATTCTGAGATTGAAAGCCTAAGGACATGATCCTGTTAGCATGAAGTTACTAGCTCTCACAAGACCTCTGAACACAGCTGAGTGGATGGTGCTAATGTGCTAGCAGGTGTCTGAGGCTTATTTTTTCAACACAGATGGAGAAATACTAAGGACCTCATAGAAATTTAACTGCTTAGAGAAAGCCTTTTATCTATTGTAGTTTTATTTAGAATATTTTTGTATAAATGGCTTCTAGGCAGGCAGTTCATTTGAACCAGGAAATATGTGAAAGGATAGTTTAAGAAAAGATTTAGAAAATGTTGTGAAGGGCTTGGGATATATGGACAAATTAAAAACATAGTCTTCTTTTTTAATCCAAGTGAATTTGAAGATTTTACCTTTATTTAATCTAAATCTAGATCTTGGCTGAGAATTGCTGTCTGACCTGGCTGATTTAAAGCAGACTTTGTGTACCCCAGATCTTGCTTACATCTTCCACATGTTGCTGAAAGTCTAATGAAAGTAACTGACTGCCAAAATGATCCTTATATTTGCTACATAAGCATATATATGTAAAAAAGGATAGAATACATATTTTACACCTGGAATAAACCTGCAAAAAACCCAGCATGAATTAAAAGTCCAAAAAGGTATTAAAGAAAGGTGGAAAATGGAGGAAATAATATTACATAAAAATAAATATTATTCAGATGTCCCAGTAGTGGAAAATATTTTTGCTATAGGAACATTATTGCATTATTCTCTTTCTGTTACCACGTGTTGCTCAACACAAATTTAGATTTACTCAATCTAAATATAGATAATAATAATCCAATAATTTTGTAATTTACAAACCATAGATCATGCTTATTCTAAGGGTAGAAGATGATCAGAAGCATAAATACAACGTGGTTGAAAATTATCCTTTTCTTTCCAGGATTATTTTTAAACTCTCATAAATTCCTTGGTTAGGCACTGTATGGTATTAGAGATGTGTTGTATGATCACTGCGCAGCAATGACATATACGTTACAGTGTTATGCAGACAAGAGAGTACGTTACACATGGCTGCAGCTACACTTACTGTCTTGTTAACTGAAGGACTGATTTTATGCTGCAGCCCTCACACTCAGTTTTCCATACTGCCTGTGTGATTCTCTCTGCCTCCAGGTAAGAGGGAAACAGCTCAATCTGTGCTCAGGCAATTTAGGAATGAGAAGGGGCTTAAGCATGTACAATGAAAACTCCCAAGAATGCTTATCATCTATATGCAGTGTGAATGTGACAGCCCTTGAACTGCCGTGGTGCATGTACTAAAGCCCAAACTCAAACATAGCTGCAAAAGAGAGGCAGATATGAAGTGTAAATATTCCTACATGTCATAGAATCATAGAATTGTTATGGTTGGAAAAGACCTCAGAGATCATCGAGTCCAACTGTTAATGTAACACTACCATGCTCGTCACTAAACCATGTCCCCAGGTACTGTATCTACTTTTTTTTTTTTTTAAGACTTCCAGGGATGGTAATTCCAACACTTCCCTTTGGCAGCCTGTTCCAATGCCTGATAAGCCTCTGGCTGAAGAAATTCTTCATAGTATCTAATCTGAACCTGCCCTTGTGCAACTTGAGGCCATTTCCTTTTGTCTTATCATTGGTGACCTGTGACAAGACACCAACTCACACCTCTCTACAACCTCCTATCAAGCAGTTGTAGAGAGCAAGAAGGTCCCCCCTGAGCCTCCTCAAGACTAAACAATTCCAGTTCCGTCAGCCACACCTCGTAACACCTGTGGTTTAGATCCNCCGTGGTGCATGTACTAAAGCCCAAACTCAAACATAGCTGCAAAAGAGAGGCAGATATGAAGTGTAAATATTCCTACATGTCATAGAATCATAGAATTGTTATGGTTGGAAAAGACCTCAGAGATCATCGAGTCCAACTGTTAATGTAACACTACCATGCTCGTCACTAAACCATGTCCCCAGGTACTGTATCTACTTTTTTTTTTTTTTAAGACTTCCAGGGATGGTAATTCCAACACTTCCCTTTGGCAGCCTGTTCCAATGCCTGATAAGCCTCTGGCTGAAGAAATTCTTCATAGTATCTAATCTGAACCTGCCCTTGTGCAACTTGAGGCCATTTCCTTTTGTCTTATCATTGGTGACCTGTGACAAGACACCAACTCACACCTCTCTACAACCTCCTATCAAGCAGTTGTAGAGAGCAAGAAGGTCCCCCCTGAGCCTCCTCAAGACTAAACAATTCCAGTTCCGTCAGCCACACCTCGTAACACCTGTGGTTTAGATCCTTCACCAACTTTGTGGCCCATCTTTGGACATGCTCCATCAAATAAATGCCCTTCTTTTAGTGAGGAGCCCAAAACTGAACACAGTCAAGGTGTGGCCTCTTGCTGTGATGTTTTTATCTTTTTCTGCAAATCTTACACCATTCTTAGAAAATGCAATAGGTCATTTAAATCATAGTTTACAATCCGCTTCATGTAACTAAAATGACCTCTTAAAGTGGATCAGGGTGGAAATTGTGTCTTGTTAGTCTGACTGCCTGGTAAGTAAAGAAGCAAAATGTAAATGAAAGAAAGTTTCTGTTTTACTTTCTGCTTTACTTCTTTGGCAGAAGTCCCTTTTTGTCTTCCAAAATCAGAAACTTTCAGAGTTCCTTATATGTTTGCTCACAATCTTTATACACAAAATGAATACCACATAAATTGAAACAGAGTAGATGTTCTATGTGCTGTTTGAATTAACAATATAGGCCTGCCAGGAATGTGTACACCAGCCTTTTGATTTTTCTTTACTTATCTGGGTCTTCAAAACTTTTTTTTTCTGATGCTCAGTTCCACTTGACCTTTGAAGAAGCTTCTGGTGAGGCAAAATGAGAAAGAATTTTCTGTTCTAGTATCTTAGAGGAGAATGTCAATAAATGTGTTTTAATTAGTAAAGATTTTACTCCCTGTTACTATGGCAGTGGGCAAACCATGGTCCCTGGTGATGACATTATGCCATTCAGCAGAGGTTGTTCAAAGTTTTCTGATTTGTTGCTTTTCAGCAGGGATGACTGAGAAAGCTGTTGATCACAGATGATTATAAGTCTTTTTTTTCTTGTTATCTTGGTGTTGATATAGGATTTCTTTATTGAAAAAAATATAGAGTTTCAGAGTTTCTTGTGCAGGAAACAAAGACATTTTCTTTGGGGTGTCAAAATACAGATTTGTGTGGTTAACAATGGGTATCGTGTCAAAAAACACCAACCTATAGATATTTATGTTATGGCTCATGTGAGCCATAACAGATTGCAATTAAAAAAGTGGTGCAGGACAGTCTGATAGCTCTAAAAGTATATTTTTTTCTTGTTGTGAGAACTGAGGCATGAACTGTCAAAGAGCAAGGCAAGAAAAAAATTTCATTGACGTTATTAGTGCAATGTGTATATTCTAAAATCGGAGAGCACTACCTTATAAGCCATTTAGTAGTTCCTGCTTGTCAAATCCAGCTGTATCAGCCAGGATAACAACGGGTAACTGCTTCTAGTTTAACCCTAATTGATGCCAGCAGTAGAGTCCAAGAAAAAAAATCAATGAGTGTTTGCAGAATCAGGACATTCCTGTGTAAGCCTAAGGAATTCTGGCAGACAGCATTTGAGCAGCTTAAGAACCGTAATAAAGATGCTGAAAACTTGAAACACTGACCAGTTTTACTAAGAATTTGTTTTCAGTAAAGGTATGTGTTACTGTGGTATTTTAAAAAGTACAGTATTCATTTCTTTCAAGAATTTTCTATGCTGAAAAACTAGTTTGGTTTTATAAAAGAAAAAAACAAGGACAAGAACACACTTGTTATCTATGTTAGAAACAATAATTTTGGCTTTTTTGTATAACAAAAAACAGAACCAAAAATAAGTACTTCTTTCATGGGGTAAACAAACAAGACTGGTTTATTTGATTTACCATTTTGAAGTGTTCATTGCAGTGCTTCATTTGCTATGTCTGAAAACTAGTGTAAGACCTGGTTCTGAATTGCAAGCTGATTGTAAATTCTGCCAGGTAAGCCTAGTAGCAACCATAGCACAATTTTATTACCCAGGATAGTAAAAATTAGTATATTGTCAATTAAAAAACTAATGTATAAATGTGTAACCTGTTGTTCTGTTTTGGAGGATTTTTTTTTTTAATTTTTTTTTTTTTTTTTAGAAATTGTAATTGATTCTACAAAAAATGAATTGTTCTCTCCACTACACTTATTACCATCTCTGTAAAGTACTGTGATTCAGAGAGGTGCTTTTATGGGCCTCATCACTTAGGCATCTGAACATTGCAATGATTATCCTTGCAGGGCTCTGTAAGGCAACAAAGTATGAGCTCTTTCCCATAAGTAGGGAGCTGGAGGATTATATTGAAAACCTATTGACTAGAAGTCCATCTTATCTTTTTATTATTTTTACATGTGTTTTTAATATAAATAATAGCCTACAGTTTGATATTGACTGAATTGATAAACAGGGAATTCTTGTCTATGCTGAACACAGTAACTGAGAAAGCTGGGCACATCTGCCTACCTGGAAATTAAATAAAGGATTACTGATTGAATTCCTTTAGATCCAGTCAGGGCAATGCTCTTTAGATTAAATAGTTAGCTTCCAAGTCCACTCCTAGTCTTCACAGAAATAATGTCAAATTTGTAACTACAAGGTGAAGTAAGCTCAAGGGAAAGAGGGAAGGGGAGAAAAGGGCAATGCTGTCAATTCCTCACTACCTACTACATTTATGAATCATCAGACTAGATGACAAAATTATTAAAACAACAGAGAAAACAGACAATCTGAAGTATTGTGCTCATAATCTATCTGCATTATCCTTTATGCTTCTTCACATGTGTTCCTTGGAATAGATTGTTAATGTGTTTCTTTGTGGAGCCCAGCCCCAGAGACTGATTCTGAAGTAATGGCTTCGTCAGTGTATTAAATAATTTTGACAGGCTGCTCATTTTCTGTAATTATCTCCAAGTATTAGTGGTCAAAAACTTGTCAAAAATAATAGTAGTTTTGTATTATTAGGGAAAATGGTATTATTTGGGGAGGAAAACCCTGCAGCTCTTCTGCACAATATCCACAGACAGAAAACAAATATTCTTCCATTCTGCTGTTTGTGTGGGTTCTATTGCCATGTTTATTAATGATGGACGGTTGGTGAGCTATGAGTTAGATAAATATGCAGAATTTATTTTCTTCAGTAGCTTATCTCCAGTGTTATTTTCCAGTAATGTAGCTCAAAATGCAGGAAAAAAAGTAAGTTACAAAGATAAATGTAGCTGAAATAATGCAAGGACTTTGGAAAGACATTAATACTGTATCACAATCATGCATTTAAATAGCTGAAAGTCATTTATATTCTTAATATTCATGGGTGTTATAAACTAACTGAAGAATAAGATGAACAAGGGCCTAAAACAATACCTACAAAGAAAGAAAATGGTGACATTTATCTAAATGCTGCCAAGAACCCACACATTTTGACACTTTATTACAGATACTTTTTGGAAATTTGATCTTCAGATTCCAGTATTTTAAAGTAAATTTTCAGGTTTCCTGTTAAATGTCAGTGCACTTCGCTTTATGCCACAGCTAATTTTGTAACTTGCTGTTGAGATCTGTGTATCTTTATTTAAAGAGAAATCATCTTTTGTTACAGCACAAATATAAACTAAAACTCATTTCCATTTTAAGCTGTGTCCAAAAAATACATTGGACTTTTCCTAAAGAAACATTTTGATTCTTTCAAAATGAAGATGTGGGTATTACGGAATCATAGAATCATTACAGTTGGAAGAGACCTCTAAGATCTACCTATCACCAACATGCCACTAAGCCATGTCCCTAAGTACTACATCTATACATTTTATAAACACCTCCAGGGATGGTGACTCCACTACCTCCCTTGGCAGCCTGTTCCAAAGCCTAATAACTCTTTCAGGGAAGAAATTTTTCTTAACATGCAATCTAAACCTCTCCTGATACAACTTGAGGATATTTCCTATTGTCCTCTCACTGATAACCTGGAGAAGAGACTGCCCCATCTCGCTACAATCTCCTTTCAGGTAGTTGTAGAGAGAGATAAAGTCTCCCCTGAGCCTCCTCTTCCTCAGACTAAACAACCCCAGTTCACTCAGCCACTCCTCATAAGACTTATTCTCCGGACCCCTCACCAGTCTTGTTCCTCTTCTCTGGACAAGCTTTAATGCCTCTATGACTTTCTTGTAGTAGGGGACCCAAAACTGAATACAATATTCAAGGTGTAGCCTCACCAGTGGTGAGTAGAGAGATCACTTCTCTGGTCCTACTGGTCACACTAATTTTAATACAGGTGAGGGTGCTGTTAGCTTTCTTGGCCACCTGGGCACACTGCTGGCTCATGTTCAGTCGACTATCAACCAGCACCCCCAGGTCCTTCTCTGCAGCAATCCAGCTACTCTTCCACAGGCCTATAACATTGCATGGGGTTATTGTGACTGAAGTGTAGGACGTGGCACTTGGCCTTGCTGAAGCTCATCCCATTGGCCTCAGCCTGCTGATCCAACCTATTATCCTTCTGAAAGACTGAAGTCGTGACTGTGTTTCAGAATTGTGGCCTTTGTATATCAAATAAGATATGGCAAAACTCCATAAGCATTTTCGTTCTCATCTAAAGTGCACTTTTGAGGTACATCTCTTGATCTTTCAGACTTGCTGTGCTTTATTTCACATCAGGAGAGGTCTTGGAGAATACAAACTATACCACTTCTGGATAAAAATAAGCCACTACATGAATTGGCACTTACTCCATCACACCAGATGAAATCTTGTCTGTGACAAAAAAAACCCTGATATGTATTTATAATAGGCCTCATTCCTCATCATGAGCTATTTCACTCTACAGATCCACTCTTAGTCATTCACATTACTTGCTAACATAGGTACAGCTCATCATAAAAAATAGATATGGAGAGACTGTGCAAGGCTGGGTGAGTGCTGGCATATTTAGTCAGCCCTCTTTCTCTAGTAAAATTTAGTTAAATTTTAATATAGTTAATTTAGTTAAATTTTCCAGTGCTTTTAAGAAGGGCTACTGAGCAGAACTGATTTAAACAGTCAAGTGTCCAAAGGTGATGAAGTTGTTACATGGAATAGTAGTATAAAGTAGGACAGTATGATCTTGGTTTTGGAGTAGCTCTGTGTGATATTTATATTAGGATTTATATTTGTACAATATATAGCATAATATGTCATATTTTCATGCTTGCAATGTACACCTTTCATAATCTACAGTCCTTGAAAAATCTTGGTACTAGAAAATAAGACTTTACATGGTTTGCACAAAATCAGGGCAGACACAGGCTATTGAATTATAAGAAATGAACTTCCAAGGTACAGAGGCAAGAGAGGTGCCTCAGCAGAAATTTCCATTGCCCGCTCATGTGTATATCCTGTTGTGCTGCTGAATCACTTTTTAAACAAATAACCCCCCCAAATATATTAATGGAATCTAGTGTATATATATATATATATGTGTTTATGTATGTGTACGTGTATATATTCACAAAAATGTCAATGATCTGTATGTGAGGTCTACAGGGGGACTACAAGTACAAAGTAAAGCCTGAGTAAAGTTACATTTGCCTATAGATCTTTTTTTTTTAATCTCTGTCTTATTTATGTTAGAACACATTCAGCCGTTACTTTTCCCAATGTGAAAAAAACCCACCAAATAACAGTAAAAAGGGTGAAACAGATAAAATTTATACTGAATTCACTGAAAGATTTCCATTTTAATAAATTTTGACTTGATCCCAATTGATTGACTAAACAAAGCATGAAATATGCAATGCAATGTTGTAAGAATCATGACAGAGATAAGCAAAATTATTTGTTGATGTATTTGGTTTAGGAAATATGATTAAGTAGATATTTTTCAATGCAATAATCAAAGATAACGTGATGTCTACTTAATTTAAAAAAAAAGGAAGAAAATTAGAATACTTCAACTCAAAACTGAATTTCTCAAGAGAAAAACTTTTTAAAGAAAAGGGTATAAAGAGCTATGAAGAAGTCATTTCTAAATATTGGTTTATGTTTTGTTATGTGTATTTATGTATTTATTCAGTTGAAGGCCAGTACCTTATCTTGAATATATGCTCATTTTTCCTAAACTATAAAAATTAATATTTCAGAAGTTTTTATATATGAAAGAGATGAGAAAGGATGCATATATTGTTCACAATATGTGATAGAGAAATCTTGTATGTAGAATGCAGTCTAAAATGCCATCTGTTTTTTTCCTTTAAGATTCTCGTAAAATTCCTATTTTTAAAATTCCTGTCTATGTAAAAATCATTTGCCCTTTCTTTAGGAAACATTTTCTAGCTGTTTTGCAACAGCCATTAGTAATGCATATGATTTACACATTTGATCATTTTTTTTCTTCTTTTCTCTTTTTTTCTTTTTTTTTTCCATGTCTCACAAGGAATGGAACAACTCTAAAACAAGCCTATGGAAAACATGTGGGTGTATGTTTGTGTGTGTAAAAACAGAAGCTGGGGAAACTTCATTTAATTACTTACTTCTGTGTTGATTAATGATCCAGTTTTTCTTCTCACAGGCTGTCTTAACCTTTAGTATTTTCATCCTTAAACCTTCATTGAACTGCTGTATTTTGAAACTCTGTCATATGGAAGGAGGACAGCTTTGCTTTAGTGTTGTTCTGCGTTGAGACCATCACGTCTGCATTTCTACAGAATCAGATGGAGTTACTGGTATTGATCAGTTTTTATGTGTTCCCAGCTGAATTTGTACAAAGTTAGATTATTCTGCTCCTCTGATCTTTGTTTGGGATTCTGTGGCTTGAATGAAAAGCAAACTTTATGCCCATCTATAGATTCTATTGTGCTGGAAGGCAATTAAAAGACAGAGTACTGCCACAAAAGCCACTACAGTTCCATTGGATTCTGTTTACAGATCATACATTGAGCTGCTCTGTACGCTTCTATTTCTTTCTCTGTTTCCCTTCCTCTAGATAGAGTCAATAGTGCCTTCTGTAAATTGATGTACAGTTATCATCTGTGGCACTTATGTGAACATGGGTTTGTAGAACCTGAACATCATTAACGTCCCTGTGTCAAAGCCCATAACGCCTCCAGGATTTTGACAGTACGTTGCTACTCAAATCTTGCATACACCCTGAAGTACTGATACTGCTAATTTGATGTTGCCATGACTAGTTTATTACTTGATCTGTTCAAGAGGAAGAGTGCTTTTCCATCTTCTCCGCAGCAGGCAATACTGCTTACATCATGGAAATGTAAGAGTTATTGTGGACTATGTAGAGGAAGAGCTGATATCTGCTGCCCTGGCACAGCACAGCACAGATACTTCTCCTATGGGAGAGAGATAGGTGTAGCAGCAGGATCAGTCCACCAGACATAGTCAGTATGTATGTACGTATGGCTAGGCTTCGCAAATGAAGATCCAGGGAGGGCTCCATCTACGCTCTTCATCAGCGCCTTTTACAAGCACGCTGATAAAAAGAGGATAGCAGATAGCACCCTTGAGCCTGCACAATGGATTTATTTTAGGTGAGACACAGCATGCGCAGAGCTGGACCCACCCTTTAGTCCTAAGGTTCATCTGCCAGGGCCTAGCAAGCTTGGACGCTGGCAGCCAAGTCCTTAGGACGGAGGTTTTATTAGAGTGTCCTTCTCTTAGATGGAAGGCCTTCCAGGGCTAAACGAGCTCCATCTGCCCGGGTTTGGAATCAGAGTTGTCCCTCTGCTAGGATGACTGCCAGAGGGCTAATGAACACATCCTACCCATAGAAGGATTATAGGAACATGGGTGTCACTCCCCACACTTTACCGTGGGTAATGAGTTTAATGCTCCCTCTGCTGTTGGCACAGTTATCGCACCAGAGGCCACAGAAGACCCCAAGTGATTTTCAGACTGTGCCTGACATAGTAATACTGGGAGAAAAAACATTTTTTAGCATTTTGGGAAGTTATGTGGAAGCATCTAACAACCTTCCCTCAATGTTTCTAATGTGTCTGTGTTGCTGTGCAGAGACAGGATTTATGTTAGAATGCTGCACTGCCGTCACAGAGAGAAATATCCTCCAGCTGAGATACATAACTGCTCCTTTTTAACTTCTTTGTAGATAGGCATGTACCTCTTGGCTGTGCTTTGTAGTGCCTAACCTGGCTGAGACACCTATTCATATGTCTATCAAAGCCATGACATTTACAGATCATGGGCAAGTTGGAGACCCACCCTGTATTTTTTTCTCCATCTTCCAAAAATGCTTCTTTTTGCTCTTTCTTAAAAATTAAAACAGCGTCTTCCAAAGGCAAACTTGCTTCAGTAAAAAGTGCATGTATCCAAATTTTTTTTGAGTCTG
Organism: Bucco capensis; assembly: GCA_013396975.1. Lineage (NCBI taxonomy): Eukaryota > Metazoa > Chordata > Aves > Piciformes > Bucconidae > Bucco > Bucco capensis. The sequence continues at coordinate 41,345 of VWZO01005293.1, read as the reverse complement.
ACGCTAATCAGCATTTCTGAGGTTCTTCCATGTGTATGAAAAAATATTTTTTTATCTGTGGAGTGAAGAGCGGTCTTCAGATTATCCAATTGTTTAATCTTTTAAAATATAGGTTTCTTTTCACATTCATCCCACACTTAAGAATGAATGTATGTGGGTTTATTTTTACAGGGGTAAAGATTAGAGACTTCATTGTAAAAGGAATCTCATATTCTATGGTCAGTTCCATGGTGCTGATAATAAAGGAGTCACACAAGTCCCAAAACTGTTCCAGAGGTCCACAGTACTGAGTTGACTACAAAACAGATCCAGGCACAGTCTGAAAATCACTTGGGGTCTGCTGTAGCCCCTGGTGTGATAACTGTGCCGACAGCAGAGGGAGCATTAAACTCATTGCCCACGGCAAAGTGTGGGGAGTGATACCCAGGTTCCTATAATCCTTGTATGGGTAGGATGAGCTCATTAGCCTTCTGGCAGTCATCCTAGGAGAAGGACAACTCTGATTCCAAACCCGGGCAGATGGAGCTCGTTTAGCCCTGGAAGGCCTTCCATCCAAGAGGTTAAACCTCCGTCCTAAGGACTTGGCTGCCAGCGTCCAAGCTTGCTAGGCCCTGGCAGAGAACCTTAGGACTAAAAGGTGGGTCCAGCTCTGCGCATGCTGTGTCTCACCTAAAAAAAACTCGATTGCGCAGGCTCAAGGGTGCTATCCGCTATCCTCTTTTTATCAGCGTGCTTGTAAAAGGCGCTGATGTGGAGCGTGGGTGGAGCCCTCCCTGGATCTTTGTTTGCAAAGCCTAGCCACGACACCGACAAAACAGATGCTTCAGGAAGTTAGGAATGCTACACTGCCACTGGCTGCAGCTGATATAACAAATTCAGAAGAAAGTAAATTATTGTTGCTCCAGGTATCAGCTGTTCCAGAGATGGAAACCCCACTATTTCGAAGTACTGTTTAAAACAAACTGATTTTAAGATTACTTTTATCTTATGGGAGACTGGTGTTATAATGGCTTGTTAATCATAATAAGCTAAGTCTAACTAGGTCATTAAGTTAATGAACAAATTAGCAAAGAAATCTTAATATATTAATGAATTTCCAAATCTTTAGCAGGTGTGTTTCACTGATTTTATCAATTTTAAAAGAATATTTACAGAAAATTTAGTATTCAGTTGAATTCTTACAGAAGAATATAACCTTGATAAGGCTATGAGTGTGCTGAAATATAGTTTATTCATGATTTCATAGCATGAAATTTCATTGTGACAGGTGTTTGGCATCCCACAACATCATTTCATGCTTCCTGCAAATGTATCATTAAAATGAAAAATATGCACTTTTAAGGCACACATATAGTAAATCAAAAGCTTGGTTTTGCTTAAATATTTTCTTTTTTCTGTGCTAGGTGATTTTTCAAAGCAGCACTCAAAACAAGGCCAGCTGGATGCCAGTGAGGAATGAATCTATTCTGAAATCTTAAAAAACTCACTCGAAGTGAATGCTGCATTTTTTCACACTCCTAAACTAGCCTCTCAAAAGACATAGTTTCAGAGTGAAGGGTGTAGCTCTGAATTGGATCTGATAGCAGCTCAGCATAAATGGCTATTTCCCCCTGCAGGTGTGGAAGTTGATGTTAGGAGTGGGAAGCATGGAGTGGAAAGCATTTTTCTTTCCTTACTGAGTCAAACTCCCCACTGTTCCTTTAACAGAATAAGCTCTGTGGGGCACGTAGCTGGAACAAATAGACCTGTGCCCTGCTGTGGATATGACTTTTGGCAGTTCTGTGATTCCCTATGCGTAAATAAACGGTAATACTACAAAGTGCATTCTTGCATATCTTTCCATGTGTGGCTTGCACACTGTGTTTTCAGAGGCTGCACCTGCTATTTTCATATAGTCACACACTACAATCATTGTCCAGGAGGTAGATCTTTGCCTCCTGAATGAGATGGCAATCATCTCTGAATATTGTAAGCAATACTTAGAAGAGAATTCTTTTGTAAGACAGTTTTCACTGCACTGAATCGATACAATAGAATTCTGCAGAAAGTAGAGCACTGCCAGATATCCTCAAAAGAAATAAGAATTTCTAACAAATAATTTTGCACTGAAAAATATTTTAATAAGCAATTTATTAATAGAATCAGAAAAACTAGCTTTCTGGAGATTCAGTATTTTGTACATCTAGAGTATTTTCATCTCAAAAAAAAAGACGAGCAACAGAAATAACTACTGTTTTCTGCCTTGCTCATTTTCGGGAAATTCATTAGTCAATAAGTGTAATTACCTGTTTATTCTGTGATTTGTTGGTTTAAGCAAAAGCACTCTGTTCGTGCATTATTCCTGAAAGAACTGGATTCTTCTAGTAATTGACTTATTGCCCTATGTAAATTAGACAATATTATGCTTCATTGTTAAGTTTAGTTCAATTAACAGAGCAAATATTGCTAGAGTTTAATTAACAAACAGTTGCTTATTATTTTAGGATTAACAAAACTAATCTGCCACTAGTTTATGATTTCTTAAAGTGCCTTATTCACAGTAAAGATTCTCTGTTATTTAGGAAGTAAAAATATTTTTTCAAAACAAAGTAGAAGTTCATTCTTTATCCTAAGTCATATTTATGTTATCTTTTCAGAGAGGCTCAAATACGTTTTTCAGTCCTGGTTTCTATATTTGGAGTAAGTGCTGTAAGATTATGAACTTGAAAACTATATTGCAAATCCATGAGAAATTAAAGGCAGACAACAAAGGAAATAGATGATGTTTGATGCCTAGGTGGTCTCCAGCCAATGCATTTATTATTATTTAATAGCTAAGTCTGTTTTTATGTTCAAAAAGGGCAGGTGCAAATTATCTATCACACCAAAGGAACATTTTTTTTTAAAATTGCTGAAAAATGGTTCCCTTTGTGAATATGACTTCCTTGATCATAGCTGGCAGCTACTGCAAATACAGGTGAATTTAGCTATCAATAGCTGCAACAATTTTCAGTGAAAGAAGCTTTTAATAGGCAGAGAAAATCTCTGTCACATAACAAGTAAGTCCACCACTAGAAGGATTTCAGACTAATTTCTGTCTAGAAGAAGGTGTATTGTTAAAATTGCAAAAACCATTATTTTATCTAGAATCTTGAAGCGATCAAAAAGTATTCTTTGAGGTTCCAGAAAGTCAGAGAGAGGATGGGGAGGGACAGGTGGCGAATGATTGCCACACAAGAAAAGAAAATACTTCTGTTTTTTCTGTTTTGAGATCTCTTTTTTTTAAAACTTAAAAACAGAAGGAAAATTTAGCTGAGTGTCTGAATTAAAACAAAAGGAAATGTTTACTCTTACTCTGCAGGAAACTACCCTGTTAGTACTCTGCTGGAGAGTACACTGCTAGTACTTGCAAGGTCCTAACTGTTAGTGAATAAAATTGGAGACAATGAGAGTTTGGCCATTGACTTTTTTGAGGTCAAGATTTAACTTTATGGACATAATTAGGCTCCTCTCGAGCCTGGAGAAATGTTACCCTTGTAAATTATTTTCCCCAAGACTTCTGGAAGAACCATATGCAGAAGGATTAGGAACAAATTAACACCTCTGTTACTTCATTAGGCTGCTCTGTCAGAAAAGGAATGGATTAAAAACTCACCCAGACACAGATCTTCTACTTTGCTTCCTGCTGCTTCTCTCTTCCAAGCTCTCTGTAGCAATAACCTTGCTGATCTGTTTCTGGGGTGAAACGTCCGCACTCTTTATTCCTGCTCCATCCCCAACAGCAGTAGCAGAGATGGCTGTTCTTTCATGAGTGTAAAACTATAAGCACAGACACAGCTATAGAAAACAGAGAGCTTGCCACAGCCGTACAATAATTTCTGTTTCAAATTATAAAGCTCTTTAATTTCTTTATATGTTATACTATATTCTCCACTCATTCTTAAGAACATTTTTCTTTATCTATTAAAAATATGAGTAAATCTTGCAAGTAAATTCTATAGCTAGAATATAACTTCATGTAAATGCAACAGATTTTTTCTAAAGAATTACATTGGGGTGATCCAGCAGAGACAATCACTGTTCAGATTTATAATTAAACTGCTCCATATGAGCAGAAATGATTTAGGCTTGAGCTGTGGAAGATATCTTTCTTTTGCTTGTTAGAACACAGATGTGACATTTTTATTAAAAAGAAGACATACTAATATTCTTACACAATGCAGCTTAATGGTATGTGAAATATGAATGTGTCTATAACTTCCAATATATACAGGATTTCTGTGATTGGCTTCAGTTCTGCATAGTGTCATATAAATTCTGCTTGTTTTAAATAATCCAAGCTTGAAGAACAAATTCTGACACTTTAGCTGTGTCTCATGAACCTACTTTTCTCCCATCCAAAGGTTAATTAATTAAAAGATCCCACTGAAAGAGAACTTTATTATTTTTGTAAAACTGCCAAAAATTTCTGAAAGTCAAGCCAGAATAAAATGCAAACTATGCAGTGTGTCACTTATCTATATTGTACCAATTTACATGTTTTATTTATTATCTGCTCTAACATAAAGTTTCAGTATCATAGAATCGTAGAATCATAGAACAGTTACAGCTGGAAGAGACCTTGAAGATCATCAAGTCCAGCCTTTGTCCTAGCCCTATCAACCTGCCAAATAATGCCCCCCAATGCAACATCTACCCATCTCTTAAACACCTCCAGGGATGGTGACTCAACCCCCTCCCTGGGGAGCCTGTTCCAATGGCTTACAACACTTTCAGGAAAGAAATTCCTCCTAATGTCTAGCCTGAACCTCCCCTGGCACAATTTCCATCCATTTCCCCTTGTCCTATCACTCTCCACTAGGGTGAACAGACCAGTCCCTGCCTCTCTACAACCTCCCTTCAGTTAGTTATAGAGAGCAATGAGGTCTCCCCTCAATCTCCTCTTTTCCAGGCTAAACAGGCCCAGATCTCTCACTCTTTCCTCAGAAGGCTTATGTTCTAAGCCCTTTACACCAGCTTGGTAGCCTGCCTCTGTACCCTCTCCAGCACCTCAATGTTCCTCTTGTAGTGAGGGGCCCAAAACTGGACGCAGTACTCGAGGTGAGGCCTCACCAAAGCTGAGTAAAGGGGCATGATCACCTCCCTTCTCCTGCTAACAACACTGTTCCTGATACAGGCCAGGATGCCATTGGCCTTCTTGGCCACCTGGGCACACTGCTGGCTCATGTTCAGC
>VWZO01005293.1:0-36031 GCA_013396975.1 Bucco capensis | reverse complement strand
AACTCAGGATGATCTGCTCCATCAGCTTCCCTGGCACTGAAGTTAGACTTACAGGCCTGTAATTTCCTGCATCCTCCTTCCTTCCTTTCTTATAGATGGGAGTTATATTTGCTCTTTTCCAATCAGCTGGGACCTCTCCAGTCATCCAGGACTGCTGATAAATGATGGAGAGTGGCCTGGTGAGCACCCCTGCCAGCTTTCTCAGGATTCTAGGATGAATCCCATCTGGTCCCGTAGATTTCTGGACATCAACGTGTAGGAGTAGGTCCCTGACCATCTCCTTGTGGATTATGGAGGGGGCATTTTGGTCCCATTCTCTTGGCTTGGTGGGCTGGCTTCCCTTAGTACAGGTGTTACTTTTATTAAAGACTGAGACAAAGAAGGCATTAAACACCTCAGCCTTATCCTTGTCTTTTGTTACTATATTTCCTTCTGGGTCTAGCAGGGGATGTAGGCTCTCTTTGTTCTTTCTTTTGTTTTCTCTTGTTTTTTTATCATTAATAGTTTCTCATATACAGTCTATTGTAATTACTGGTACTATTAATGGAGACTCTAATTCAACATAGTAAAAAAATGTAGATATGATGCATTCGTTAATATTTTAAAAACCTCTAAAATTGGAAATAAAGTTCATTTCCCTGCCAGATATATTGATAAAGTTAGTAGGCTTCTCAGGGAGTTTGAAAGTAATACAACCTTTTCCTCCCCGTGTCAGTATGTCCTGGCTTCCACCAGATTTTAGTTGTCATTCTGAATATGAAATAGCGTCATGTTGCAGTATGGATGACATGATGTAGCAGGTGATGCACAAGCAGGCCTCCAAGGTGTCTGCTCCTTAAGCACTTTCATTCCTTATCCTCCAGACTGACTGTATTTACTCAGCCACCTCAGAAACACGTTCTGTTCTTCTTTCTGTAGTAGCTTTTCACTAACCTAATTCTCTTTTGAATTTGTTGATTCTGTTTACATTGAGACTACAAAATTTCCTAAGTTGTACTATGGTGTTAAGTCATCACTGATTGTATTTTCCCAATTTCTCTTTTTGGTCCTTGAGATAAAGAATGTAAGTTGATTGCAACAGAAACCAGCTTCAGCAAGCAGTTTTAAAATATGGAGGGATCACTCTTCAGTGCATTATTGCTTGAATAATACCTAGACCTCAATCAGTGTTGCAGGAAGTTTGTCTCAACAATGTAACAAATGCACACCAAGATAATTTCATACCCAGAGATTGCTTAACCTGGAACCATTTTGAATATTTCAGCAAAATGAAAAAAATACAACACTATCTTTTCCTATGCTTCTCCTGGTACCTGAGGAAAATCAACAGTTGCTGTGTGAAAAGGCAATTTCATTAGTACAGCCTTTTAAAACATTGTTCTGAGGAATTCTTGCAGCTGGAATATGATTCACTGATTCCATGATTGCATTTTCTTGGAATTGAGACATCTGGGCACAGAAGTCTTTCAGCTTCTCTGCTGAAACCTTCTATACATCTATCTCACACATTAAGCATTTTTTCACAACTGCTGGATTATTTTGCATTTTATTTTGTGTTGTGTGCTTGTTTGCCTGTTTTTTTTGCCAACTTAAGTGAATGAAAGAAATTAAAAATTCAGAAGATACTCTGTTCCACTCATAGAATCCTATGCCTCTAAATGCTTTAAAATTATCCGTCTAATATATGTCTTAAAATTTCTCCCCTCTGTGACAAAAAATAAGATTTTATTTTTTTCCTGTTTAGATAAGTGGTCAAACAGTTTATGATAGTATGCCTCATCACAGTGATAGACTGAGGCAGAATCTTTCTACTCTGTCATTCCCTACCTGGTCTAGTGTGTCATTATCGAGCAAAAAGAGACACATTAACTGACAGAGCTTTACAGCAAGTGGGATTTACAAAACAGATTTTTTGTATTTAACTTAAATTTAAATTTACACACATAAGGAAGAGGGTTTTCATATTTATTTGCAATGCAGCCAGTAAAGAAAAATATTTGAAATAAAAAAAAATGTATTAAAGAACAAAATGGAGAAAGTTTAATCAATTGGTCTTTGCTCTAAAAATCCCCAAGATCAGACTGAAATTGAAAAGCACACTGATATAAATAAAAAATGAAATAGCAGATTTATTTGCTACTTAAAGTTCCAATCAATGTCAAATTAAGGATAAGCTTTTATAATCGGTTTAGAATCTTTGACCTCTCCAAATGCAATAGACTTAAACTGATACTTTTCCAGCATGTGTTTTCAATTATGTGTTTAACGAAAAAGGAAGAGATCTTACAGCTCTAGTCTTTGCTTTTCGTGTTCTAACTACAGGAAGCTTTTCTTTTTTATTTATGACAGAGCTCCTGTAAAAAGTAATTAAAAGTTAGGCATTTATCAGTAATTTAAAAAAAATATTTTTACAATGTTTGGGATATACACACAGAAAGTATTTCAGCATGAGTAGACTACTGTTTAACGCAACAGGAGTCTGTACAGTGATTTGTGTCCTTCCTGTCTCCATGTGTCACAGAATTGTGTCTTTCTAAAGTAGGATAAACCTAGTTTAGAGAGTATTATGGAGAGTATGCTTCTAGGAACTATAATGAGCCTTTGACTTTCCAGAGAAACCATCTCTGGATATTTTGCATAGTTGAGTCAGGGAGTCAGCATCATGCTCAGGATTCACTTTGTTTATGGTTAAGTGCACAATTTCTGTGACTATGTAAGTCAGCTAACCCTTAACCACAGTACTCTGTGTTAGGAACTGATTAACAGTAGAAGATAGCTGGCCTCTTGACTACTCTGCCTTTAGGTGTTTCATAACCAGATAGTTGTACATGTGTTTCCCTCCTAGTTGCAGTAGTGATGCGGAAATGTATGCTGCTCCACAGCTACTGTCCCTCATACAGCTTGCTGCCTCTTCAGAAGAGCAGCTCCAGCAGGAAATTTGAGTTTTCCATAATTAATTTCAGAAGAGCTATCCTTACAAAAGTGAGCTACTCAACTGCTTTGACTGGATGGGACAGTTTAAACTGAACAGTTCAAGATAATTCAATTAGCTCCAGACATTTGAGGTGGAGAAGAGAATGCCATCAAGGGCCTTCCCTTGGCATGGGAAGCTGCTTAGAGATACTTGTCATTTCACTTCACAAGCATAAATACCTCATTTTAGACTTAAAATACCTAACATTGCCAACAGCTTCATTTCAGCAACACTTTCCAATATAAAGTTCTTGTTTGTTCTCAACTTCTTTAACTATGGTTTTGTGGAGATCATCATAGAGACTATATTCATAAATATAATAAGGCAGACATTAGAAATTACAAACTCTCCTCCAAACAGATGTCTCACAAATTTGGTTAAAGACATAGCATGTTTCATATAAATGGCTTCTACAGCTCTAGTATCTATTTTTATTATAGAATAATTCATATTTTCATGCACTGATTTTTTATAGATATTGTAGAAGGAATACAGCAGGGAACATAATGCAAAATAATATATTATTGTCAGTATGTGGCATCCAGAAAGGTGCAGGTCTTTTTGATATTCTTACAGTGATTCCTGTTTCAAAAAGGAAGTACTAGAATTCTATATACTACCTAAAAAGAGCATCTTCCCTCTATACTTAGCATTTTAATTAATTACACCAGTGCTATTGGGTGTTTTGCAGATCTTGCACAATTAAATAGCAAGAATGTAGAATTTGATTGTATTGTTATCTTTTCTTCATTTATTTTTCAGTGCAAGTATTTGCTGCTGAAATCTGTAATGATTTTTCTCCAGACTCTTGTCTGTGGCAAATTCCCTTCTCTCATTTCTCCGTTTCAGGTATCAACATTATGCTCTCATTTAGCTACTGGGATCCCAGCCAGGCATTGGTACAGTGGGAGCACTACTGCTTTCACAGGTGTGAATCAAACCAGCTCCACTGGTGCCACCTGAAATGCATTCATTTGTAACAGATGATGCCTTGCGCAGACTCCTTTGAACCAGAAGGTGGTTTACCACAGATTTCAAGTGCACAATAGTGAAAAGAAAATAAAAAGCCTCATGCACAAACATGACAAAAGCTAACCTTTCCTATCTGATGCTTTAAGGTCTTTAGCCTGTGAGAGTTTCAGATTCAATCCCCTTTTCTGTTCCTGTTAAATACTTGCCAAATTCTGAATTATAAAAATTTAATGAGATTATGAAGTTATTTTCCACTGAGCTATCGGCAGCAGCTGAGCACTTCATTTTAGCTGACACTACCTCAGCAGGATGTATAAAATTGCACTGGACAAAGAAGAAATTGGAAGTTGATAAATTTCCTCAAATTTTTCTTCTGTTGTTGTCTAATGACCAATATGTTGTTGAAGCATGTGATTATGTTGTTACTTTACTCTGTTAATACCTAGAGGCCCCAGGAGATTCATGATCCCATCAGCTGTTACCATTCTGCAGAATATTTCTTTCAAATGGAATTCAATATAACTGTGGACTTAAACCTATCAACGTATGTACACAGAGCACATTGTAATGTAGAGTTATCTGAGTTAAGTAAGAATAACTCAATCAAAAAATTACTTCTGACATTGATTGTTACCTTAAAGTTTAAGAAAGAGATCCAGGACCAAGATAGAGAATCAACTCCAGCTGAAATAGAGATGTAAAAGTCAGCATCAGAAAATTATGCAACTTGTAACTTACATAATTACTTGCATAATCAACTTATAGTGAGATATTATTGATAGATTTTTATTATTTCGGTAGTTTACTGGCGCATAATTTTTTCATCTAGCAATATTTTTTATGTCTATGGGCAACTGCATTTCATGAAGGGAAAATATATGTATTTTTGAATGTGCTTTTGCAAGTGTTATTATTGAATTGCGTATAATGCAACAAAAATCTTCTTGTAGAGCAGAATTAGAAAAAGAAGAATCCCTGACCCCTCAAGTCACTAATGTTACTAGGGATGAGGGTTCCTTTTAACTGACATGGTCAGATACTGTTTTATTCCTTGTAAATTACTTATTTGCTAACTGGCAACCACACTTATTATGGAGAAATCTAGTCTGTCTTAGTAAGCTTAAACTAAATCCCCGTGGCATAAGGAGATGTTTTATTTAATTGGATAATGGAGAGTTTAATTTAAATAAAGCTCAGCTTTATTTGCCAAATAGGAATCATTAGAAAAAAGAGTACAAAAGAGTAGTAACCTTTTTATTTAATTCCTCCTGAATAAGAAAGTATTAGAATCTAATTTGGACAGTGTACAAAAGATACTTCAAAATGCAGAATGATGATATTACCATTTTTATAAAAGGTAGATAGAGGAATGCCAATTCTTGTTAGTATATATTTTATTTAACATAGAAAAAGAAGCCATAGCAATACACCCGTAAGAAAATTAGTCATGTTTGCTAGTTCAAATATCATTTCTTTTATCCTTTGTGTATTTTATAATATATAAAGTTATATATTTTTCATATATATTTATTCTTTAATTAATCTTTTTAATTATTGTTTAAAATTCTAATAGCTCTAAGAAAGCCAAGTCATAGATAGGGGTCTCTTGTAAAAGCCTTGTCCCAAGCTAGTGCAATGACACACCTTCTGATTGCAAATAATTTTCAGTCTTAAAAGGAAACAAACCTGTCTTTCCTAGATGACCTTTAAAAAACATCATTCTTGTTTTTTTTTTTTTTTTGTTCATATTTCTTTTACCTCATCATTTTGTGGTTGGACTTAATGATCTTAAAGATCTTTTCTAATCTAAATAGTTCTATGATTTCAGTTGTTACTTCTTCCCATATGCCTCCTTTGCAGATTGTTGATCACATGACTCACTTTGTGGTAGTGTTCCTACTCCTCCCAACACAATCTGTAGTCTGCACCATTGCCTGCTTAATGCCTGTTAACTGACTATTCAGAAGATGCCCTAGGTAATCCAAATATTTAGGATCAAAAAACATTTGCACTGAGTGTGATGTGAGTGGATTTTTTCTTATCCCTAAATATTTTCTGGAGGAGTGAGGAGGTGCAGAGGAGAGGGAGATGGGTGTGATGAAGACAGGAGGAGATAAAAAATAAGTTATTGAATTTGATTAGCAGCAATTTCATTGTTGATTTTATTACTCTATTTCCCAAATTAAAGTCTCTGACAACCCTTTTATCTCGAGAAGAAAACAATACATTTGTGTGAAAAGGAGTCTGTTAGAATCTAATTATCAGCTTTTAAGAGGAAATCTGCAATTTGTGTAAACCATAAAGTTCTTGCTAATAGAAAGTATGTGTAGAATAGTTACCTTTTAAAAGGGAAAAATTCAAAATAGAAAGTTGTCTTATGTGATTAGTATCAAAGCTCTCTCTAAGATCATTTACACCCTCCTCTCCTGTAGTGGGCATCCCTGTTCCAACAGATTCATTTGCAATAGAGGATTGCCAACATAGCTCTGCTTACATCTTTGCTTTCCATACAAAAATTACCTTTTTCCTTTCCTCAGTTCAAGATAACATTCCACGTTTGCAGTCTTAGGTAATGCTGGAGTTGACTGGCTGTATTGACTTCTCAAACAGTTTTCATCATGCAGGGGGAGAAGTTGGTAGTTACAGAACAAATGGAGATACTCGGAAGTAGATACAGGCAAAGTAAATAAAAGAATAAGGTCCTAAAATATATTGCGTAATGAAAAATGATGTAAAGAAACATATGTTGGATGGATAACTAGTACCATTGTGCATGCAAGGAAGAGTTAATATCTTGGAACATTAGCAATGTTTCTGTCCAGAAACATTCAGTCACTGCAATATAGCATTTAAATTGATCTACTAGAAATAAATCAATTCAACAGCATTTTTTCTTTTTTCAGCCAGTGAAATTGACAATGGAATAAGACCTAGAATCACAAAATATATAGCAGGATGAATATATCAATTTATGGATGTTAAAAATTCCTTGACATTTAAAACTTTTTTACTTCCTCCATTTTTTTTTTTTTTAATAAAATTGTATGTGAATGGGAAATCCAGATGTGGAACCTGTCAACTCATAAAGCAACTTTTCAGTGTCTATATTGCTGTGAAATTAAGGTCACAGGAGTCCTAGTGAATGTCATAGCCCTTTTTCTTGCGTCCTCTGTGAGGATATAGTGATTACTTCATTTTAAGGCTACTATTTTGCAGTTTAAGTTTCTTTTGCTTCTGATTTCTTTACCCCCCTCTGCGAATTTACAAATTGGACATTCCAAATCAGTGAGTTTATTAATGAGAGTCATTCAAGCGTTTAAGAAAAAAGAAGATAGACAGTTGAGAATCAGATGCATAGGATACCAAATCAGCACCAAGAAAGAAATTCTTGGTACTACTGCCATACTGAATTTAGCTAGGAGTATACAACAGTACTTGAAGTACATTAAGTAATGCATTTCTTGATCTTTTGTGTGGTTTCATATGTACTATCAAATCATTTGCGCAGGTGTATGAATTCTTGAAGTGACACAAAGTTTGTAACACTCAGTAATTGAAGCAATAAGATCTTAATTTATTATTAAAATATGAACAATCATACCACTTGTTAGGAATTAGACATAACTGCCTGAAGAACTGAATAAATAATTTCTCCCAGATGTGCTTGGAGTGAGTAGTGAACAATTTTTTCATCTTCTCTGAAGCAAATGAGCTTTCAAGAAGTTATGAGCTGAAGCAGATTGCTGGATCACATGGATTTGTAGACTGATTTGGTCTGGCATTTGGTATTGGATATGATTCAAGAACACTGTCATAGCTTCTGCATAGATTTATGCAATGTATTTCACAGTAGTCTACATCTGATTATTCATACTTGAATTTTTATCAATCATTTCCTTTGCCATATGCATTCTTGTTTGCATACCACAGCAAGAATTATGGGATTATATGTCTTTATCTGCCATCACAGAAAAATATTTAGTATTTACTTCCATAACAGAATTTGCTGCAAGAAATCAATAATTTTACACTTGGAGCAGATTTGCCCAAAGATCTAACACTAAACTCTGTGTTATTTAGTGGTGAGAATAACAGTGCAGATTAAAGCAAAAGTAGAAATTAATACCTCATATTTCCAAAACTTTGTGACATTTTTAATATTTAAGATTTACAGAGAAAACTTAACAGTAACAAAAATCCCTGTTAATACAGTCATTTGTATATCCCTGTTGTAGCAAATTCAAGCAATTCTGAAATGTAAACATTGAAGTGGGGATGGGTAGGTAAGATCTGGTAACTAAAACTCTTGATGAGCACAGTGTCAGAAAAACTAGCCTCTCACAAATCTAATGTATGTTTTTCAGCACAAAAAATAAATGTGTTTTCCTCCACTGCAGTATTGCTTGTAACACATAAATCACACTAGCAAGCAGTCATTCTTTAGCGTAAACTGCTTTCTGGAAAAATTTCAGGCATTGAAATTCAGGATTATTTTCTACTGTGTGCAAGTCCAACTAATGCTCATTCCTCTCTCTCCATTCTTGCATCTGAATCTCAGTATTACACACTTTTTATTGTTGGAGATTTTAGTTCATTTTAAATGAAATGAATCAGCTATTCCTCTGCGTTTATTGCACACTTTGTAATGTTGAATTATCCGACGCATTGCATAGCTCAACATGTGTTACAAATAAGCATACATTTGCCCGTTGTCCAGCAATGATATCTAAGAAGCCTGTATCAAAATCACCAATTCAGCATGATTTGTTGAATAAATACAATGTAGCAGATCACACTAATCCAAAGCAATACAACTCTGCTTAAATCAAGGGAATGATTTGCAGGTTATACTAGCTGAGTGATATTTGTGAAGTACAGAAAACACATTTATTACTGTAGAATTGCTAATGCTGCCAGTTATAAAGCTTTTTTGCTGCAATATATTTGAAAAAAAAAAGCTATGCTTATACTAGTCTTTGTATTTCATTCTTCCTTTCTCTTAGGAGTCCTTGTTTTGCTTTTTCTTGTTATACGTCTTACCTCCTTCCCCAGCTAGAGGAAGTAACTAATTATTTCTCTTTAGTATAATCCAATTACTTAGATAACATGGAATTACTTAATTTACATGGAATACAGCCTGATTTGTTACTAGCTGAACCTTCAGCTGACACTCAAGACGTTCATCCATCTCAGCCCTAGTGCCAAATCTAATGACAGGAGGTGGGAGTAGAGATAATATTCTTGGTGTGCTTCCCTGTTTACAAATGCCTACTTCAAAACCACATTCTTTTGCTCTGTGATATTCTTACTTCCAGGGGTATAGGACAAGGTAGACTTAACAATAAAGCCCAGACGTATTTTAATACAGGGACACAAGTACAAAAATGGTGTTATTCCCTCTATAAAGTTCTGACATCAGGCATAGTCTGAAAATCACCTGGGGTCTTCTGTGACCTNTTTTTTTTTTTTTTTCTTTTTTTTCCACTCCATATATGTCTGTAAACCTGTATATTGTAATGGAAGGAAAATAGTCAGTTTTAACTGAGCAAGGTATAATGGAACAACTGAAATCTTGCGAGCCATTTAAATTAAAATGTTGAGAAAGAAATAGATGTTAATTATCTCAGGCTGCATTATCTTTTCATTTTGCAAGAAAGGAAATAGTTAACACCCCAGGAGGAAAAGAATTAACTTCCTTTGAGTCTTTCCACAGTGAACCAGTGCTCAAGATGCAAAATCCTTTACTTTGGACTGGAGAGATAATTTAAAATCACATGCAGGGGACAGCTAGAAGATCAAAATTTAGTATATTCACTGAGCAGGAATGATGAGATGAAAGAATAGACAAAGAAAAGATTATGTTCATGTTTGTTCTGTCCCAGAAACTATGACCTCTTCCACAGTTACAAGGAACTATTTTCAATTTCAACGCAATAGCTATAAATGTTAAAAATTGCCTTTACCTCTTTCTCTGTAGCTTAAGTTCTTGTCCCATTACCAAAACCATTTAGTTTCTCAGAAATTCATTTTCTACCTAATCTCCTCTCATGCTGCATCTTTCTTCTAATGTGTTTCACCTTGGACAGTACATCATGTAAATAAAGCCTATATCCATAAATGCTTTACTATACTGCTTAAGGGAATTCACTTTTGAATATTCTATTCCAACCTGTGTCCATTACAGGAGTCTCTTTAGTACTTATTGGATGGGACAAGCGAGCAAATATTTTAAAAGCTATTTCAGCATCAATGATGTAACCTTGAGTATCTAGTCAAAACTTTTAGATGTATTAAAAGGACAAGCATGAAATAGACAAAGGCATCTGAGAAAGAAGTTCATCATAAAACCTGCCTGGACAGCATCCTCTGCAACCTGCTGTAGGTGAACCTGCTCTGGCAGTGGGTTTGGACCAGATGATCTCCAGAGGTCCCTTCCAACCCCTAACATTCTGTGATTCTGTGATACTGTGTTTTGATTTCATGAATTCTTGCTATTTGAAATAGTTTTTAAGGCCACATTGTAGTAGTATAGATACTGATCAAATGGAGAAAAACATCCAAGAACTTGTATTCAAGTATTTTTTTAAATAGGAATAGAGATTTAACATATAATAACCTGGAAAATATGCATATTGGATTTAAGGCAGAAATAATTGAATTAGGCAAAAATGATTGAGTTCTGTATTCTTCCAATGAGCAAGAGAACTCCTAGCTTTATAATATCTGCAGTGTGACTATCTCAGAAAAGACAGAAACAAAAGTTCAAATGTTTCTGTAAAAGGTAGTAATTTGAGTTCTGTTTAGCATTTACTGTAATTAAGAAGTCTATACTGTCTTTTTTAAATCAGGTCTGACTTTGAGTTCACGTTTGGGATTCCCTGAAGCTCTTGTGTGTGAAATGAAAATTAGATACTTCTTTCTACTTCTCTGAAAGCCAAATGTCTGTGAAAGCTTTTGACACTCTTTCATGCCATTTCATGTTTGATGTGTTTGTTTGTGATTTTCCATCCTTGCTCTTAAATTTCATTTTATAACAAATCCAAAGCCCTGCCATTACAGTTTTAGTAGTGAACAGTATTTATGGGAGAAAGCAGGTAGAATTCTGAAATGCTCTCTGTGCTGGGCACTAGATGGAGATAAAAATTAGATAACATACTACCCATATTTTTTCCATGCACTTAGAGACAGTTAAAGACTTACAAAATTGTTTCCTCTAGCACTTTTATTAGATAAGAGAAAGAAAAAAAACATTGCCTTCCAGCCAAGCAAAAGCCATTAATGTTCCTTTCCTTTTTTTTTTTTTTCTTTTTTCTCCTTTTTGTTCTCAAGCTTCATTCTGACTTGGACAAGGGAGTGGGCACTGTTAAATACACCCTTTCAGGAGATGGTGCTGGCACGGTTTTTACCATTGATGAGACCACAGGAGACATTCATGCCATAAGGAGCCTAGATAGAGAAGAAAAACCTTTCTACACGCTCCGGGCTCAGGCTGTGGATGTGGACACCAAGAAACCACTAGAGCCTGAATCAGAGTTCATCATTAAAGTGCAAGACATTAATGACAATGAGCCAAAGTTCCTGGATGGGCCTTATGTTGCCAGTGTCCCAGAAATGTCTCCAGTGGGTAAGTAAGGATCTTTAAACATCTGATAACTAATTGCATATTACTTATTTTTCTCAGTGATATTCAAGGTTAGTATGCTAAGATCCAGGGCTTCTATGTATCCCTAAACCTGTTATTTTACATGATGAAGGGTGTTCCTCTCTCTTCCTAGTTTTCATTGACTGTTTGCTGTACAGTATCAGATGGCATAACAGCATCTTGCTCTTTACTGTTCTTGTATTTTTGGCTGTCAGACTCCCACAGAACTTGCATGATCCCCTAAGTATGAATGAGGGGACAATTCTTTACCCAAGTCCTACACTGTGGGTGCTGAAAACAATGATTGCTCTCACCTGGCTCTCCACAATGAAAGAAGGGGGACCAGAGATATTCAGCAAGACTGGCTTAAGGTCTCAAAAACTTAATGTTGAAATATATTAAGTGCATTGTATTCTTAAAAGAAAAGACTGACTAGAAACATGGTAAGTTTTCAAAAAGCTAGTGTACAGGGAAAAGAATCATTCTCTCTCCAAAGAAAGGTGGACTATAATAAAGATGTTGAAGCACTGGAATAGGTTTTTATTTTTGAAAATTTTCACATGATAGACATTTGCCAGGAAAGGCATAAAGAACATTGATCCTACTTTGGAGCAGGTGAATCTGCTAAATGGGACATTTGAGTCTCTGCCAGATTCTGCAGTGGTTCTGAGCAGTCTGTTTGCAACACAAGCACGCTGGTTGTGTCCTGCTGCCATATGGCACTTAGGACTTCCCTGCAGGCAGAAGAAATTAATTAATTCTAGTCTGGGAGGCCTTTAACTTCCTAGCGCTTGTTTCAGCACATAGTCATTTTCTCTCCTAAACTACCTTTTCCCAGTACTTCACAAGCCGGTGCTATTCATTAAATGCACCCTGCTAAGAGTTTCAGAAGTTTTCTGACTCTGAAATATGCAGAGGGATCCTGTTGTAACTTTAGCTGTGCAACTCAGATTGTGATATTTTGAAAGCAATCTAGAAGGCAACTATATGGAAATAATGAGGCAGTATTTTAACTTTTGTGATAGAGTGGTAGAAGATAGTAAAATGTGATATGAGTAGACATATAGACATGATCATGTTAATCTTATACAAATGTAGAGATGAGTTCATGTTACCCAACCACAGAGGTGCATCTATAGATTCGCTATATAGCTGTATTATTGCCCCTATAGAGATACCTAGTAATATTACTTACAGCTGTATTACCTATAAATGGATAACATTTGTTGTATTTTCATTGTATTTTCAGGTCTATTTCTGTGGCAAGTTCAGAATAACATTTTCTTACAAAATAATAATGAATAATGCTATCTACACAACAGAACGCAGCGCATGCACTCATTCTCTCAGTCTCCTGCTCTACCTCTGTCTTGCTTTCTTATTTTCTGAAATATGTGTGTACAGTAACAGACAAAATGCTAACAATGGTTTTATTTCATGAGAAACTCTCTTCAAGGTGTGTCACACATTGTTGCTTTTATATTGACTGGGAGTTGCATGACAAAATGAGATGCAACTGAGTATGCTGTGTCATATATATAGCATGTTAAAAGAACTGATTTTCCGTTTATTCTCTTTTGAAAAACAGCAATAGATGCCATGGCAAAAATGTATCCTCTTGATCTTCACCTTATTCAGTCACTTTCACTAGCTCTAGAAAATTTATTCATAGCAGTTTTTATTTTCTTCTGCAAGGAAAATAAAGGGTGGATGAAACTTGATCAGAAAAGTCAATGCAAGGAAATAGTGCCCTAATGGGACACCTGAACTCCAATTAGTGATTACTAAAGCAGGTAACAATTTTTGCTGTTGGGTTGTCTTGCAGTAAAAATATTCAGTAATGCCTTCTGTTACCTGTGATGTGCCAGAAGGTTGTGCCTCTTCCAATGTAGGTCTCGTGACTATCATCCTCTCCCTTGTCTATGCTTTTGTTACCTTATACAAGCACAGATTTCTCAAAGGATCTAAAACTACTGCTCTCTTATCAGCGGTACCATTTAGTTACAGCTACAGAGATGCCTAGACCTACCTCTGCCTGAGGCTGACATTGAAATCACTTTGATTTTTTAGCTGGTGCAGCATACGGTTGTCTTGGCTTAGGCAAAAAATCTGATAAACTCTTACTCTCATCTATTTTTTTTTCATTTTCATTTTTTAATTGCCAGTTTTCAATTTCCAAATGTCCTGAACTTTGCTCACTGTGTTTTGCAATAGTACTTATTATGAACTGCTCTTATGCACACTGTTTTTGTTGTGGGAAATGAACCACATCATGACTTCTTGTCCCCCTTGACTAGTCATTTCTATGATCCTGACAAGCTTTTGTTACTAGTGACTGGCTCTTTTATTGTTGCATGACACACATACAAAGATTTACTCGTTTGTTAGCTTATCCTAAGATTATTGGTAGTAAGAGGTGATATATGGATGGCCAGAGTTCACATTGAAAGGGGAATAGAGGGGCAGAGAAGTGGCTAATAACATCCTTATTAACATCCAGTATATATTCCATTTGGACAGTGATATAAAGTGAACTGTATAAAACACCTTCGAGGTAACACAGTCTGCAGTCATTGTGTGGAGCTGAAAAGTTTTGGGAAGAGAAATGTCCTTCAAACCTCTTACATTTTAGAAATTTTCATGGCTGCACTGTTCTCAGTTTTGTAACATCTCTAGGCTTTGTGCTAATTTATGTTGCTGAAGCTTTGGTGGCTGAAAAAATGCTGTAGCATTCTCCCCTAGATTCACAGTTTCAGTCACAGTGTTCCAATAAAACTGCATTTCATCTTTATCCTAGACCTTGGTGAATTTTACTGGAAGAGGTACAAAAAGATGGAAATTCATAGGATCCTCAGTGTCTGGTTTTATACACATATATATGATTTCAATATAGCTGTCATGTTCAAGATTTTCGTAGTAGATATTCTAAAAACTTTGTAGTGTTATTTTCCATGCATATTTTAGGTGGAAATTTATTTTTCCCTTCAAATTCACTTTAAGGCTATATTAAAGTTTCTTCTACATTTTCTGTACACTGAGGTTTATTTGTTTTTCCCTCTAATTAATACCACTCTTTAAAAATGATTATGATAATGAATATCTTTTAGCTTTTTCTGCAAAAGAGAAATTTTAGGATTGCCATTCTTACTTAGTGGTGAATTCCTTACTGGCAGCCAAATTCCTTCATATGCTTTCTACTAAGAAAAAATGTTAACGGGATGTTTACTGTGTTCTAAAACTCTAATTTAAGCCTACTACAAAATAGGATGTCTATCTGATTTATGCCAAGGGCCTGAGGAAGCTAGCCTCGCTGCTTCCATACATGTCCTGAAATCTGCTCATGTATGATGGAGAGAACAGTCAATCACAGACATAAACAGAAAAAGATCTTCTCTTGAAATGACTCTTCTCTCTGGTGACCAGTGACAGGACTCAGGGGAATATGGCATGAAGCTGTGCTGGGGGAAATTCAGGTTGGATGGTAGGAAAAGATTCTTTACCCAGAGTGGTGGAGCATTGGAACAGGCTCCCCAGGGATGCAGTCATGGCACCAACTCTCACGGAGTTTAAGAAGCACTTGGACAATGCTCTTAGACACATGGTGTGACTTTGGGGTTGTCCTGTGCCAAAACAGGAGTTGGACTCGGTGATCCTTGTGGATCCCTTCCAACTCAGGATATTCTGTGATTCTGTGGCTCAGTTACCAACTGTCGTGATGTGTAGACTACTGCACCCATCTGTGGTTTCTGTTATTTCTGATACTTTCTACCTGTGCTTGGCTTATGTGTTGTTGCAGAAGGATATTAGTACCTCCAAAGTTGACAGTTTATTGCTCACATAGTAAATGAGGTGCAGAATACTTTATGGTGAAGAATTTCAATGACAAAGATGTGAAATTCCCTGCAGAGTAACTCAGCAGATGGAGTCAGATTACAATGCAGAACTAATATTTTAAGAATAGAGATTGCTATGCTCTTGTCCTACACCTAATAAGAGATTTATAAAAGCTTAAGGACTGGACTGATATTTTTTTCTTTTATCAGATTAGTTTTATCAATATCTTTCTTTGAAAATATTGTCTTGATTTAATTAGAGTTCCAAAATGTAAAAAAAAAAAAAAGGAATGGGAATTTATGTATGAAGACTGAAAAGGGGGCTATTATCTCCCTACTTGTAAGTTAGTATTAACAAAAATACGTTGTCTTTAAGCATAGTTTAATCAACAGTGTTGTTGCTTCTGGCAGCTGTGCCATCTTTTGTTGCACTATAGCTCATGTAACCATGCAAATATATGGTGAGTTTAAACCAAGGTTATCCTCTTATTAAAGCTATCAGTCCAGATGACTGAGAGTAGGGGTATACAAGCACTAATCACAGATTCAAGAAAAAAATCTTACATCTGTTTTACATATTTGTACATAGAAATCCACCTGCATTTCTCAAGCATTTCTTTCACTGACTGTGCTGAGTTTAGTTGATCATATGTATTATATGTGACAAATTTATAACTTCTGCTGTCACAGTCTCCTAATTATTTTCTAAGGTCTTTCCATTATCCCCTTATGCTGCTACACAGGCCAGCTAGGGCTGTACTAAACCCATCAATGTCAGAACATAGAAGATTCCATATGTTCTTTCCTAGGAAATTTCATTTCCTACCTTTCCACCACATTAACTCTTTATTGCATAGGGGAGCCCTACAAACTCCCGATCACCCTGGTAATTAGTCTACCTTTTTTGTTATTAATTAATAAGTATGGAATATGTTCACATTAAGTAGCTGTATTATTGATTAGACTTGAATATTCTATTTTAAATTGCCTCAACTCTAACACTGTGTTGTAACACTAAAATAGTCAATGATACTAGAAAGCTGATATCACCTTATTTTTACTGGGTATCCTCTGTGGTGCAAGGCAGGTACTTGAAGAGTCTTGTGGATTTGCCTCCCATGATACTGACAATCTAAAAATAGCTTCTATAAATTTTCTGACAGCTTTCCTTCTGAAGTGAATATTTCATTAGCTTATATTTAAACATTGGTCAATGTATATTATATACACACATTCACAAATGGAACATATGTTTAATGTATCTATCTATGCAGTTTTATGTGGAAGGATTACAATGGGTAGAAAACTAAACTGATGAACTGTTGGTTAGGAACCTGAGCTCTGGTTGGCCTTAACTTAATAACATGTGCTGGAGTTTAGCCTGGAGCTTACCCAGACTGGAGGCTGGGAAGGAAGGAGAATAAGGCATTAGAGCTAACAGTGAGCGGTCCTTCCCTTGATATAGGTTCCTAGCTTCTGGCAAGATACCTTTAAGGACTTTAAAAAGTGTACCCAGACAGCTGCAGAGGGTATTAGCCTGGAAATCTGTAGAGGCCAGAGAGATTATTGAATCACACAGAGTCACACACAGAATATTCATGGCCGGAAATGACCACTCACATCACCAAGTCCAACCAAAACAAAAAAACAAACAAACAAAAAACCACCACCAATAACAAGAAAAAAAACAACAAAAAACTCTACAAACCACACAACCCCTGCCCTCACTAGAGCAAGTCCTGGAGCACCACATCTACATGTTTCTTAAACACCACCAGGGATGGTGACCGACCCACCTCCCTGGGAAGGCTGTTCCAGTGCCTCACCACTCTTTCTCTAAAGAATTTCTTCCTAATATCCAATCTAACCCCACCCTGTCTCAACTTCAAACCATTCCCTCTGGTTCTGTCATTAGTTACTAAGGAAAAGAGGCCAACACCCACCTCTCTACAGCCTCTTTTCAGGTAATTGTAGAGGGCAATGAGGTCCCCTCTCAGCCTCCTCTTCTCCAAACTNAAGACTGGCCCCAAAACTGAGCCCTGAGGGACACCACTGGTGATTGGCAGCCACCTAGATTTCACTCTATTAATCACAACTCTCTGGGAACGTCCAGCCAGCCAGTTCCTAACCCAGTGAAGAGTACATTTGTCTATACCATGATCAGCCAGTTTCTCCAGGAGAAAGCTGTGGGAGACTGTGTGAAAGGCCTTACCAAAGTCCAAGTAGACAACATCCACAGCCTTCCCCCCATCCAAAAGGCGAGTGACATGGTCATAGAAAGAGACCAGGTTCGTTAAGCAAGACCTCCCTTTCATAACCCCATGCTGGCTGGCCCAGATTCCTTGGCTGCCCTGCAATTGCTGTGAGAGCTCACTCAAGATGATCGTCTTCATGATCCTTCCTGGTACTGAAGTCAGGCTGACAGGCCTATAGTTGCCCAGATCTTCCTTCTGGCCCTTCTTGTAGATGGGTGTCACATTAGCCACCTTCCAGTCATCTGATACCTCTCCTGTTGACCAGTACTGTTGAAAAATAATGAGGAGAGAGGCTTGGTGAGCTCTTTTGCCAGCTCCCTAAGTACTCTTGGATGAACGCCATCTGACCCCATAGACTTATGAGTATCTAGGTGGAGAAGCAGGTCGTAAACCACCTCTTCCTGGTTTATGTGGGGGTTGCACTGTTCTCCATCCTTGTCTTCAAGCTCAGCAGCCTGAACGCCCTGGGAGCAGTTGGTCTGCCCATTGAATACAGAGGCAAAGACAACATTAAGTAACTCAGCAGACAACATTAAGTAACTCAGCCTTTTCCTGGTCCTTGGTTACAATGTTTCTCCCCTCATCCAGTAAGGGATGGAGATTGTCCCTGGTTCTCTTTTTGTTGTTGATGTATTTGTACAAACTTTTTTTGTTGTCCTTTATGTCAGTGGCCACGTTGAGTTCCAGCCGGACCTTTGCCTTCCTAATTTTCTCCCTGTATAACCTGACAAGATCTCTGTACTCCTCTTGAGTTGCCTGGCCCTTCTTCCAGAGGTGATAAACCCTCCTTTTCTTCCCAAGTCCCTTCAAAAGCTCCCTGTTCAACCAGGGAATGATGTTAGGCACTCTGTAGTATAATCTGTCAGCCCCTGTCTGCATCCTCTCCAGCTCCACCCTGGTCTCCATGCTCTTTTCTGCTGTTATCACATCCTTAGACACAATGATGGGAATTGGATGTCATATTCAAGATACAAATGTCTTGAATATTCATTTTTATTCTCTTTTCCTTGTCTAGTAATTCACATCAATCATTTTCCTTCTTTTTGTCTGCTGTTGATCATTGAGATGAAAACTTCGGAGGATTTTCCACAGTTATCCCAAGATCAAGAGTTAATAGGCAACTGAGCTACAACCCACCTCTCTGAAAGTACAGATAAGATACTTTTCCCCATGCCTTTTACTTTGTATTTCTCAGTGTGAAATCCTCTGCTCCCATGGAACATCACTTGTTACGCTAAGAACCCCTGTAATGCTTTACAGCAAAGATTTTGTTTTGTCAGGCTGTCACCTGCTTGTATATTCTTTTTCACACACAATCTATTAGTTCAGATCCAAGTGAGATGCCAACCCTTCCTTCATATAACGTGTGGCAATTTATTCCTATCATTTGATTTCTATTTTTGTTTGGGTATCATCTTAGAAAAGGCTGTTCTCTCTTAATTTATATATATATAATTTTTTTTAAGAGCCTTTGCTTTGTAACTTTGCTGAAAGCTTTTGGGATCTTTAGATGTTGTTTAGCTATGCAAGTAATCTAGAGCTATACACTCACTGATTCATCCAGTAGTTTTGACAGGTTTGTGAAAAGTGGCTTCCCTTCACAAAACTGTACTGACTCTCCCCTTTGAAGGCTTGCTTGGTCTAAGGATTGTGGCTATTGTCATACTCACTGTGAGTTTCATACACTCTGGCTGTTGGAAATTGTCAGCAAAACAAAGAAATTTGGCAAATACTGTTAGCTCATATCACAGAGGATAAAGCCATTATATTCCTATCCACATGATGACTTTACTCCAGCACTGTAGTATAACACAAATAACATCTTATGTTTCATCACACCGAAATCTTTCGGTGTAGACCCATGTGTTAGGTTAACCAATACTTTCATTGTTAAAATTGTTTTTTTATTATTTATTAAAAATATTTGACTTTGCTCTAACTGTGTATGCTGGTCATTTTAATAATGCTGAATAGTAGTTCTTTTAGTATGTAGGGAGAAACTTTGTAATAATTGGTACAGTCTTGTGGCATGTATAATTATCATAAGGTTCAAAATATATTTCATTAGAGTTGTTGAGATTTTGTTTTGGGTGGGTTTTTTTGGTAATACTGTTGCTGAGGGAAAGGTATTGTTGCTGAGGGAAAGGTTTTAGTGTAGTAACGAGACATGTAGGATTTTTTTTTTACAGGCACACAACTTCTCTAAACATAAAACATATTATATTGATAGTTTTTTTAGTAGCCACTAATCAGCTGTAAATGTTAAAAATTAACAAGAAGTTGCTTTTTCCTTGCCACAAAATGACTCTAAACAACAACAGCAAGAGCTTTTCTTTTAGCCATCAAGTGGTTATAAACATTAAATATATTTTAAAAGTATTACTGTTCTCAGCCACTGAGTGACTGTAAACATTAAATATGCTTTATAAAAGCAGCTTTTCAAACTACTGCCTGCATGGCTATGAACATAATTTTTCTTTCAAGTTCCTTTCCAGCCACTGAGCTATTTTTTTCTTATAAGCTCAGTTCTATTTATAATTTTTCACAGAAGAAACAAGTGCGAGGTTTCACTGGCACAAGACAGCTCTTCATTTATGACAAGTAATCATGTCCTAGCCATCTTCTCATAAAGACACTGCAGGTAATGGGAACAAGCCAGAAAATTAAATGGATTTTAATGGATATTTTGCATAAATAGTGTATGCATATCTAGTGTTCTTCTCCCTCATTTTTGTGTATAACTCTGCAGTAAACCAAAACAATAAAAGCAGTCATGAATGATATTCTGTACTAAGAAAATTGATCTAAGAAATCAGTCACTGATGGATTGAGTGAATCAATCAAGTAATCATCAGCCCTAGAGGAGGACAAAACAGAAGGCAAAATAGTCTCAGGATTGCTAATCAAATGAGAGTCACTAAACTAAATATGATTAAGGGCTTTAATTCTGTGTGAAGAAATAACTCCATGTGGCAATTTAAATGCAATCCTAGGAAGGCCTAGAGTAATAAGAAAAGTGTTCATGAGAATCTGGCTTAACAAGAACTAAGAGAAAAAAAAAAATCACTGATCACAAATATTCTGTTAAGAACACATTATTCTTAGTTTAGATAATCCCTTGAATTTAACGAATCCTAGATACTTAACAGTTATCTGTATTTGTGGTAAAGAACAACATAGACAGGCAATCCAGCCCAATGTCTATCCAATTCACTGTAGATTTTTCCTAAGGAACCATTAAAGATCTTACGGGAACATCAGCCTCACTTCCCTCCAACCTTCGATCAACAAGGGTCCTGACAGAGCTGTTTGAAGCTTTTCTGCAAAAGTCATTTTTGCTAAGTTTCTGTAGAACTGCAAGATGCAAACATGTAATTCTTTCAAAGTTTTGTCATGAAAAAACAGATGGCTGTCTGGTGAGTCATCCCCCAGGTTAGCTGCTGACTGGCAAATTAAACAGGTGGTTCCCAAATTAGTAAAGAAACATCCATTATATAAAAATGACAAGCCAAGTATTGGCTGACTGGGAACCCTTAAGCCATGCAGACTTCTCTGGAGTTGAGAACCTGGTGGATTTTTCTGTTCCTTGATTTCTTTGCCATGCAGCTGATGACAAGGCAGGTTGCTATGCTTTTGAGAAAAGCTAGTCAGCCTCCAAGCTAAACAGGTCATAACTATGTAGGAAGAAGACAAATGGAAATAAAACAAACTGTCCTCTTTGCTAAAAAAGTCAGCATAACCAATAGTGTTGTCTGGTGTGTGCAAATAATTTTTTTCTGGAGAGAAGCAAGATAAAGTGAAAGGTCAAAATTATCTGAAATATCCCAATAAAGCAAAATTCCACTGTAGTTCATTTCCCAGCTATATCTGGGGACATTTTATGCAGAAACCAGCAGCAAAAGTAAAGCCACTGAGGTTTAGAGAGGTGAAGATTGGCAATAAAGGGGGTGATGATTGCAAACAGGTGTTAAAGTACAGAATGACAGCAGTGGAAGAGGGAAAGCTTTACAGACTGTTCAGATTTCATTTCAGGAGTTACTGGAGAGAAAGGTAATGCCTTTAATACTGCCTAGGACTTGATTATGATTGGCAGTGCTAAAGAGACCACTATCATTTCTGTTAACAAACCTCAGGCCCATTCTTTTATTTTCATAAGAAGCTTGAAGAATATTAATGCATAAATACATGACACTCAAGGCATGCATGTTCCTATAAAGCAGTCCTGAGGGAGCAGGGAAACAGCATGAAGCAGGCAAGGGACCCTCCAGCAAGGACACACTAATCTGCAGCAGTCATTGGCAGAGAATGTTGTTGCAGATGCTCTCAGAGGTGTAATTTCAACTAACCATTTACATTTTCGTACACAACTGTACAGAACTAATGTTTTTCAGTGGAAGGAGTTTGTTGACTGCTAGTCATCCCACTGCAGTTGGCATGATGTTTTGGGGATAGAGATTCTCGTCATCGTCGTCGTGGCTAGGCTTCACGAACGAAGATCCAGGGAGGGCTCCATCCACACTCTTCATCAGCGCCTTTTACAAGCGCGCTGATAAAAAGAGGATAGCGGATAGCACCCTTGAGCCTGCGCAATGGATTTTTTTTTAGGTGAGACACAGCACGCGCAGAGCTGGACCCACCCTTTAGTCCTAAGGTTCATCTGCCAGGGCCTAGCAAGCTTGGATGCTGGCAGCCAAGTCCTTAGGACAGAGGTTTAACCTCTTAGATGGAAGGCCTTCCAGGGCTAAACAAGCTCCATCTGCCTAGGTTTGGAATCAGAGTTGTCCTTCTCCTAGGCTGACTGCCAGAAGGCTAATGAGCTCATCCTACCCAGGATAGAGATTCTAACTAGTAATGAACAGTATCAATCCCAACAGCCAATCCAATAATAACCAGGTCAGGAAATCTACAGCTGGAGAGCATCTCCTTAGTCATATCCTTCATCTTCCATCTGTGCTTATTGCTGTTAGTACAGCAAGCATCAGTTTTACCATTTGTTCTGATCTAAAGGAGAATAACGACTTACCTGTAACATAAGATAATAACGTAGCTAGGATTCCCATATTGCAAGAACGTCATCTTAGAAACCTGTCTCTACTTCTGTCTCTGTAAATGTCCAGAAGTAGAGGCTAGAAGAAAGTTAAACACATGTTTAGGCAGATCACCATGTCACAGTCTATTTGGGAGTGGGTTTTATCCAAGCACAATTTACTTATTTATTTTCTAACTCTGTTCAAAGGAGTTGTTGTTTGGGTTAACACACATGTTAAATACTTCTCTAATCTGCATTTTGTTAGCTCTAGTGACTGTACATTCCCTAAATTGATCATGTCAAAGCATTTCCTATTTTTAACATTTTTTACTTTCAGTTTTAAAGATAAAAGATGAACAGGAACAGATGTAGTCAACTGCTGTACACCTCTTTTTGCCATCTCTGGCTCATTTCTAAATTAAATAGATGATATATTTAAAGTTTTATCTAGCAAACATTTCATGTGTCGATCACTTTCACTGCTTGCCTCAGAGTCCTTTTAATTTCTGCTGTCTTCTCAGTGACAGTGCAACAGTAATCAATATTTTCAACAGTCTTATTCAGATGAGAAAGATGCCAGAAGGGCAGGTTCAAGTGCTCAAGGATACAATTTATGGTCTTGTAAGAAATGATACAGATAAAGATGCTCACTATCAGCCCCACTTGCTACTTCAGTAGCTCTAAACTTCATACAGTTTTTCTTGGTGCCTCCACTCCCTATCACCTCATGCCTGAACACAAACCAAACCCTGTAGACAGCTTTCAGCAAATGTTAGTCCTGGAATTCTTTCATGGCTCTTACATGGGATTCTGAACGAATCCTTTGTTCACAGATTTTAAGTCCTAAACCAATTTTAATCACTGAGCATAATCTAGGGAGACACAGCACCTTGCTGTTCAAACAGTGGATGATCCTGTGTGCCTTCAAAAGTTCATCCAGTTGCTAATACAGCAGAGGGAAAAAAATTCTTCCCCTGGTTGAGTAGAAAAACAGCTTTACTCTGATATGTTAAAGAATTGTGTTTGATAGTTTTATTTGCAATACTGGTGAGGAAACATGGAGGGTTACTGTTAAAATTTGTGGAGGGGGATACAGTGGATGAACATACGTAAACTGCTGCTTTCATTTGCTGCAACCCAGATTCAAACAACGGTGTATTAGGAATTGCTCCAACATAAAGTGTTGGATAATCAGTTCCCACATCATCTTTTTTTTGTAGCAAATAAATAAAACCAAATTCTAGCCTTTCCTTCTGAAGAAAATCTTTAATAAATAACCTGAAAGGTGTCAAGATGTCAGGCTGCCTGCCTAGATCAAAAGATGGTAGTAAGGCACCAGTTCCTTAAGTGCCAAAAGCCATATGAAGCTAGTAATTGAACTGGCAAGTTGTAGAGAAGGAATCCTTTCTTTGGGCCACTGCACAGCAGTAAGAGATATCTGAACTGCTGATTTAAAGGAAAAATAAGGGATAAGAACTGCACCAGCACATCCTGCTGATTTACGGTAGAGCTGAGGTTGTGGCAGTTCAGTAAAACCTGTACTGCAATCTGGATGTTTTATCCTTTAGCCACATATATCGATTTACTTTGGGTAACACAAGGGGACAGTAACAGTGACGACAGGATAGGTTTTATGGCGACATGGTACAAGAGACTTCAAGATGCTAACTCACCAGCTGCCTTGCAGGGATGTACTAATAGTTCATTTCCAATGCTGCTGTTACCCAGACTGCCTACATTAAAGCCCACATGAGTCTGTCTGCACACACAGCAAATGTGTTTTTTGATTTGAGTGTTGATTTACTTGAGGACACAGTGTGCATCATGTCAGTACTGCTTTTATCAGTTATAGAGGTTTTAGACTTGCAGTAAGATCTTGCTAGCAAATGCTTTTTCACCAGCACATTCTCAGGACAGATTTTTAAAGGTAACTTGACACTGAAAGAGTTTTATAAGCATCTTGTATTTTTTTTTCTTGATATCACTAAGTGCAGGGCATGTAACTGGTTTTGAAAAACCTAGTCAGTCTCTAGACTCCCAAAGAGCTTTTAAAAGCTTGAGCTGGACCATGAAGTTCCTCAAGCAATGCTGAGCATCCCTAATGTATAAGCACCTAAATTTTGCTAGTATGCATTTGCTAACATTATAAATGTAAACCAAAATATTCTGGAAATTTGGCCAGGTAGTTGAAACAATGTCTCCAGGGCTCAGCCAGATATAAAGCTATGTCTGTTTCACATAAATCAAATTCAGCACTACTTCACTGGGTGATTTGATGTATGGCAGGGTTGGATGTTCACATGTATTTATTTTTCTGCTTCCAAATGAAGTATCTCAGCATCTGCCTGAACCTGGAAAAACGTATATTTCTATAAAGTTTTCCATGAGAGCATAAAAGGTCACCTAAACATTCCCTAGTCTGTTTGCACACAGAACCATCTGAACTTTACACTGCTGAGCAGCTAGATGCCAACTAATGCCTAAGCACTGTCAAAAATCATAAAGTACTTATGTTTAACTTTTTTTGGGGGGGAGCCAGTCAGTGACATTTTCTGAGTTCTGAGTTATATCCCATGCAAAATGTGGCTGAAGGAGAGGTAACCTGGTTTTGATTTTGCAGTGAGGTAGGTAGAAAACACACAAGATGCTTCAGATGCAGCTTGAATAATTTTCTTTCTTGAATACCCCTCATCTTTTAACAACTAGAGACCAGAGATCCTTAGTCTTTCTCCCATCCCCCTTTTTTGTTCTTGATGAATATTTAATGATCATATATAAAAAAGATCTGAATGATGGTCTGACCATTCACTTAAGAGGTAGGAAATAAGCATTCAACTACCATATAAGAGAAGAGTGATGTTAAATAATCTGTATTTCACATATCCACTGGGCATTCAGGAGGGAACTTCATCTATTTCTGCATTTTGTCAGAATAAGGTTGGTTTAAACTGTTAACACAAAAAAGGGTTCAAAATTGTTTTTCTCCAGTAAATAGTTTCTGAGAAAGAAGGTATCTAGGATACAACTTTTCTCATTTTCACTTCTTTTCCCTTTTCACTAATAAGTTCATTTGTATGGATCTTATTGTTAGGCATCTAAATAACATCAGAGAGAAAAAAGCTGCATCTGGGCTTATTGCATTTTGCAGCAGCTTTTTTTATGATTCATGCCCTCAGTATCTCTGCACTGCAGTTGTGTATAAAAGTACCGTGTAATGTTACTTCTCTGTTTTATAGGTGTAGTCTTGAAGACGGTGAAAACTGAGAAGGAATATTCAGTGCAGAGTTTGTTTCTTAATGCATATATGTTACCAGAACTAACAAACTGCAGATGAGAGATTATATGCAAGGGAAATGAGGGAAATTCACCTTAAAAAATAATATTTCATTTTTAATATGTTTGTGAAATGGTTAGGAAAAAAGTTGAGGAGAAGAAAAAATATGGAATAAAATGCTAGAATGCAGCTCACAGGTGAATAAAAGGATAAGAGTTTAATGCTTATTAAAAAATCTGAGCATGACTAGTGAGTTAAAATAATAACTCTGTTGTCTGTCTTTATGTATGTGGGAAGGACTGTGTGTATTTTGTTAAAATCCACTTGATAGTTTTTTAACAAACCTTTGTACTTGTGTGGCTATTCACTGTCTGACTCTCGGATCTAAATTAGAATAGTTGGAAAGTTCCTCCCTATGATAATCTAGTAAAAAATACTGATCTATATCCTGCCTAGTAGTGAAAGCCTGATGGGCTGTGGTACTTGGAAAAATCTCCTCCCCTGTTAGTTATGTGTGTATGTGTTAAAGAAGTGGCATTTAGAGTCTGGGATTTTTATTATTATTATTGTTATTATTTTCTTATTGACATTTTTGAGGAGTAATGCTATACCTTTTTCCTATAGCTTTGTTTGGAGCACCTAGTGAAGAAATAATCAAGTTATAGAAAGTCAATGACAAAATGTTCTGGTATTTTGTTTTATTTTAATATAGAAACAGGGTTGAAGATGGATTAGTTTGAGCAATTATAGGTACATGATTCACCCTTCAGCTGTAACAAGACTCCAGTTCATTTCAGTGATTAAAATGAAGGTCCATCTAGCTGATAAGGCATTTATAGCCCTCATGTTTTTTTCATGTTTTTTGTTAATTTTATTTCAGATTATGATAGTTTTATTTTACAGATTTTACCAGTCTTGATCTTTAGGCAAAAAGCAATACGATGGATTGTAAATTATTTAGAAATTTCATGGAGAAGAAAAAAGTCATGGTATACTGAATACATTTAAATTCTAGATAGTTGTTATGTAGGCCTGGATTTGGATTTTAACAGAGGTAGATTCAGCTGTAAAATAATAATACAAATGTTAAGTAAGTATTTTCCTAAGAAATTTAAAACTCCTTTTCACTTTTTAAAGAGCTAAACAGTAAGCTGCAAGATTTCAAGGCCATACATAGGTGTATTTAATTTTAGCTTCTGGGTTTCACAAGTTCAGAATTTTATATGTATCAAAGCTTACTTTTCTCACAGATTTAGAATTTATGAATAAACATAAGGAAGTTGGGGGGTTGGCATAGAAAAGCAAATTTTTAGAACAGAATCCTCGCTACAGTCAAAGAAGGGTGAAACTGCACTTCAGCCTGGAAAAAAAGTAAAATAAGGTCTATCTTTACCACCTTTATAATTGGAATTTTATCTTTCTTTGGTCTGTTTTTTTGTTCTTTTTTCTTTGTTTTTCTTTGTTTTGTTTTGTTTTTGTTTTTTTTTTTTTTTTACCCGTGGTGCCAACTTAAGCATTGCTTTTTATCTGGTTGCCAGAGACAAGTGATCAAGTGATTTTGATCATCAAAATAGAGAGACAAATGCAAATCAAGGGAAAAAAGTCCCAGAGCAGGCTCAGAATAACTACAAGTAAATGATTCAAGACCCTATCTGTTAAGAATTGAGGAGTTTCTAGCTTGACCATTTCAACAGCATGAAGTACAGCGTTTAGCAGAATTTTCTGTATCATAGCTATGCCATATAAATATTGAAATACCTGTATTTATGTATGTATGTTTGTATGGTGATTTATGTATGTACGATTCATTTGCATGTTGCACTAGTCCTTTTTTTTCTTTTTCTTCTGTCTTGTTTAAAGAGCATAATGGTTGCAGTAAAGTTCAGGTATTCTAAATAAGGAAATAATTTTTCAGCATGTTTCTTTTGAAAACCAGATTACAAGTCAAATATTTGGAAAGTGTATATATATATATTTCATGTACACCTTGACTGATGTCAGATCAGGTGTATGTTGTACTCACTGGTGTTAACTAAGAGAGATAATGTCATAGAATTCTCGAATAAGAGAAATTCTTCTTAAGGAAGAATTGTTTTAAATGTTGTTTTAAGGGTTTGTTTGTCCATAGTGCAGTGGCAGCAGGGGAAGGCAAATAATGTTTTCTGTTTATATTTTACAGCCGGAGAAAATGATTGGCTGAGGAAAGCTACTGTGTTACAGCTTAATTTTTCCTCAGAGCTTTCTGACTACCAGTTATGCCCCTACAGTTTTAGTTAAAGATAAGGAACAGAAGAACATGATGAAGAAATGGCCATACAAAAATGAAATTAAGCTACCTTCTATATTACCATATATCCTTCAGTCACTTCAATAATAAATCCCAATTACCTTCTTTTCTGTATAATTATTTGGTCTTGTCAGCTTCAGTACTTCTAGAAGTGTCTAACTGATTTGCTCAGTAGTTATGTTCTTAAAGGTTTTGCTTGAAGCCAGACTTTCATATTTTAGATGGATCCAAGGCTGTGCTTACCCAAAATATTTGGACCATGGAACAATGTAATATGATTCATAAATGGGAACTCTGACCTGGCTTATTACTCATTATTTTACCACTGACAACTCTTCATAAAGAAGGAATAACTTGTACTGCCCCTGTTTGATCAGTGTAAGCTTTTGACAACGCTCGATTGGCAGCAAAAGGAGGAGGGGCATTCACCCTGAATGTTGGGAAACTGAGGATGGAGAGGAAAAAGCCAAAGGAAGCCCCCCAAAATGACATCCTGAAGCCCTTGTGCAGGTTCAGTTCAGTGCAGATTTCCTGCTGAAACTGCTCAGAAGTCGTATGCCAAAATGCCTGAGGAAGTGAAATGTTTTGTGTATATATCATTTCTGTACTGGAATGGCCAGGAAATCTCATACAGGATGTGAGGACCATGCAGATGTGAAGCGAGAATATCACACAGGCTTTCTGAGAGGTGTTTTTCCAACATTACCTTTTAAATAGTCAGATAATAAGACATAAAGTGAAAAATGGGGGCTTTTTTTCAGCATAACCTAGAGATGATGTGCCTCTATGTTTCCAATGTTGGGCACACATCTGTCTCAGCATACTATAGCTCTCTCAAGTGGTAACAGACAGATAGACATTCAGGAGTGTAGCAGCTCTCCTTGGCGACTGCCATAATTTTTCACAGGTCACACTTGTTTGCTTTCTAACATCTAGGAAAAAAATTGGCATTCCTCATTGTTTGTGGGTTTTTTTAATTTATTTTTTCATAAACAGCTGAGCTACACAGAGTCTAACACTGTATTCCATTTTGCAAAACATCAGATACTGTCTACTGAAAGTCTACTGTGATAAACTAATATTTTCCATGGCAATATTCAGAATTTTCATTCAAAACAATATCTGTCAAAATTTCAATGTAAAAGAGTGTCAGATTTACAGAACTGCTACTGTATTCCCACATGCAGAAGTAGGTTAACTTAAGCTCTTGAATAGATCTATGTATCTGAACAACTCAGAACCTCATTGTTCTCCTTGGCTGTTTCCCCCCGCTAATCTCCCATCTGCATTTAGGGACTTCTTTTCTGACAATGAAGTAGTACTGCAATACCAGAAATGGAGTTTAGCCAGAGCTCCCAGGCCCATATTAATTTTGTTTACTTTTTTTTTTTTGCTGTTCCGTATCTTTTTTTCCAATTCCATCAGAGACATTTGATCTTATCTGTGTACATTAGTAAATATATATATTTTTTTATATCTTTACCCACAGGAAACAAAAAATACCCATTTTCTGAAAAAGCTCACCATATTTTTAGAAGGAACAGGATTCTTCTAGTCCAGAGAATTTTATAAGGCTAGCTATTGTAAAATGAAGAGGAGTACTGCATGTAGCAGTATATTCTGAAAATACAATTGGAAAAGTTACTAGGAGAATACATTCCATTAGGCTCATGAATTTCCACAAATGTTTGTTTTACATATGTTCACATCAGTTCTGAACATTTTTCCACTGTCTTTGTAAAGTAGTTCTGCGTTTCAGCAAATTCCCAAGAATCCCTACAGATCTTATGCCCCAATTCTGCAAAGCAAAACTGTGTTTAATTTACCATTAATTTCAAGCCTATTGAAATAATTTAAAATAGATTTAAAGAATGCAGTTTTGAATTTTAAACTACTGCTTGTCTAAAATATCCGTACTATATGTAGAATAACAAATTACCCACACTTATTACATGCTTATAAAACTAGGAATACTGATAAAAATTCTACTAGTAGTATTCAAGAGAGGAGGGAAGTAAAAAAAGTGTGTCAGGTATTTCCAGTCTGTGCTCATCATCTTAAGTGATATTTTATCATCTGTATTTTAGTACAATGCCATTTTAAAATATGAATTATGGTGATTATTATGATTATATAATGGTGATTATATAATAACCATTTGGTGATCATAATGGTGATATGGTGATTATAATTATGATATACAACATTCAGTGTTCTTTTTTCTCAGCCACAGGCCATATGAAAGGTCGATGACCTTTAAAGATCTTTATTAATACTCTTTTTTTTAAGATTATGTTAATTTTCTTTTACATTTGTACAATAAGCAGTGGCATGTCGCACCTTGGTAATGTACAATATATTTATTTTTCCTATTAGCCTCTTTCCTAAAACAGATCTTTAACCTGAGAGTAGAAATTACATTTTCCTTTCTTGTCCATTTTTCATCTCAGGACCATGCTCTGACATTGTATTTTCTTGTTTCACAAATCTATGCTTATGTTTTGAAATACATGTCCTGTTGCCCTGGAGAATCATCAGGACCTTATCTTATTGGGGATGAGATGTGTATAAAAACTACTTACCTTTTTTTTAATATTTCATTTTGTAACATGCAAATAAGAGTCGTGACACACAAGTAAGTGTGTACAAGTAATTGTTTTTTCTTAGTTCATTGACCTGGAAGATTAGAGTAGTCCAAAAAAATTACCCATTTTGTAATCAAAGCATGAAAGTTTCAAAAGAAAATACTTTGACCTTTCTAAGTATTGTTTCAGAGAAGTTAGTGGTAGAGGTTTACAGCAGAAATTCGGAAATATCTTTGATTGAGCTGAACCTCAGTTTTTCAGTGATCTTTCTATCTTGCAAAATTCCAGTAATATTTATGGTTGTGTTCCCACAGACAAAGACCATTGCAAAGCCTTGTAAAGACTTTTTAACATTTGACATGTTATAATGAAGATCTTAGCTGAAATCAATTTGGTTTTGCACCACGTCTATTGCAAAATTCTGTGTAAACTCAATTGTGCGCTAAGAACTAAATCTGAGATCCGCTTGGAGACTGCATGAAATCTGTTGTGTGTATCAATATGAATTTAAAATACAGTTCTCAGCAGAAGTGTAAAAAAGCTTTATCCTTGATGTCAGTGTGCAAGAGGTATGCCATTTCAAATCTGTGAAGTTAGTTAAAATGTTCATAAATATTAAATATTTCCAGAATTTGGGTGGGAGTTGCTTAGATATCTCCCAGTATTTTTATCCTCTCCCATGTGATAAATATCAGTGGAGAAGCTAGGGTTTCTTTACCCTAGAAAATGCTTAGAATTACACTCTTTTTTCATGCACCTTGAGTATTTTAAAAGTACAGGCATAACTAAGTGGTTTGCAAGCCACTCACTGTTTTGTCTATGTGCCTCTGTTTACAACTCTCTTAATGCATTCCCATGCTTGTCCTTAGACTGCTGAGCTTAGACTGACTGCTGTAGGTAAACTGGAGAGGAGGAGATTTAAATTGGACATTAGGAAGAAGTTCCTCACCACAAGAGTGGTGGAACACTGGAACAGGTTGGCCAGGGAGGTGGTTGAGGCCCCATCCCTGGAGGCATTCAAGGCGAGGCTTGACAGGGCTCTGGGCAACCTGATCTAGTTAGGGATGTCCCTGCACACTGCAGGGGGGTTGGACTAGATGACCTCCAGAGGTCCCTTCCAACCCTAACCATTCTATGATTCTATGATCCTGATGACATTGGAAGGAAGCACTGTATAGTCATAGCTGAGGCTACTCATCTCCAACAGTCTTCAAACTTACTCACTACAGTGGCTTTCACTAATTCACAGTCTTATTAATGTACTGATAAGAACCTGACAAACCACCTTTCTATGCTTGAAAACACCACTGAGCCTGTAAAAGGCAGGTGGTAATACTGAGAAGCTGTATTGAATTCTAATTGAATTTAGTCTAACCTGAAGGAGGAATACATATTTCTTCCTAGGAATATAGTTAATATTGCCATTGCTGTAGGTAAAAACATCATTAATATTTACAATTCCATAATGGATTATATTACACTATATTCAGATCACCTTTTATGAAGGAAAATTATAATGCTTGAAAGTGAAATATTCAAGTAAAATTAAGTGATTCTCTGGCCAAGTGAACTGCAACTGGCCACAGCTCCTCCAAATGTTTACAGAAGACCTTATTCAGCTGCCCACATCTGATGTTAGTCCAAAACATGAGTTTCTAGAAGTGTCTATTTACAGCTGACTCCAGACACTGAACAGACTGTTGTGGAGGCCAAAGAACAGAAGTGTTTAGGAGCCAAGCTATGAAGGATCTCACAGTCAGCTCTCCTCGGATGCTGTTCCCTCTGATGTGCAAAGAGGAGGCAAGCCAGAGTAAGGAACCCGAGATGCACAACATAGTGCCTGGGTGAAAGACCTAGGCAATGGCAGGTATTTTGTAGGAAAAACATAACTGAAAAATAGTCCACTACAGGAAAAAAACCCAAACCATACCACATCAGTCATGCATCAGAAGTATCAGCATGGGACTGCGTGTGCTGATTACATCTCAGTGTGTTGTTTCACTGTTTTTGTACTTGGTGGTCTGTGTAATCATGACACCATGTTGGGTTCATGTAAATTCCAAGTACAAACAATATTTAGGTCTTCTAGAAGCATTTTGCTGTACAGAACTACCACATGAGGCAATATGAAATTCCCAT
The DNA here is from genome assembly GCA_013396975.1 of Bucco capensis. NCBI lineage: Eukaryota > Metazoa > Chordata > Aves > Piciformes > Bucconidae > Bucco > Bucco capensis. The sequence goes on along the minus strand of VWZO01005293.1, from coordinate 3,041 downwards.
TGCTCAGTGGTCCCCTTGCTCTTGCAGCCTTATCATTCAACCCTTAGAAACTGAAGCTGCATCTGCTGTGGAGCTGTTTCTGTAACAGCCCTCTGAGAGCCTGTTCCAGGTGGTCTCTAATTAGACACACCCAGATGGTGGGCAATGAGCAAGTGCTGCTAGCTTGGTGTGGTTATGGAAGAAAGTTTTCTGTAGTTTGTATTTCTCTTTTTCTTTTTTTTTTTCCTCAATTTTTCTTCACAGTGAGCATTTGAAATGTTTATTCACAGTTTCTAAAATATGAAGCAAAATCAAGCACTCTAATTTTTATTGCAGCTCTAATCTGAGGTAATAAACAGTGCTTGGTGTAGTCTGAAGCCTAGATATATCAAATTCATGTTACCCAAATGCTGTCATGAACAAAACTACTCACTTGTGCTTTGAATCTTTATCAGCAATTAAGATTTACTTCTTGGAAACGAATTAACAATTATGTTCATGCTGTCAGAGGCATAAGTAAGCACACTCAATCATGTCTATGTAGCCAGCCTTGCAGATCAAATGAATGTAACTAGCTGGAATAGAGTCTGATGTTCTCAGTGACATGAGTAAACACAAGAAGCAAATCTCCAGAGTAAGAAACACTTATTTTCTGACATGTTTTCTGACTCTATTGTCAGGCTCTATTGCCATATTTTGAATGTTTAGCCACATCTGACAAAAGTTTTGGAGGCAGAATATTTCTGTATCCAGCAATTTGAGGCAGAATACTTACAATCCCAGCAATTTTACCACTGTGTTCACAGTCCTGTGTTCCATACTTCATTTGCCATAAATTTTGATGTATCTTTCACAACATTCAAGACAATGACAATTTTAATTAAAAGTTCCCGTATTATTCCTCCAACTTTCTAAGCCTGATCTCACACATAGTAAGAAAAATACATAATCAAAGTCCATGTGAAACTTCTTGGATTTCCAGTATAGCATCCTGTAATCACCTGTGCTTCAAGAGATTTAACAAAAGTTGATTGCCAGGTGTATTTTTTAATATAATGGTTTAATTTAGTTAAAAGCGATGTTCATAGAATGGCTGTCTGCCAGACTTTGTGGTGTAAGGTATAAAAATTTGTAAAGTATATAAATTGGGAACCGAATATAGATCTGGAATTTTGAAGACAGCCTTTGTGAATCAGAACTCTTTTCTTGGGGAGGTTTTGAACATATCTTTAGAACCTCACAGTCAAGAAACATAACTAAAACATGATTAAGTCATTATTTGTATGATGCTTGGACAATATTTGATTTTCAGAATCCATGAAAGGCTTACTGTGTTCCTTCTTGTACACTGCTCTCTGTTTTGGCATTCATTGGAAGGAAGTCTTTTCAGCCTGTGTTATCTTTACATATCTTGTATTAGAGAGAATTACACTGTTAATTGGTGAATATATAGGCTACCTACTAAGCTTCTGCTTAGTCATATTGCAGCCAACTGAAAAGCAAGGAAATAACAGAGACCTATGTAAATAAAAAGCTATTTATACCCTATGCATTAAAGAAGAAAAAGAAAAAAAAAGCCACCACCAAAAGCAAAAAGAAAACAAAATGAAGGAAAAAAACCCAACTAAAAACAAATACCTCAAACTCCACAAAATCATTTGTGTTAGATTTTTTAAGTTAAACAAGGAAAACCGTTTCCCCTGTTTCATCATTTGACCATTAAGTAGTTGTTTAGACCATCTGACAAGGTACTTACAGACTCTTTAAAAACAATTTTATCAGTTACTAGGTTGTATTTAGATATACTCTAAAATTTAGATATACTTTAAAATTAGGTGAAAACACAAAACTTCTGAAGGATAAGTGTTCTTCTAAAGCATCTCTAGAATCAATCAATCAAGTTTGAAAATGCAAAGGTGCTCTGTACTTCATCTTCATTTTCCATTATTTGATCATTTTCATATGCACCTTCATCTCATTTTCTGATGGAGAGTAGTGTCAAAAATTCTGAGAAATCATCAGCAAAAGGGTACTTGAAAGAGTCTCCTCTCATGGGTTTTCAAACTAGATTTTACAGACTCAACAGATCTAGATAAAGCTTTCACATTTTCAAGTCTCCATCTGATTGAAATTAGAACTCTGAAGTTCTTGAAATTCACCCATGACTAGTGAAAATATATTATTTGTAATAATGTATTGTTCTGTGTACTGTTACAGTATTTATGGCAAAAAGCTTCTGAAGTTTTTAAACTTAACGTTCACTGAAGCCAGGCACATGATGCTAACCACTGAAAATTCCATTTGTTAAGCTTTATGTAAACTGGCAGTGTTTTAATATATTCTGGACAGACAAAGCAATTCTTCTTCTGATAGCATTGTTTGATTTTTTTTTTTCCGAAGGCCATAACCAGGCAATTGCTGCAAAATGAATTACATCATTTTGAATTGTTGCTGTGTCTCAGAAATACCATCCCCAAGTTTGAGCAATCAGAAAGAGTGACATGATGGGGGCAAATATCTCTCTTGCCTTGAGCATCTAACAAGGGTTGCTCAAGTGTCCTGATTTGGGTTAGAACAAAACTAATTCTGTTCAATGATCACAGAATCACAGAATATTCATGGTTGGAAAGGATCTCTCAGATCACCAAGTCCAACAAAAAAAAAAACAAACAACCAACAAACAACACACAACCAAAACAAAAAAAAATCCAAAACCAAACAAACAAACAAAAAACAAACCTGCCCTCCATGCCTCCGTCTTTTCCTTAAGGGACCCAACAATAGTTTCCACCCAGCAGAACTGTTACACAGTTGCCAAAGTGGACATGGGAACCCAGACTGAGTGTCAACAGAAGAATACAGCCATCCAGGTCACATGCTGCTGGGAATACCAGAGCCTTTCCCTGGCAGCAGGTGGCGGTTCTGAGAGCTGCTGTGTTCGCTGTGAACAGGTAAAAGACCTCCTCTGCAGGGTTGCAGAGCTGCAAGAGGTCGTTGAAAGACGGAGGAGTATCAGGGACAACAAACAGAAGATTGACAGGTGGAGCCAGGCCTTGCCCTCC
>VWZO01005289.1:8768-21364 GCA_013396975.1 Bucco capensis | reverse complement strand
ACACTCATCCTCATTGAGAATGCAGAGCTAGCACCAGCACCCATAGGTGATGTTAAATTGACCACCAACCATCCTCCTACCTGCCTAGCTGGCCGGGGGGCCACCAGGCCCCCCGGCCTTTCTTCCCCCCCTTCCAAGCAGGGTGCACCCATGGGGAACTCACCGGTGATGCCAAGAGACGTCTCCTGCCTCCCTCAGCCCGGCTGGGCGCAGCTGGAGCTGCTTCCCTTCCTCGGGAAGATAAAGGGCAATGGGTGGGAGGGCAAAGAGCCACACCTGGGGAGGGGAGGGGTCAAGGAAATGGGCTGGGAAATGGGAGGTGGGGCAGAGGAGGGAGATAAGGTGAGAGAGGGCTCAGTGGGGCTCATCTCTGCAGATATTCCAAACCTGACTGCATACCATCTAGTGGGGCCTGCTCTAGCTTCAACTGCTCTGGCAGTGGGGTTGGACTAGATGATCTCCAGAGGTCCCTTCCAACCCCTAACATTCTGTGATTCCCTGTGATTTCCTGTGATATTCCCTTTTTCCTGTACAATTGGGCTCAGATCACCTCATCCCGCTGCCTGCTGAGTGCTTGGTGCATTTAAGCTACACAAAGGTTCCCATCCTTCAGTGCAGTATAGCAAATGAATACACCAGGATCCCACTGAGGCAGCATGTAGCCTGCAGGTACTAATGGTTCATCAGGAAGACCTTAAAGCCTGTTTAATGCCAAAGACTAAAGATCTTTATACCTCCTCCTGCCATGTTGCAATTCATTACAGAGTCCAAGTGAGAGAATAAAGGGTTTTTATCTCATGTAGCAAATTAAAAGATGAACGATGAGGGATCATTTGTTTCTTTATAATACAATATGATTCATACCTCATCCTTCACGCAAGCCAATAGTTCTTTGATGTAGAGCCTGGATAGCTCTAAGCCATCAGTACAAAGTAATCTGCTACACAGGCATTTATAGGATAAATCCCTTAATAAGGGTTCATAGTTATTCAGCCCAAGCATCCTATATCTATCTATTTAATCTAGCTAATTTATCTATCCCTATATTTATAAAGTGCCCATTCACTAGTAGCCAGATGCCACCAGTGTAAATGCAATTTATTGGCAATTTTGTCTTGTTGTGGCCCTGACAGATGAAATTCTGACATTAGGGACATGTGGGTTTTAAGAAAAGTTAGCACTGTGATGATCTATTTAATAAGACTTTATGTTCATTCCCATTCTGACCCACTATAGTCATACAGAGTGGTACAGAGGCTCCCAAGCTGCTAAAGGGCTGAGAACATAAGCCTGAGGAGGAAAGACTGAGGGATCTGGGCCTGTTTAGCCTGAAAAAGAGAAGGTTGAGTGGAGACCTCATTGCTCTCTAGAACTACCTGAAGGGAGGTTGTAGAGAGGCAGGGACTGCTCCATTTTCCCTGGTGGAGAGTGATAGGACAAGGAGAAATGGATGGAAATTGCCCCAGGGGAGGTTCAGGCTAGACATTAGGAGGAATTCCTTTGCTGCAAGGGTTGTGAGCCATTGGAACAGGCTGCCCAGGGAGGTGCTTGAGTCCCCATCCCTGGAGGTGTTTAAGAGACAGCTGGATGTTGCATTGGGAGGCATCATTTAGTAAGTTGATAGAGCTAGGACAAAGGCTGCACTGATGATCTTCAAGGTCTCTTCCAGCTGTAACTGTTCTATGATTCTATTCATTTGGAGTGGTGTATTTCTCTTTGCAAGTAATAGGTTGGGAGCTGGGGAGCAGATGGAAGGATAGTACAGTTGAAGCTTTCCAGATCACTGCCTCGTGTCTCTCCTGTCACACAAGGCACCCCTTTAGATGATAGACTTGTTAGAGGTGTTACTTAAGTAATCAAAAGGTTAATTTGGGAGAGATCAGTATGATTTCACTTCCTTGTTCTCTATTATTCATAGCAATTGCATAAAACATTTCCAAATTGTGAATAATCTCTCTGGAACTCTACTTCTCATTATTTGCCAGCAGTGATTATGTTCATTACGTAGCAAGGCTGATATAGAAGCAGTTGAGAATGACATCAATAAAAATGAAATATCTACCTTTAAGCTCACACAGGGAGAGCTGCTATTTCAAGAGGACAATTCCTGCTGCTGTTCCCAATAGTGAAGGTCCTGCTGTGCTACTTTTGTTTCTGCTATGATAGGAAAAGCTCTTGCCTGCAGGCAAGACTGAACTTCCCAAACCATCATGTTGTTCTCAGTGTCTGGCAGGCAAGTGCAGAGAGCATGGGGCTTTGATTTGAGGATGCAGGAGAGCTATAAGGATGTAATGTCTGGAATGAATCACACTGCTAGAGCTCACTCTGCCACTGGTCAGTCATCCTTTCTGCACTCCTGGAATGTCACAAATCATTGCATGCTGCTATATTAAAGGAATATTTCTGCATTTGGCATGTCAATGACAGTTTTAAAATGGCAGGAATTTGTCTGGGGTTTATTGCTTCAGTAAACAAAATGCATCTAGAACTCGAGCAAATGAATTCTTGGCCAAGCCATAGAGCTCCAAAGCTGAGCTGACACATCCTGGTGAGGTATGTGTGGTACAAACACCCTCCATTTTCTGCCAGAAACCAGGCTAGTAACCATGCCCTCCAGAGCAGTGTGGTTCCCACACAGTTTAAAGCTGCCTCTTCCCAAAAGCTTCAGAACAGCCAGTCCTTGCCTTCCATCTCTCAGCTGTGCCTCATTTATTCTAGATGTTGAAGTAGAAAAGAAACTGCTTGCTAAATAACACCATCTAGAAGATAAATGGAGGTTTTTTACTGGTTTATCTATGGCACTTTTCCTAGGAGTAGCAGTATCACTGCCAATGGCACTCAATGGCTAAATCTGTGCTATTATGCTATAGAGACTCATATCTTTGCAGATGACTGCCATAGTTCTGGAGTACCTTTAAGATAACAATGTAAGGGCACATCCTTGTTCAGACTTCTGCTCTGCAACAATCACAGTCCAGGCTCTTGATTGTCCAATGCATACAATCCAGTTTTATATCAGATGCCTCCCTTTGTTCCATTTTGATCAGAAACCACTGTCATTCAGGTATTCTACATTTAACTGCTTTTTAAAGTGTTTGATTGTTATTTTGCTGCTCACACACTGTGTACTAAAGCAGGTGTTCAGAACTCAGTCACAGATGTAACATGTTTTGTCAGGTTTTGATTGCCTGATTCCAAATAAAACTGAAGAGCTATGCATGGTGCTCTGTGGTGCATGGAGGTGCCAAGGTCAATTTGACACCCCCAATAAATCAAGAGTGGGTTAGGGCTCCTGCAACTCATGGTAGCAAATGAAACTTGCCAGGAGAGAGATCCTAGGTGGAGCCTAGCTAGGATAGAGTAATGCTCTGGGGAACTCCCTGCTGCTGAGCATCCCATCCCCTGGGCCAGCAGAACCAGTAATTACTCACAAAAACCTGGATCAGGCTATATTTGTCTGTGTAGTTCTGGTGAGCATCTCATCCTGTTTCTAGTACAATGAAAAAATGATGTCCTAGGACTGGCTCCCCAAGTATCTCTTCAAAATCAATGTGCATATTAGTCAGTACACAGAGAATCATATGCTACATTTCACTCTGCTGCCTGTGCACTCAGTGCATTTTTTTTCCCTCTGTGCCATCATGACCCTTCTATAGATAGTTTTGGTGTTCTATGTTTCTTAATAAGCAAATAAAGCTAAAGCAAATCAAAATATGATTGTGTTCCTCTGATCTCTTTTGTGGTTCCTTCACCTAACACTGCCACCTCTATTTATCTCTCTTCTCTGGTTCATTCCTTTCTGAGTACACCTGACATTCATAAGGTTTAATAATTTACAGATAGAGGACCTAGTTTGCCAGGCTAGGGACATATTCCCATTTCTTTCCACAACTCTAATGAGACTAAGCAGTCAGAAGCTTATAGCTACTACCACATAAAATCAGATTTATGGATGCTTTTTGTCAGAAACTGGTGCAAGGCAGTTTTAGTATTCCATGGAATTTTCATCTCCTGGAGTAAAGTTTCCCCACCTGCTGATGGGAGAAACTTAAGAGTATTAGAATTTTTCCTAATTAAAGAAATTAGATATCATTGGCCCTGTCTGAAACACACTGTGCAATTCTATCCCAAACAACTGCCCTTGTATCCAGTCATTATAATTCCCAGAAGAGTGCACCTGTAGAGAGATCTTTGAATGCTCTAGGTCATTTGTCGTCGTCCTCGTGGCTAGGCTTGGTGAACGAAGCTCCAGGGAGGGTTCCACCCACACTCCTCCTCAGTGCCTTTTCCAAGCATGCTGATAAAAAGAGGATAGCAGATAGCACCCTCGAGCCTGTGCTATGGATTTATTTTAGGTGAGACACAGCATGTGCAGAGCTGGACCCACCCTTTAGTCCTAAGGTTCATCTGCCAGGGCCTAGCAAGCTTGGACACTGGCAGCCAAGTCCTTAGGATGGAGGTTTAACCTCTTAGCTGGAAGGCCTTCCAGGGTTAAACGAGCTCCATCTGCCCGGGTTTGGAATCAGAGTTGTCCTTCTCCTAGGATGACTGCCAGAAGGCTAATGAGCTCATGCTACCCATCCAAGGATTCTAGGAACATGGGTCTCACTCCCCACCCTTTCCCGTGGGCAATGAGTTTAATGCTCCCTCTGCTGTGGGCACAGTTATGGCACCAGGGGCCACAGGAGACCACAAGGGATTTTCAGACTATGCCTAAGGTCATTTGTGGCTGACACATGAAGGAGGAGTAGTATGTAGCCAGTGAGCCTCTAAATGATGTGCCACTGCTAGCAGAGCTCCTGAGAGTTCTCCACAGCTGGCAAAGGTTATTCTAAACTCTCTGAAAATGACAGCAGAGTGTTCTGTTTATCTCCTCCTTCCCTAGCAAATAAGAAGATGCCCATTGACTTCTGTCTGTTTGCTTTTCTCTGTTTCCAGTGTGAATTATTCATTGCTTCTGTTTAAACAGTCTGTATGTTGGCTTTTTGGGGACCATTTGAAGATACAGCAGCAGCATTACAGTCTCAGAAGCACCAAGGCAAAAACCACTCCCTTTCTATGTGGTGGCAGCACATCTAGCTCTAGAAATGGCCATGTCTGAGCTATTATGCTCTGGACCAGATGGTGCTGCCCCACAGTGCAGAAGGAGAACTTGTAGAGGATGCAGAAAGGGTGATGTGCCCAGTCAGTGGAGGAATTCCATCTCCACTTGCTGCATTTTAACTTCAGTTACAGATGGTACAGCAGGCAGAGTCTGAAAATCCCTTGTGGTCTCCTGTGGCCCCTGGTGCCATAACTGTGCCCACAGCAGAGGAAGCATTAAACTCATTGCCCACGGGAAAGTGTGGGGAGTGATACCCATGTTTCTAGAATCCTTGGATGGGTAGGATGAGCTCATTAGCCTTCTGGCAGTCATCCTAGGAGAAGGACAACTCTGATTCCAAACCCAGGCAGATGGAGCTCGTTTAGCCCTGTAATTGCACCAGGGGAGGTTCAGATAAACCTGGCATCACCTGTCACATCTCTCTGCTGCAAAACATTGCAAGGGAATGAAGGTATCTATCATCCTATGGAAGCATTTATTAGGACCGTTTCATGAAGACACAGCTTTGAAGTTAGATAATATATATCTCAGAAAATTTCCAAATACTCAATTAATAGAAACATTTTTAGGCCTTAATTTGCTTAGCCACACAAGGAAAAGAATTTCATGGAACTCATAGTCTCCTGAAGCATTATACTCTTGCAGAACTAGAATGGATGGGAGGACTGCTTGCTGTTCCAGAGTGAAAACACATTCACACAATTCTTTTGTAAGATTCCTTTCAAAGGCTCATCTACATTCATCTAGCTCTAGCAGAAATATGGCATCCACCAACAGCTAGTTTTTACTTGCTTGTTTGGTTTTTTCCCCCTCTCACTGGTTTTCCAAACATTGTAAGGAAAGCCAGAAAAAACAAATTTACATTGGCATGACTATATCTCCTAACATTTCTGCTAGTGTGGTGATGCCAATCTAGAGAAGAGACTCTTCAAAATACTAGCAGACAGCGTTGAGAAGATTAAGCCAAGCCACATTTCTAACTGGGGAATATAAATATCTTGAGTTTGGGTTTTGATTACAAAATATATAACTCATCCTGTGATCTACACCAATGCAGCAGGAGGAGCTGGAAACCATTGTGCAGCAGGAAAGCTATGGCCTAGTTGCCTTGCACAGCTGGAGTGTTGCAGGGAATGGCTATGAGCTCCTCAGAAGGGATAGACAAAGAATAACCAGTACAGGACAACCTGGTGATCACGCCCAGTCAGCATGGGTCTGTGCAAGGCAGGTCCTGCTTGACTAACCTGATCTCCTTCTATGACAAGATGACAGCTGCATCTGTCATAGAACAGCTGGAGACAGTTGCAAAGAGACATCTGAAGTCAGGATCAGTAATTTATAGGCTTGCCATCTGAGATACTTTTCAAAAGCAGGGATGGGAATCCAGCCTCTGAACTCCTAGCCCCTTGTTGTTTACTCTAAGGCCCAAACATGTTTCCTAAAAGCATTTTCTGTCTCCTGATACTGTTCACTCAGCAGATGAATGCAGACAAGCTCCACTGATGTCTCCTCTGCTGTTTTAGCTGTGAGTTAGAGTATCACAGTATCCCAGTATGTCAGGGGTTGGAAGGGACCTAGAAAGATCATCTAGTGCAACCCCCCTGCCAGAGCAGGGTCACCAAGAGCCTCTACAAATCCAGTCTGGATGTTTCAAACCTATCATGTTTAAATCCCATGAAACCAAAGGTAGTTTCACAGACTTCATTCCTCAGCAGAAAGTCTACATTGAGATACGGAGTTTGCACTTGGTATTATAGGGAAAGCTACTCCCTTGTAATTAAAAATAAGGCTAATTCACAAATGGAAACATTGCTTAGCAGAAAATAGTTCCCAAGTTCTGTAAATAATTTTCTTCCAGGTATTTTCTCTTAATAGCTTGGTTTTTTTACTTATCTTTTTCTTTCTCTCCATGGGATTTTGGGGTTTTTTTTGTTCACATGCAATGTGGGATGTGTTTTTCCTTCAGCCTTTTAACATCACGTCAGTTCCCACCTCCTCAGCATCACTGTATCAGGTAGAATCTAAATGGTCATATCTGTAAAACCAACTCTGTTTTTAAACTCTTCTAGGTTTGGTTTTTTCTACAAGGTCCCTCTTGGATAAAGTTAGTCCTCAGTTATATAACTCTACTGATGACTTCATGGGACAGTATTTTCACCAACATAGTATTGCCCAAAACATCTCAACAGTTCCAAATTCACCAGCACTCATTTTGAAAGAAGCTTTATGAAGTTGTTTCTCTGAGGATCACTAATTTCCCCAGATCAAAGTTTATGTTCACTGTTTACAAGAGCAGGAGTGGCATGGCCCCTGACAAATACCAGCAGCATTATTAGCTTGAGCAGACATGCTATCCCATTTTAGGCTCTGCAGATGTGCCTATAACTGCAGTTCATGAAAGATCAGCTTTGTCATTTGTGATCACCACACAAAAAACAGATTGGTGTCTCTGTTCCCATTTTCCTGAAGATTGTGGCTTTATGGCTTGGAAATAGAATTTGTCGCATCAGCATCCTGGTACACTCTTTATAGCTACCTCTGGTCTCAGGAGATATCTGGGACCTTTCTACTCCACTTCAGGTTCTCGTCCAAAGCAAGTATCATCAAAATTACCCATGAGCTTTGGGTGGAACCCTAATAACCTTCACAAAGGTAGAAGGTAGGTCATTTTAATGTCCAGCTGCAAGGAGGTGAGTCAAGCTGGAAGATACCTTCATCTTTCCTCATGGCTAGTTGTCTTTGAGTCCTCTACAAGCTTTTGGGAACCTTCAATAATAGTTACCAGATCAGCTTAGCAGTGTATAAAGCTGAACTCTGAGCATCTCTTCTGCCAACAGCCAGGAAAGGCAAGACTATAGCTGTGACCTAAGGACTTTATGTTGGCTTCTTCTTCTTTGAGGCCTTGTGTGCAGCTCTGTGACCTTCCTATGATGGTGCTGTCTTTGTCCTGTCTCCTGGGGCTACTCCTCAGCACTGAGAAGGGCTGGCAGTGCCTGTCCCAATGAGTAATTCTGTGTTTGCAGAAAGCTGAGCCTTACCAACCTGCTCTGCCACCCTTGCAGAGCTTCACTGTGGATCCAAACACATAGCATGTTTCAGACCACAATGTGTGGGGACGTGCGTTCTGCTCATCCAACTGAAAATCCTCCCTGGTTTATAAAAGGCAGAGCAACAACCAGGAACACTTGAGCCAAAGTCTATATATAATGGATCTACAAGATATCCTTCTGTCATCCTGAGGCTTGATTACAGCCTAAGTGCTGTCAGAAGAGCCATATGTTGCATTCACAGCATGGCTCAGCCCTCTGTGGGCTCAGCAGGAGTAGGCCACAGCTTGGCATGTTGTCTAAGGCACATCATGAATTGTCTGGGATAAAGAGATTAGGGCCCTGGCCCTCCAGTGCCTTCCACCTTGTGCAGTGTCTTGTGAGAGCACACAGTGGAAGTGAATGGATTCTGCTCAGCCTTGGTTTGGCATCACTTTGGGCTCCTTTCAGAAAGCAGCAGATAATCACAGAATCATTAAGGTTAGAAAAACCTCCAAGATCACCAAGTTCAACCACTTCCCTGTGGGAAACACACCAAAGTATGAAGNCTGCACAACTGACCCCCACACTTCCCTATCACAAGCATGCCACTAATCAGCAGCCTTAATTCCTGCCTTGCATTTCCTTTGTTCTTGTGGCATTTTCCCAATGATTTGGCTCTTTCTAACAGCAACACTAGAAGGAAAAAAAATGGAGAAGAGAAGGGCAAAGGTGACAGCCTTTGCTGTGTTCCTTCCCAGTATTCAAGTCAGCCTTCAAACCCCAAGCACCCAATCTTTTCATGGTCATTAAAATCAAGAAGTCACAGGAAAAGCTACCGGTTGCTTACAAACAAAAATAGGATTAATGAAATAACTTCACTCACAATGAAAAATGTGGGCTGGAAAATGAATGTGCTCTCCCTCTGCTGGTCTCCTAACCTTATTTACTACTCCTTCAGCCCACTCTCAGTCTCCTCTAATGGCATTTCCTTCAGTCTCTTAGAAAATGACTTGTAGGCTCCTAAGTCAGTGCTGCAGCAATATTTCATTCAAGACTTCCAGAATGGGGATCATGCCCAGATCTCCACACATTTTCATGCAAATTAATGACTGTTTATTAAAAATCAGAACTTCCAAATGGTAGCCAAACCCCAGCAGCAGGCAAGTCTAGTGGAGGGAGGGTTTGCTCATTAATTTTTTTTTCCACAGAGCCCTGTAGAAAATCATCCTGTCTCTGTCACAGAGAGCACAACATTATGATTTGAAAGATGATTTTTATGAGTCAGATGAGAAGTGGATAATGTACTGCTGTACTTGCATCTGAAAGAAAGGAGGAATGAAACATCAATCTCTCCTCAATTTTTGCTCTCAAAGAAATGGAACATAAGCATGTTCCCTTGAATCACAGGGATGAATCAGAGGGGGTTTGCTAGGAATTCCCACCACACTCATTTCTTCAAAAGGGCTCTGCAGACAAGACAAAAGGAAGAAAGTTGATATGTCATTATAACATTAAGCTTCATCTGTCATAAAGATCCAGCTTAGTGCTAGCAGGTATAAAACTCTGTCCTGTGTTATGTAAGAGGACATCCAGCCTGTGATTTCTTTTACTCTGCACAGAGTCTGCTAGTACAGCTCTAGGGGAGTTTTTTCCTTCATTTAGAGGAGAAAAAAAAACCAAATTCCCTCTTACTTAGACATAAACTCCACTATTAAGGTTTATAACATTAAGAACAGTAAAAAGATCATCTCAAGATATTGTAAATAACTAGATTTTTTCAAATACTAAACTAGCATTTTTTCCATTTTGGCTAAAATGACTCAGTTTTTTCCCCCTGAATTTGCCATTTTCAATGGATAGCATACCTAAATGCAGTAGCTGTCTATACAAACTTGCCAGTTTATATGGAGAAGAGCAGCATGAAGAAAAGCTTCTTCAACTTGCTTGGGATAGTCTGGAGATGGCTGGTTATATCCCACATGATCTGAAGCAATGAATTCAGCATTCATTTCTGACTAGGCAAAGGCCTGCCAGCCTGACTGGTGATAGTCTTCTGCTTCCTGGACCCTTCCCTTAATCTGTTTTGCTTTGCTGTCTAAAAACACCCTAAACACTTCTTTTAGAGCTGTTTTATAATTAGAAAGTACCTACAAGGAAACATTCCTGAAGCTCAGGGAGACATCTGCAAAGCAGATGAGGGAGCAGTGGGTTCAGAAGAGGTGAGCACCTCTTGTTTTGCATGGTGGGATGGCAAAGGTCTGTATCCTGCAAGACTGGCTTCAGGGCATGGTTCATTCCACTGCATTTAGTGGAAAGTCAGTGCTTTGCAGAGTGAAAAGCATCATTACAGTGTGCCATGCCTTGGATGCTTTCCCTTTTTGGCTGCTCAAAACCTCTCTGCAGTAGAAATGAAATGGCACCAAAATGTGTAACCTCTTCAGGAGACATCCTTAGATTGGGCTTCAATTCTTTCTCATCTGTCTACTTAGAATCATAGAACAGTTTGGGTTGGAAGGGACTTCTCCCATTAACTCTTTGAGCTCTCCCTCGTGATGACTGTTCTGCTACACCTCATGCTAGCTCAGCTACTCCCTGCTTACTCCTCATGGGAGCTCTGCAGTATATTTGGAATTAACCCTTTGGCCTCATTTCCTCCACCTGCTAGTATGCTTGGGTGATTTTTAAAGGTAATCTGGGAAAGAGCTTCTTTGGAGTTTGTATTTCCTGTGCAGAAATGTCCCTTTGCCAGGTTCAGAGACTATGGAGTATTTTACCAAGCATGATTACCAGGACAGCTTTCAATCCTACACCATTCCAGCCCACTAGACATATACTCCAATACATTCTTTCCCCATCCCTAGCATAGTAGGTATAAGGTGAGACAGAGCAGGTTCAGCAGAGAGGTATTACCACTGCATTCTCAAATGAGAGTGAAATTTGCTTTGATAGAGTCTTCAGTTGTGCTCGCATGGTGAAAACTTGCCCTCAGGACATGTTTTTCAATCAAGTGCTACAAGTGAAGCTTCAAAAGTACTGGAAGTGAGACTTTAAAAAAACTTGTCTTCTCTGTTAAAGTTTTCTGAAGATACACATTGAAATGGGATTCACAAACAGGAAAGCAGTATCCGAATTCAGGATTCACACACTTGTGTTTATCTCAATAGCTATTAACCTATTACCAAGCTATAAATCTATTATGAAGGGCATTGGATATTGCCTTTCATCTGCTCATTTCCTCTGCCTAAAATAGAACTCACTCAATAACCTTCCTAATTTTGGATAAGGAGTTCAATAGGCAGTGGGATCCTTTCCCTTGTCAGATGTGAGGTTATCACTAAATTATGATGATAATTAAAAGTACTTTAACTGATGTGACTAATACAACAAACTCCTAGCAAAGGTGAAGGACAAAGCTCAGCACACTAGCTTTGGTTTGGATAAGCAGCCAAAAGATTGATTATCAAAAAGTTCTCCAAAGGCTGCTTGCTAAAACAGGAGCAGCAACAACTCAGATGAGAATCCTCTGAGAGCAGCTGCTCTGTGCTCAGTTCCTCCTGCAGCTGGAGAAAGAAGTGCTCTAGTTTATAACTGAAGGCAATATAACTACTGATCCAAATGGGTTGATACATGATGCTTGCTCAGCACTTTTCAGAGCCATAATCATGGATACTGACACTTCATGGACATTGATGAGCAGCTCTCAGTGATGTGGGGGGGATTCTAGCTTTCCATTTTGACCCCTGAATATAAATAAGCTCTGTTCTGAAATCTGATAATATAAAAATAAGTTCATACTAAGAATATATATAAATAGAAAAAAATAATTCTTTGATATGTTCATTTGTAATAAAGAATATGAATTTATATTATAATATATTGACCTGTATATATTACATGTGTACATCAATATGGCTGAGATTTTGGCAAACATTCTATTTGAGTGACTGAAGGAAAAGCACTGCCTGCTTGATGTGCTATTCCACAGTCTATAACTGCTATAACCATATCTCTCAGGCTATTTTTACAATACTTCAATCTGTACCAAAGTATTTTTTTCCTAACACATTCAGCTTTTAAAGATCTCCACAGCTCCAGGTTTTCCTTGATTACGAACACAGCTCTCTTCAAAAAATAAAATGCAAAACTAAACACACTATACCTTTTCATCTCCACCAGGATACCAGCCCTGCTTGCTTTTTTGTCATCATAAATGCAAACATTGCTGTTACTTCAGCCATGTTAACCTGCTGTCTCCCAGATAAGCTCTTCTCTTACACATCTGAGTAAATCTATCCTCAAGTCCTATCTTCCTAAAAACATTTTCTGAGAAATGAGTGAAAAGACAGATAGGAAGAAAATAGCACTTGTAAGTAGAGGAAATGCTAAGGTGGACATTCTATTGGCCAAGTTAGAGAGCTATAGATTGGATGGGTGGACTGTTCAGTGGATAAGGAACTGGCTGG
>VWZO01005288.1:0-32161 GCA_013396975.1 Bucco capensis | reverse complement strand
TCCCCGGATCTTTGTTCACTAAGCCTAGCCACGAAGACAACGGAAGGATGTTCCACTTGGTCTCAGAGAAAAGTCCTAGAAGTTTGAATATAATTGTAGCCTAAACTTAGAAACAATCTGAAAAGTAAAACCCTCCAACCTTACCTAGAAAGATGAGTTACTGTTAGCACTGCATCCTGTCCTCCCAAATGATTCTACAACCCAATGCTTTGCTCTCCCTCTCAGCTGGCCTATAATTCTCTGTCCTACAGAAGAGGGCTTTACTGTCATTTTCCTGTGGTTTTTTCTCAGGCACTTCCCTCAGCTTTCAGTACAAAATTGTAAACTCCAGGTCAGATCTCACTTTCACATACAGGAGGGTAAGAAGTTTATGGCTCCCCTCATCCTTTGCCATTCACTGCAGCTTTATGAGCAGTGCTTTATTTCAGTAAAGAAGAGTTGCTGAGCCCTGTGCACTGCTGCTCTGCACCACATTTGGTCATTTCTACCAGGCAGGTGGCATGGTCACTGATGGAGTTTTACAGATTTTGGATCAGTGATACTAACAATGCAAAGGGCAAAAAACAAGGGTAAGTTGGACACTAGCATACTGAATTTGCTTACTTATATAGCATGTGAGCACACCTAAATTCCAGATTCAATAAATGTGTGACAGATTTTCACAGAAGATAAGAATCCACCTTAGGCATGGAATATCCTTCCTCTTCTTGTGTTTTGTAAAATAAGCCCCTTGCAAATGCAGATTGGATTACAGTAAATAAGATAATTCAGCAAAACCTAATTCATAAAAATGAACATGCATACTCTCCTCCCTCTGGCAATATATTCCAAAGTTTAAATCAAGCTTCGTGTTTCTTTGAAACAGTCTTTAAACTTGCCTCAATGGAAAAGTTATAACAAAGTTTGAAAATAACCTCTATGATATTATTTATGAACTCAAAATATTTTTTCAGGACCATATATTATTTCTAAGCTTGTTTCCTCAGGAGTCTCATTATGAAATGAACTTCAAAGCTACAGTTGGAAGGTGAATTTAATACCAGTCATATAAAAGTTCCAGTCCTGCAAACACATCTGTGTCTAACTTTAAACCAATTAATATTTCTACTAACTCAGTTGAAGTACTCCCTCTAAAGTTAAGTACATCTATTAAGTGTTTGGAGGCCTGGATCTGAAAGTACCACAATAATAATCATAAGTAAATATTTGTACAGCTTCTCCTTTCTCTAAATGTTTAATTCTCTGAGCATCTTTAGGATTCCTAGCTAAGAAGTCTGTTTTGCAACATTAAAAGTTTTGGAGCTAACCCAAAAGCTAGGTCTCTGCAGATCTTGCCAATTTTGATTTCCACGGGCATCAACAGTTTCTAGGTACTCCATTTCTGCTTTGTATCCATGCAATTTAAGATTAGTATGTTGTGTTCAACTTAATACAAAGCAAATTTAGTAACTTCAGTTACAGCATTGTGAAATATAAATATGTTGGGTTTGATTGAAAACAGAAACAGGACAAATAGCTGCTTATTTGGATATTCTTAAAGGTAGGTCAAATTTAGAAGAAATAAGTTTATTTTGAAGAGGACAATGTTTCCAACTTGTCTAGGCTAAAAAACCAGGAGAAAATATTGCATGACTCCTATTATATGAATTCCACCATCAATTAAATCAAATTCAGCATCTGCAGTAAAGAGAAAAGAAAATATCCATTTGGAAAATCTAGATATTACTGCATTCTTAAAACAAAACCAAAGAAAATCACATCCCCCATTTGTCATGATCTTGCAACAGGAAAACTGCATCTTGAAAGCTACTCTAAGAATAGAATTAAATATATAAAATAGAGAAGAATTCCAAGCTTCTTGAAGCATACAAAAAACACTTAATTCCAGGTACCTCCAACTCTCCTAGCACAATACTGCATAGAAATCTCCCTTCCCCTGGCATGCCAGTGCTCCTCCCTGCCAGGGTTCTGGGTACAAGTTGATATGGAGTCTGATGGAGGTGCTGTTTCAGATGATCTTTATCCTTTTATCAGCCTTCTAGAAAGGGACTTGTGTTTCTATTGCCATACCCAGGGTTGTGGAAGTAGACAGAAAGAGGTCATATACCAACACATAGGTCAGGAGAAGATAGGGTCAACAAAAGTCTTTGTTCTTCACTCCTCACCTTTTCCATGTGAGATGTATTAGACCCTAGATTGGTTTCCTTCCCAAAAATGAGAAATGGGGATGAACACTAGCATGTCTTCTGTGCCAAAACCTTATTAAAAAAAAACTGTCAAACTAACAGTCTCTGGGAAATAGCCAGAGCAATATCAGTTCTCCTAGTTTTATTTCTTATAATTGCACCCAATCTGTGAAAGATTTGCACTGGTAACAAAATTCAGTCTGCTAGAGTAAAACCCTTCCTTGGAGGGAAAAAAAAAAAGCTATCTCTTTTCCATCTCTCAACTTAATCTTTGCCAAGAAAGTACACATAGCTCCAAAGTTAAACAAGATATTTTTGTTCCTAACTACTCACAAAAGAACATCCTTCAATACTGTTTTGGAAATACTGCAGCACCATCAAGATAGAGTGTAAATCATAGAATATTTCCTGTAACCTTTGAAAGACTATAAAACAGCCTGATGTGAAAGCAAAGCCCTTTACTGTTGCTTAATGCCAAGTGAATATTTCTGTCCAAGAAACCAATTCACGAGTAAGATCTTATCTTCATCCCCCCCCCCAAAAAAAATGTTCTCTTGTGTTTTAAAGACAGAAAAAATTATCATGTTTGCATACATTCTGTTTAAAGTAAGAGAGTATCCAGAAAGTAATAGCCAATAACTGGAAACAGGACTTCATGACCTGCTGGGACAGTGACAGCTTTGGGCCTTGCTGAAATCCCAATTGTCAAGTGTTTTCAAAGTGGAAAAGAAATTTTGGGGCAAAGGTAGGAGAGTCCTGAGAGAACAGACAGAACAGGCTACAAAGAGTTTTTACAGTTGAGGCCTCAAAAAGAAGATCCTTTACTTCAGCTCTACTATGAGAAAAATGTGGGAAATGAAGCAGCCTACGTTTTCTCCCCTCTCCATCCAGTCAGGTTGTCTGAAGGAGGTCTTGAAGACAGAGGAAATTGTTCAAAGGTCCTTTAGAAGAGGACCTTGATCTCCCTGACATCTTTTAGAGTGCGCACTTGTTCAGCTTATTAACACACAGAAACAAAACCATGTTGGCACTAAAGTCAATAGTCCAATTCCCATTTAAATCCCTGACATTATCAATAGTACTTCAGGAATTTATCTCAAGATACTTGGTAGACACACAAGGTTTCCATTCAGACTCTGGAAATTCTTTGTTCTCAGAACTGGCTCAGCAGATAAGTGTATCTCCCCTTTGATAGTGAAGACTTATGAAATGCCACTGGAATTCCACATTCCCACTGATGGTATTCTCTTTCTGGTCTTTACATATGTGGAAGACTGAATCTTCCTGTCTGAGGCAAGGAGACACTATCTGAGTAAATAACTGCATTGGATCCAGAGAAAGGATGAGATCAAAGGACAGACATACTCCTTCATAATATGAAGGTGCCTCCTCATCATTGCCCCTTTTTTTTAGCTGAGATAGAAATGGAGACAAAAGCAAAATAAACACCTGTGGATAAGAGGAGTTATCTCTTACATGAAATTAAGTTTTCCATTTATGCAATATGATTACCACTGGATAGATCTTCATGAAAAGAGAGCAGCCCTGCAGAAAAGGACTTGGGGTGCTGGTGGCTGAGAAGCTGGCCATGAGCAAACAGTGCACGCTGGCAGCCCAGAAGCACAATGGCATCCTGGGCTGCAGCAAGAGAAGCGTGGCCAGCAGAGCCAGAGAGGTGATTCTGCCACTGCACTCTGCTCTGCTCACACCTCCTCTGCAATACTGGGTCCAGTTCTGGAGCCCTCAACACAGAAAGGACATGGAGCTGATGGAGCAGGTGCAGAGGAGGCCACGAGAATGCTCAGGGGCTGGAACACCTCTGCTCTGAGGACAGGCTGAGGGAGCTGGGATTGTTCAGCCTGGAGAAGAGAAGACTTCAGGGGGACCTACTAGTGACTTTCTATTACCTAAAGGGAACTTACAAGCAGGCTGCAGAGGGCCTGTTTGCAAAGGCCTGGAGTGAAAGGACAAGGGGCAATGGTTTTAAATTGGAGAGGAGTAGATTTAAACTGGACATTAGAAAGAAGTTCCTCCCCACGAGGGTGGTGGAACACTGGCCCAGGTTGCCCAGGGAGGTGGTTGAGTTCCCATCCCTGGAGGCATTGCAGGTGAGGCTTGCCAGGGCTCTGGGCAAGCTGATCTAGTTGGGGATGTCCCTGCCCACTGCAGGGGGGTTGGACTAGATGAGCTCCAGAGGTCCCTTCCAAACCAGATGATTCTATGATTCTGTGATTTGTTAGAAATGGAAGAGAGTGAGAAAATTAGGATAGACACAGAGTCTCCCTTACTGAACATCATATAACAGTAATTTTTTTAATAGCATCATATAAAGAAACACTAAAGTGATGGAAGTTCCATTCTTAATGGCATCAGTATAGAAACAATGTTAACGACACAAGGATTCCTTAAATATTTTTTCTAGAAAATATCAGTTTAGCAAATACAAATGCTCTGATATAAATGCTCCAGTGCTGGAGCACTTGGAAGCTGGACAGCTGAAACATCATTCAGAAAAATATTCATAGCTAGATTCCAGACATTTTGAAATGCAATCTGTTCTGTATTTCTATTTGTGTTCAAACATTGCAAACGGTGATTTTTAAAGATACACAAACTGTATAAGACTATGTTGATTCAAAAGGAAATGGCTCACATCTCATAATGAAATTGCCATGTTAGAGCACTCTCTTCCAGTGTCTTGTAGTGAACTACATGTTAAGCAAAATGGTATTGAGTTCAGGAAAGGTAGGCCTTACACATGTAGGACAAACATCCATAATCTTGTATTTTAAAGGAAACAAAAATCTTCCACTTGGAAGGAGAGAAAAGAGGAAACTGTGACATAAAGTGGAGAACATATATTATGGGTTAGATGGACTAATCTGATAAAGAAGTTCCCAGAAACTCTTACTAACATCGTTCTCAAGAGAGTTGTGCTGATTTCTTTGAATCAACAATTCTTATTCAGTTTGGGCCTGATATAATCCATCAACTTTGATGAACTGATTCCTGATCAACACAGCTGTGACACTAAAATCCATCTCTCTATACTTCCAGTTAGGTATCTGAGTACAGAAAAACAGGAAGCTACTTCTCAATTAGTTTGACGAATGATATTATAATTGAGTCCTAAGCTCCTAAAAAACCCTACAGATACTCCTGTGAAGTGTGGATGATACTTTTCATCAGATGACTTAACTGTCATGACATCTACTGTCAGGAGATTTTGAAACATAACCAGACGTGAACACATGTGGAATGAGTATCATGTCAGTTATGTCTTCTGAAGAAAACTACATCAGCAAGGGAGCTCTGAAATTGATTCTGCAGAATATCAAATATTGTCAGCCTAATCCAGTAAAATCTTCAGGGGTGGACTTTAATAAATTAGGGTCACTGAAATCAACTGGGCTAGTCTAAATGAGGGGCAGCATGCTCAGCACCTTGCAGTTTGATATTCTCAAGGAGAATTACAAATCAGTGTCCACTTTCTAGTCCCACCACTCTTTCCTTAATCTTCTTCCAGACTCTAGGTGTGAGTAACATTTATAAGCAGCATCTCTTTATCACTGTTTCCAACTCCAAGAAAACTAAGAGATGACATTTGCTGCCCTAGAAATTCTCTTCAGTCACAGCCACTTTCCAATACAATCCCAGTTTTCTGAATGTGCCCTGTTAAAGTATCCAGTGCCAGTGGCTGCCTTTATACCTTCCTGTGCTTTGCTGCATAAAAATTATGGAGAAGCTGTATGGTCTGAGAATGGAAAATACCTTGATGCCACTTAACTTGTATACACTATAACTCAGCCTACATATGTTCTTTGTCTCTTAACTTCTCTTTATCTACATTTTTTCCACAAATTTCCACTTGAAATTGAGCCCAAATTAAAAAAAAAAGTAAAGAATAATATAAAGAATAATAAAAAGAATAAATTGTTCAATGACTAGGTTAAAGATACACTTGTTACTCTTTGTTTTTGACACAAAAGGATTATTAAGCCTAAATGCATCTTCTCTAATTAAAGACTGAAAGAGCTTTGCTTCCTCACTGAAGATCTTCTCTGAATGCTAGTTCAAACAGGAAAAGAAACCTTCATGAAAGTGTTATTTTTAGCATCTGTAGTACAGCAGAAAAGCGTAGTCATAGCCTTCAACCTCAAGACCAAAAGCCTCTTTCTTCTTACTGTTCTTCAGGCTTTGCACAGCTTGGATTCTTGCATCTTCTTGCTTCCTGGACAGAAGCATAGGGAACTCATGAGGATATCATGACCCTTTTCAACCACTCCTTTGAATCTATCCCATAGTTGAGTCATTAGGCTTATAATATCAAGAGCTTTTTTTTTTCATCCTTGTTGAGAAGGGCTGAATTTATCCTAAAAGCCTCCTCATAAACACTGTTTTGTAGATTATTTTTCTATTTATCAGGAAAGCACCGTTATAAGAGATGATCCCACTAGCCATGAAACTGTAATTTCTTACAACTGTTTATGACAGTATGGCATTTTCATAACAAATTCCTTCAACACTAGCCATTTGAAAGCAGTTGCTTTTGTGTTTTTCTGGGGCACAGCTGTCTTTCATCAGAAATGCTATTTTGTGAGAGGTTTCAGTTGCTCTGGCAACAGCCTTTGACAAGTTCTGTCTGTGAGGCTGCAGAGAAGAGAAATTGCTCAGAGGAGAGGTCCATGCCCTTCTCACTGATGCTCTGACTTTGCTATACAAACAGAACTATGTTTCTGAGAGCTGTTAGTAAATACATATCAAAGAGTACATTTCCTGACTGTCACAGGGTATTATGGGGNGACCACAAGGGATTTTCAGACTGTGCCTATATGGGGAAAGTAACCTGAGAAATAAATACATTGGCTAAGAGTTAACTGCTTCTGATTCTAACATACGCAATAACATGAAAAAACAGAACTATGTTGGTATGCATACTCTTGCCTGAAAAATTCACTTCAAAAATGGTGGTAAATGCAGCTGCCAAGCCCACCATGTGTCTTTGTATGAACACCATCAGAGCTGAGAGTACACAGAATGTCAATAACAAGATTTTGAAGTGGTTGTGTCAGGCATGTTTATTGTTTAGCATTTTTGCTATCAAAAAGGAGGATGTTCCTTGGCTTTTACAGCTGTTCCTTTCTACCAATTAATCTTAGCTGTGGTCGGTCTCTCTGTAAAGTTGTTTCTTCTGTCATGGTTATGCTACAGTAGATCCCTCCAGATCACCTCTCTTTTTTTTTTGATTTGGGGTTGTAAAAATTGTTTATTTATGGAGCCTCTTGCTGATAAAGTCCAGGGAGCTTCTGGAAAAAGTCCCTTGACTTAACCCCTTCACTTGCTGAGCAATGTGTAGGTGTAGTCCCGAGGCTTCTAAAAGCACTGTCCAAAGATTAGCTGTGGCAATCCTTAAAGCTTTTTTCTTACAGAAAGGTGAGATTGTCCCAGATTACACAAAAGCTAGTTTTGGCTAGGTGACTGTACCAGCTGGAGATTTCTTTTCTCAGTCTTTCACTGTACTTCATTTGCTGACAGAGTCAGGAAGCAGATATCCTAAGAAAATTTGATCTCTCTGGGCTCATAAGGTTTCCACAAGATTCTGGTGTCACCTACTAAAGTGAGTGATAAGATTAAGGAACAGGAGGTCAGCAGCATGCTCTTGTTTGACAGCTCTAAGCTGCAAAATTAGTTCTTGGCTGGATGGCAAATTTGGGATCAGGGGAAAACCAGATACTTTACTAAGGAATATATCGTGTCTAATATCTGTCAAGGCAATGCTGCTTGCACTGTCAACAGCTTCAAGACAGAAAGTTAAATGTAGGATCTACGTAGCTATCATTTATCTTTTTGTTTGGTGATCTTGCATAGAATGAAAATATGACAAATGTCAGAGCAATGAGCAGAAGTCTTCTTGCCATTTCCAAAATCTGCTGCCTACCAGACTGTAGCTCC
The DNA here is from genome assembly GCA_013396975.1 of Bucco capensis. Lineage (NCBI taxonomy): Eukaryota > Metazoa > Chordata > Aves > Piciformes > Bucconidae > Bucco > Bucco capensis. The sequence goes on along the minus strand of VWZO01005288.1, from coordinate 24,023 downwards.
TGACCCATCTGAGCACACAGAAGATTTTGTTTGGCATTGAAAGCAGTGTAAGCCCACACTAGATGTTGCCATAACCCAGATCCTGCTTCCTAATAGCATGATGAAAGGTTTTTTTCCCCCCATGTTCTTCTAGGAGGACCTCTTATCCTAACTTGCAGCAGCATTTTCAAGATCTTTTTGCTGCTGTCTTTTGGCAAAGTTTTCTCTTCCGCTTTTAAACTCAGTTTCTACCATATAGTGCTTCATGTTTTACAATAAGAAGTCACGTATCAAATATTCTCATAAAATGTGAGTCAGATCTCCTAAAACTGAGACTGGCTTTAAAATAATATTACAGTACAAATGTACTAATAGATTCCTGGTCCTCTTTAAACATTTATTGATGTCAGTATTTGAAATTTGCATTTGAAAATGTTTCCCTTAAAACTGAAACACTTGAAATTTTCCTTACTGTAGCAGTTGAGAATCTCAGGGAATGACAACAATTGCAGGACCCTCAAAAATTATCAGAGCACTGATAATTGTGCTGATTTTATTAGTGCTGAATTCTGACAATTACATTTCCAGTCAGGAGCTAGAATAGAAGTAGTAGAATATGTACTTTGCCTCTGAATTTGCATATATATCAGTGGCACACTCACAGTATGGTGATATGCATTAGTATAAAATCCTAACCAATTATTCTAGCACTGCTGCTCTATAATCAAAGCAGTAAAGAAATAGCAGAAGGAAGGCCCCAACAATGGAAAAAGGATAGTGCTGACAATGTCTTATAGCATAGCAGCTTATCATTAGCACTGAAAACTGCTATATGCATTTTACCAGTAGATTTTGGGAAGATGTTTTATTCAAGATGATGTTCATAGCTCAGCAGTGAGTTTGTGACAACTGAAAATCTCAAAGAGTGTGGAATTTATGGCAGGCAAAAAGCAAGGTTTGCTTATTCATAGACTTAATTAGATGTAAACTGAAGGCTCCCAACAAAGATTTTGACCCTACCGTGGGCTTCAGAAGCCCAGCTCACAAAGGGTTTTGCAGACTGCTGCTGTGAAAAAAAAACCCAGGAAAAATGAGCTTCTTTTCAATAGGTTTGGGTCTTGCAAGGCCAGCAAAGATCTAATGAGATTTTTAGAAAAGCCACTGACAAATATGATGATAAATCATGCTGGATGAAATAGAAGATCTGCAGGAAAAAAATCATACATGATCTTCTAATTATTGTTAATGCATATATATGAAGCAATAGAGTGAATGGTTTGTGGATGACATTATTATTCCCTTTGTTTGAGGCCATCATGGTGAAGCCTTAATGTTCTTTTGTGTCATTGTCATATATAGTTCTTACAGTTCTGTGTAGTAAAGTGTCTTCATTCTAATAACTGTTCTATCAATGGGGAAGTGAAACTAGAAATTGTACAAAAGCAGATTTGTCTTTTGTTGTTAGATTGCATATGCTAATAATGATTGCTTAATTCCTCCCCTTTCAATCTTCCATGCATGGAGGCAGAATAAAACTGTAGGAATGATTCTAACACTGACAGAAATATCAAAACAAAGCCATACAAGTTGTTCAAATAAACTTAATTATTATTTAAATATCCTAACACTGAAGTGAAGTTTTAAGCTCATTAGAACTAACTCCTTCTTTTTATAATTAGTCTTGCAGAAATTTGCAGGGACCATATGTAAAGAGAACACTTTAATTTGTCAGTAATCACAGTGAAAAAGTCAAACTCAACTCAAGGCTGCCATTCAGCTACATTCTTGGTCTCTTTCTCATAAACTAGGTATTATCTTCTTCCCAAGATATTCTTTCTGGACTTGCAAAGCCCTGTTAAACCTGTGTAAGTACAGAATCATAGAATCATCCTTTAAGTTGGAAAAGATCTTTAAGATCAAGTCCAACAGTAATATGTCTGCTCTATTAAGTCTCCAAAAACCAGAAACTTCCTCCAATGTTATGAACAAATAAATAGAAAAGTAATGCAGGAGAGGTTAAGTAGACCACCTAGGCTCCTTTAAGGCCCTTTAGCTCTCAAATGTTTTGCATTATTTCATTTTTAAAGAATGCCTTTTCATCATGAATGATGGGCCTGATGACTGATAAAGACAAAAAAGTACCAAGAATGCATATGAATTTATTTTCTCTTGGCACTTACAGAGATGTGAGTTTGAATATAGCTATATTAGTACTGTTACTTTTCCTGCCCCCATTTATACATTTTTTCTTCCTATCAAAGAAGTGGACAATGAGAAATACATTGGCAATTTATCAACTGAAACATCTGAGTACATGCTTTGCTCCCCTAGCATCTTAAAACACACAAAGCTTGCAACTCTCTATTGCAACAGAAGAACACAGTAGGGTCTCTCATTCCACTAACAAGTTAGAATTTGCTGATACATGTTCTTCCATGTCACTGATTCTTGTCAATTCTTTTCTTGTTTCCCTGTGCTGAGCATAGTAAGAAGTTTTGAGCAAATCATCCAAAAGATTCTAAATGCTGTTGTGATTCTGAATAGAAATTCAGTCCTGCTGAAAGCATTTCAAGCTCATATCTCCTCTGATTAAATACTGCAGTTTTCCACCATTTTTAGGGAACAGACTACACAAGCATTTACCACAGATTTGTGGCATAAATTAGCTATTCCATTTTCAGTCTTGAAAAGGGAAGCACATTGAGGGATTTTGTCTTCTTTTCCAAAATGCTTTAAGCTTATGTTTCAGCTATTTTCTTGTGTGGTTTCAATCTCCTGTTGCTAATTGGAGCAATCTTGGATGCCATCTTTAAAAAAACACAGAAAGAAAAGCTATTTTATAGTTTTATTTCTGGATGTAGAATCAATAGCATTAAAAGGGAGTGTGATAGGATATCATATTTCCATGTGATAGGACCTCACAATAAGTTACTGGGAGTAGTAATTAAGGTTGATCCTTTTAGTTCTTCACCTTTTCTTTGCTTGGTGCATCTAGTAACAGTCCTAGAAATGTGAATCACATTGGTATCTTCTTTCTTAAGAAATGTGAAAACAATTCAGCTGTAGAATTTATCCTAGGGATCTTAATGCAAAAGTGCATGTAGAAACTCTGGACAACATGTTTACAGTATTTCACAGCACTGATAAATCATTCTCTTAGTCTCATAAAGCTGTAAAGATTTAAAATAAACATAGCATTGATAAGAGATTATTCTTCTCTCCAACATAATCCTCATGCATGGAGGAGAATTTCTTTTGGAAAAACACATATTATCTGTTTGTATCCCTGAAGAAAAACTAGTTATATTCCATTAACAGAGTTTAAACATTTTTCTTTTACCTAAATTTACTGTTTTCTCAACAATTCCAATTCTATCTCTTACTGTTCCATTGCCTCTTTGTATGTAGAATTCCTTGCCTATGTGTCACTATACCCTGTCTGCACAAGCAGGCAAAAACTTTCAAAAAAAAAAATCATTTGGGATTTAAATTTAAGCTACATGAGCCTGCAAATAAATGTGGACCCATTTACCAGCAAAATGGCCTTTCTCCCTGCTGTATTTTTAGGATTGGAGTTTAGTGAGGTCTTTGAACTTATCTTGTTCTTTTTAAATGGTAGAATCTTAACACTCTCTACAGCTACCTGAAAGGATGTTGGAGTGAGATGGGGGTAGGTCTCTTCTCCAGGTTTAACAGTGAGCAGACAAGAGCAAATGGCCTCAAGTTGCACCAGGGGAGGTTTAGATTGGATATAAGGAAGAATTTATTCACTAAAATGGTTGTTAAGCATTGGCACAGGCTACCCAGGGAAGTAGTGGAGTCACCATCCCTGGAGGGGTTGAAGAAAGATGTGATACTTAGGGGCATGTTTTAGTGGCATGTTAGTAATAGGTAAATGGTAAATTTAGTCTTGATATTAGGAAAAATTTCCTCACCACAAGGGTGGTGGAATACTGGACCAGGTTGCCCAGGGAGGTGGTTTTGTTCCCATCCCTGGAGGCATTCCAGGTGAGGCTTGCCAAGGCTCTGGGCAAGCTGATCTAGTTGGGGATGTCCCTGCCCACTGCAGGGGGGGTGGACTAGATGAGCTCCAGAGGTCCCTTCCAACCCAAATGATTCTATGATTCTATTCTATGGTTGGACTTGATGATCCTAGAGGTCTCTTCCAACGTTAATGATTCTGTGATTCTGTCCTTTCTCCCAGCCAGGCCTTCCTATGTAGAAACCAGCTGAACCTCAGTAGCTCTCATGGCCAGCTGTACAGCCTTTTCCTTCTCTCAGGAGCTTGGGTACAAGCTGGTAGAAGGGCTTACAAAAAGATGTTGCTTACTCTAAAAATATTGTTCATTTTAATTTCCTGAGGCTCTAGCATCTCATGGAATTATCAGGGAATCCAAACAAATAGAAACCTAATGGAGTGCTAAGTTCAGCCAAGTAAAACATAACCCTGCAACACTGTTCTCAGGAAGTCTTTTCTGACAGATGATAGACAACCAATCATCACCAAAAGTTCCACCCTGTCTTTCCCCTCCCTCCTCTGTTTCCACTTCCAAATCCTAGCAGGCATCTTGCTCATATTCAACATTAGTGCCAGCACCTCTTTTTATCAGGTTGTTTAGAAATGAGAGCAGACTCCTTCCCAGGCAGACTAATGGCATGCACAGCACAGAACATTTGGCCCTGGGTTTTCACTTGGCACCACAGCACCAAATCCCATATCCCAGTTTTGCTTTGGAAGGTGTTAAGTAGCTATTGGGAACAAACTAGCACGTGGATGGTCAGCAAATCAAACCAAATGGAGTCAGTTATTCAATACTGTGGATCTATTGACCAAAAATAGGTTTAGTGGTCACTTGCCTTGTCTTCCCCGAATGCTTTTTGTTACTGTTGTGTGGTAATTACTCACTGGAGTGAATAATAAGCCATTTTCATTGTTTTTCCTTGTATATTTTAAGATGATATCTGTAGATGTTAGAAACTGTTCCCACCAGCCTGTACAAAGAATTTCAATCAGGATGAGTAACTAAATAACTCTCTAGTCCTTAGGATCTTCAGGAAGTTATAGGATGCTTCTCCACATTAAAATCAACATTCCACATGTGAAAAACGCAGACTGTTGGGTGATTGATAGGAAATGTTCTCTCTCAAGTGTAATTTTAGCCTCACTTGAAGGTCATTTTACACCTCTAAAATGGCATCCTGGGAAGACATAGTGAATGGGAAGGAGGATAAGACTCAACCTTCCAACCCCAGCACACAGGCTACTCTAGAATGGCCTGGACATGAGTCACTGAATTATACCTGGTGCTGCATGAATGTGTTTGCCAGTTGTAGCCACAAGGCTCAACTCCTCTTTTCTTCCCTTACTTCCTATCAGCCATTCCTGCCATATTCTGCCACAACATTTTTCCACATCTTCTCTCAGACTCCTCAGAAATGCCACCAAATTGCTGTTCTGGGAACAGGAAGGGTGGTGGGGCCATGGCAGGAGAACAAAGAATGAAATATAATAGGAAGTCAAAAAGACTCCATACTTACTCTCTTGCTTAAGAAATTCATGCCTGCTAAGTGTAAGGCTGTCATGGATTAAATGGGATATGGGACACTAGAAACTGTAAGAGTTATTTAGGTTGTGTTATTTTCTTTCACCCTGTGTAACTCTAATTTAAGCAAGCCTGTGTGTAGTGGTTCTAGTGAGTTCCACAAGTGGAAAGTAAGAAACAGGGATACATGGAAACTTTGATGAGAAATGAGAAAGAAGAGTGAAACTTGTGTTTTTAATTCCTTTTCCCAAGGATTTGTCAGTAAAGGAGGAGATGTTTGAGAAAAAAGTTGGATGCTTGATCTCTTTAACAGAGAGGTTTTATACCAATAGAAGTTCATGCAGTATTTACAGTGGATAGAAACTGTGAAAACAGTCTTGCTCTCCAAACCCAAGTACTCTTTGGCATCTTTACTTATTAAAATTATGCAAGAGCCTATCAGACTTATGCTGCAGTGGCTAACAGCTTCTGGGCCCAATGCTGCATCATTTGCAATGGAAAAAATTAAGATTACTTAAGTAAACAGCACTATTTTAACTGAAAAAGAATATCAGAATTGAAGGCATTGTACAAACTGTCTAAAATTTAGTTATGCTGCATATAGACATGAATATCATGAAGGAGGTCCAGAAAATCTACTGCATCAAAATACTTAATCTTAAAAGTACTTAGAAATCAGAAGCTAGGTAGACATCTAAGGATAGATTCTCTACATGTTCAGCAGAACCTATTTAGGAATTTAGATTTGTTGGTATCTAGATCTTCATACCTCTTTTACCTTCAGAGACCTTCCCTGAAAAATACACTCGAAGGATGCCTCCTACATCACATATTCGGTTTCTAAAGGGAGGCCTGAATTGCTGGGCATGCTGGGAACTGATGGAGAAAGAGTGCTCCATCACAGAGCAAGCAAGCAGAGGTATTGATTCTGCCCTCTTGTTTAAAGCACTCCGATGAAAAACAGTCTATTCCCCAAAAAGGGTAGAATACATAGTGCATTTTTAGTGGATGAAAGAAAAGTAATTCAAGGAAGTTGGCACTAGAGCCCATCTTTGCCTGATTTCAGGGCTGAAGTCCCCTAGTACCACAATTTCCGGATCAAGATTGCATTTCATTTGTTCTCTTTCTGGCCCTGGGACTCTCGCATTCTTAGATACTCAACACAAAATAAAGACAAGACAAAGCTGCTCAGGAATTTGAATGCTCTGGGCAGAGATACTTTGGCTCTAATAAGTGCTAGGAAAAGTATGTGTGAGTGTGTGTGTGCCTGTGTGCATGTATGTGTGTGATATGGCTTGGGGATACAAGCAGGGAGACCACACATTGGAAGAGAGAGTAAAAGCAGCTTCAGCAGTCTGAACAGATCTGCTGGGTAGGCTTGTGGGAAGCCTGCAGAGGTTACTCTTGGATTAAGATTCTGTTAGAAGGAGTCTTGAAAGGGTAAGTGAAGAAGCTGTCATAGTTTATTAGATTTTTTTCTACAATCAAAAAAGCAGGGTTTATACATTCCTGTAAGCTGAGTTGCATAAAAGATATGTGATTGAACCCATTACTAAGTTTTCTTCCCAACTGGCAGATCTTAGAAGATCATGATTTAACAGCTACTTAGATCAAAACACACTGCAAACAGCGGTAGCATGCTTTCCTCTCAGCTCATGGGGAAGATATTTTTAAGAATATTCATGTTTCAATGCTCTGCCTTAGCCCCTCACTATTGCTGTCCCTTTTTCAGAGATACTATTGATTTATAAAACCAGACTTCAGTTATACTCCATTTTGATCCTTTTGGTTTTGAAATAACTGAGCTCACTCAAGGAGAACATAGGCTGGCTTCCCATATTAGCTGTACTTCCATAAAGCTTCATTAAATGGCACATAATTGACTTTAAATTTGAAGTGAACTCTGCAATCATATCCATTGAGTAACTCTAAATTTCTATAAGAAATTAGAATTTGAGTCTCAGTGGACAAGTATAGACCATAGTAGTATATATTTCCTCTGTTTTCTCACAATTGATGGTTTGGCACAATACTCATTGTCAACAAAGAGGAAGAGAAGGTGACAGGGAGACATACAACTGGAAGTCCTAAATAGTCTGAGAGGGGCTAAGGTTCCCTTTCGTTAAAGGGAAGAAAGATGGTGGGGAAGTACATCAGCTTTCTTTTGAAAGGAGCCAGGAGGCTCCTCTTTTCTCTCTGAGGAAACCTTCTGACTTCTGGAAGGAAGAACCTATCTACAGAAATAAATATGGCTCAAGCTTAACAGAAGTGAGTGACCTGCAGGCTGGCTGCCCTGCTGAAAGCAAGTGGTGCTGGCTTCTGCACAGACAAGTGATGTAAACCTTCCCTCTGACCTCAGCAACCCAATAGTACTGACATCTTTTAAGATGTAGATTTAACTCATATGCAAAGGATGCACACCCAAATCCCACTGGAAGTGAGATAGTGCTCATAATTCATGTTTGCTGCTGGATAAGCATCCAGGTGAAATTTCTCCCTGATCACTGTCAGGAGTGTCCTGGGTCAAGCTTAAGCTTGGGCTCAGACTCATGCTTGGGATCAGACTCAGATTCCACAGCAGTTCTTGGGGCTCGTCCCATGAGCTCCCAGTGATGAGGATTGTGCTCTACAAGGCTGTAAAAAGGCAGCATGGAATTTAACTGAATAAATAGTTTAGCAATGAGTATTTCAAAGTAACCTTTTAGTTGGTCTTCGAATTTTTTTTTGAACAGGGGATAGATGTTTTGCTGCCAGTTTGTATGTTTATTTTCCAGTTGCCATAGAAAATAATTGACCTATTTTCTTCCAAGAATAAATCTATTTATTCAAGCTCCCTAAAAAAATCAGGCAGCCAAGACTTGCACTGAGTCCCCACCCATGCTGTCTGCCACTACAGCCCACAGTGGACAGATTAAGCTTTACCATTTTTACTGAGGCTTTTGAACTGTTGGATGAAAATGTGTTTCTTACAGTACATTTATCCTGCTGACTCCTACTGTTTCAGACTGGAGATATGGTTCTAATGAGCAGCCTAAAAAGATGCAAAATGCAAAGAAGGCAAGACATTCTACAATGTCATTGCCTCAGGCTCATTGCTGCTTCCTTGCCATTTCTTTAAACCTCCCAAGCAGTGTTTCTCCTGGTCATTCCTTTTTCTTTGCTCTGCTCTGGATATGTGAGGACTTCATCAAAAGCCCACCGAATTTATGGGAAGAGTTAATGGCATAAGGTTTCAGTGCTAGGTAGATTATCCTTTGTTTCTGAATCATTTTCTCTCTTTTGCTCATCGATCTAACACAGGGAGAAGCATTTGGAATTCCTCATGCAGCTCCTCTCTGAGAAACAGGCCACTTGCTTCACTACCCTGCCCACAACCCCAGAATATGCACTCAGACACTACTGTCACTTTTTTGACTCATACTAGTCCCTGAATATTAATCTCTCTGCATATTGTTTGATTGCATACTGCTGTCCACTTGAAATCAGTCTAAAATGATTTCTGCCAGATTATAGGCAGTGTTTCTATTTGTATAGTTTGGATTTGTTTTTTCACTGCTGCTAGGCACTGCACTGAATCTTTGAGAGTTTTATCTATTGCTTAGTCCATTCTGTACAATGTCTAGTGAAGGACATGGCAAGTGAGGCAGCCTTGTCACAACTGACTGTCTGTAGCACTCCTACCTTATTTGCTGAAAATACAAAAGCATGTGGTAAATGCAGCACAAGGATACACAAAATGAAAGTACAGTCTTGTAATTCCAATTTGATTTTATGGACCTGAAGAGGTAGTTGTGAACAGCAATGGCTGCTGCTTCTGTTCTTGTGTAAAAGAGTCAGCATCTTCACACTCATCTACTAGATAGTAAAAACTATGACCCAGAAGGACTATAAGATAATTCCCCAGAGTCATAGGTGCACCTGTTAGGCACAGTCTGAAAATTCCTTGTGGTCTCCTGTGGCCCCTGGTGCCATAACTGTGCCCACAGCAGAGGGAGCATTAAACTCATTGCCCACGGGAAAGCGTGGGGAGTGATACCCATGTTCCTAGAATCCTTGTACGGGTAGGATGTGCTCATTAGCCTTCTGGCAGTCATCCTAGGAGAAGGACAACTCTGATTCCAAACCCAGGCAGATGGAGCTTGTTTAGCCCTCTAAGGCCTTCCATCTAAGAGGTTAAACCTCCATCCTAAGGACTTCACTGCCAGCGTCCAAGCTTGCTAGGCCCTGGCAGATGAACCTTAGGACTAAAGGGTGGGTCCAGCTCTGCGCATGCTGTGTCTCACCTAAAACAAATCCATAGTGCAGGCTCGAGGGTGCTATCTGCTATCCTCTTTTTATCAGCGTGCTTGGAAAAGGCGCTGAGGAGGAGCATGGATGGAGCCCTCCCTGGAGCTTCGTTCACGACAGGTGCACCTGCGTTGTTCCTCAGGCCATATTTTGAGTCCTGACTTGCTCCTTTTCCCTGTATGAATGCAAGGCCTGACTTGGCAATGTAATCAGGCACATCCTAGGGGAAAGATTCTGGACATACCCAGCACCTAAGTGCCAGTTCAAGCACCTATCTCCATGGGCACTTTGCTCTGCCTGGCAGGTACCACTTTTCCATGAGGCCAACAGCCTCAGACAGCCCCAGGCTGCTGTCTGAGCTGCAGGGATGCAGCTGGGATGCCCCAACAAGCAGAAGGCACTGCAGGTGTGAGCACAGGCCATGCACCAGCTCCTCCTGTGCCCTCTTGACCTCCATAGGGTATATACCATGAGGACAATTATATGTGGTTCCCAAGCCTATCCATCACATCTGCAGAAGGAAATCATTGTAATCCACACATCCTGTCTCCCAAATACCCTTATAGAACATCATGTATATTTAAGAATGCAGTTGTTTAAACCAGTGCAGATAATTTGTAAATTCCTTTCTAAAATATGCAAATACACAAAAATGTTTTCTTAGTGCACATTAAAACATTCTTTCAGTTATTCAATTAAAACTGAGAATATCTGGAATTCCTAAGGTAAGTAAGACTGATAACAGCTGAGAAAAGGAAAGGGAAATTAATATTTGCTCAGTGGTGGTTGGAACTCCAAGTTAAAAAGGGATGGGTTTGAGTTTGTGTCTTCCCACCAAGTTTTCATGGTTTTGAATGTAGTGATCCCAAAGATGCTCAGGAGTCTCCCCATTCCAACGTGACAAATTACTTTGTGATCTCCATGGATTAATAGCCAGATAAATAGAGGCAGTGTTTATTTTACCACTCAGCAGATCTTTCAAATATTGTTACTGTTACATATTTCCTTTGTTTTATTTTATTTCAAATGGAATTCTAGTTAAGATTTTAGGTCACTGCTTTATGCCCTTGGGCCATGTACAGATTTTTAACCAAGCCACTGTAAATAAACAGCAGTGATTTTTATGCAGTTGCAGATGGTGACAATGCTGTCAGGACCATTTTCTTTAAATGCCATGTCACTTTCACCTATTGCCTTCAGGCCAGTGCATGACTTGCAGTAAGTGTCAGGAGAAATGTCACATCTGGGAGGAAAAGCTTGTGTGAACGTTAAACTGGAATGTGGAAAAATGGTGTCACATACCCTGTAATCTAATATTGTGCTGCCTTAAAAGGGATGTTTTCTCCATGAAGATATGTGTTTAACCAAAATGACTTCTGCTTGAAGTTCAACAGAAACTAAACTTATCTGTTTAGCCCCAGCTTTCTTGGGAAGCTTTTGCTACAGTGGTTCAATTCCAGGTCTTTGTATATTTTGCTGACATGATAAGAGCCTTTCACAAATAAACTCAGAAAATGGAAAGGAGAGGGATGAAATTACTTTGTCTCATGGCATGAGAATAGCAACCTTCTCCTCAGAGATAAGAATAGCATCCTAATTCTAAAGACCCCAAGTCCTAGGAAAGTCCCTGCTCTTATACTTGGAAGAATCCCAGAGTAAGAACAGGCAAGGTATCAATGCTTCCCTGCATTATACTCAGCTCAGGGATTCAAGAACTTGTTATGAATTATGTGACGTGTCCCTTTTCAGTTTGTTTCCAATCTGTCACCTGCTAGGTCTATTTGTTATCCACAGTTCTTATATTAGAAAAGACATTGGATAATTAACTCCTATTCACCTTTTCTGTGCTACTTTCTTTTTACAGAATTCTATCACAGCAACCTTCTGTTGTTTTCTGGGCTGTGTGCCATTCCTCTCAGGAAAGCCATTGTTTGGCTTCAGCAGTTCTTCTTGCCCTCTTCTTTATCTTTTCTATTTTTACTTCAAACTTTTGGGGATGATGGCACTGGAAGTGCATATGGTTTTCAGTTTCTGGATCCACTATGGGTTCATGCCATACTCTTTTCCAAATAATTCCCCAGCATTTTAGCAGCTAAATTGTTCATTAGTAAGGAATTACCTTTCAAAATCTCTCTCCTGAGTGATAGAAACTATTCCTCAGTCTAACATAAATATAGGATTGTTTCTCTTGCAGGCATTATTTTATATTTATGCAGGCAATTTCATTTGTTGTTTTACTTTTCCCTTAGCACCATAAGGATCTCCTGCAAGTCTTCACAGTCAGCTTTCATTTTGATTACCCTGAACAGTGTCATCAGGAAATTTTGCCACTTCACTATTTAACCCCCTTTGCAGCTCACTGGTTATATCCTCCACCACAGATTTAGCATTTTAGATGGTGTTTTCAATGGGTTTGAATTCTTACTTCTGAGGAATTTAAGATATTACTTTCAGCTGGTATTTAGGTGTTTTTTTCCAAGAAGTTACAAATGACAGTTAATAGTTCAGCTATTTCCTACTTGCTTTCCTTTACAACTCTGCTCTGAACAACATCTTGACATGATGATTTGTTACTATTCACTTTGTTGATGGTTCCATTCCACTGACCATTCAGTTCATGACACATCCTCAGATTCATCCACTGGGAAGAAGGAGTCTGATGGGGAAATGTTCCCCACTTTTCCAAAGAGAGCATAGCTACCAAAAATATGTTTTTACTGTTCCTGCTCTGACCTTACATTTTCTGAGTGAGTACTCCCTTTTATGCCTGTCCAGTGATTGCCTTGCAAACTTTATGGCTGGCTTTTTATTCCTATTCTGTTTGAAAAAGAATACATAAGACATTTTATGTCTTTTTCAAGTTGTTACTCAAACTGGTTTCCAACCTGTCTTCATATGAGCTTATATTTAACCTGCCAGTTTTTATATTATTTTCCATTTTCCTCCTTTCAGTGTAGCCTCAGATATTTGAAACTCTGAAATGAAACTCAGTCTTTCAGTGGTGTCATCATACTACATTTGGTAAATCAGTCACTCATCAGCATCACTACCTTTGCTCTCAAGTTGATCACCTTCTCTATGTACCCTCTTCATCTGAACTCAGAAGACAGTCTCCTAAACTCACATTTTCCATGTGATGCTATATGCACTGGCCTTACTGACCTCACTTAATATTTATTAGTGAATAAGTAGACAAAAATGGAAACTGTGCTATAAATAGAACAAGCTTGCTGCTTGAGAGTTAAGCAGTCATCCATGCTCATCTTCTAAATTATTTAACTCACTGCTGTAATTCATTGGTTTCTTCCAGCATGAAAAAAGACCCTTGTTTCTATAGCAATCCTGTGAATTTACATTGAAGATCTAGAGAGTCCTTTATATTTTACATGGTTTTTTTATCTGTTTAATTGAAATCTATAAACTCAAGTTTACCTTTATTTCTAGAAGATAACCTTGAGGTTAGCACTAGGTCTACATATTGATGACAGTTACAACACAGTAGAAAAATGAATAAGGGAGGTTTAAATTGGTTTCATCAGGATGTTGCAGGCACAGTAACCTTGACATAAACCAGCTGCAAGCTTCTCAGGCTAAAATGGCCCTGAGATGAATCAGTACTAATAATATTTCTGGCTTGTGTGCCATTTTAACTGTATCTGAAAATCTTCCAGGTTTATTAAGTTCAAGAGATACTGTTGTTAATTCAGTTTTATTTGCATGAGTCCTGTAAGACTTAAGCCATAACCTCCCCACATGCTATGTACTTTGGAGAGTCCTAAGTGACCCATGAAGAAGTTTGTGGTAAATCCCACATGGCAGGGCTGGGCAGACAGAGCCCAGGGTAATAATGAAGGTCCAAACAAATCTTGTATCAGTGTACAAAAGGCCAGAGAAAGAAAATTCCCATTCTCAGCTGTTTCCTTTGGTTCTGATTGAGGGGTGGGCCTGACGGTATTTGATCCATCAAGATTTGTGCCATACCTTACAAACAGTGCAAGGTAGCCTCATGTGTCCACAGTTCAGTAAAGTTCACTTTAAGGTCAGCAAATGTAAGTATTTTCAACTTGACTTGCATGAACTCCTGAGTCTGAGATTGCTATTCTGCTTATTTATTGTCTTGAGTGATCAAAAGTACTCATGTTTTAACAAGTTTCCATAGCACATAGTGGACTTTCATGACTTATTCTTAAGAGTGCACTGAAAATTTTGGGACTGATTCTGCATTATTGCTAGTTTGCATTCAGTCTCAGTTTGAAGATAAATCTATGAGGTAACCAGGTGAAGTTTGATCAGACTGGATTCTTGTTTGATATTTCCAGAATGCTTTGTCTTTTCTTCTCTGGTGAACTTCTTAGTTCCCTAGCAAGGAGGCAAAGCAGAAATAACCCTGAAAAGCAAGTCCCATTTTGATTTGTCTTGAACCAAGTACTTCTGAGGCCAATATGGATCATGATCTTTGAATCTGAATTTGCCAATCACCTGAAATTTAAAGGATTCAAATCTTACTTCTGGATCTTGGTGATCCAGCAACTTTGCCCACATGCCTTTTTTGGAAACAGGGAGTATTTTGCATCATTCTGAGACTCTACTTGGTAAAAGCCAACCAAACCAGAGAACCTCTCTATGCATGGTCTTGACCTTACAAAAGTAACACAATTCAAAATGTGGTTTGTTTGTTGTTATTTTCTTTTAAATAAATAAATAATGTTAGAGAACACTCTGGTATTAGCCTATGAAAAAAAAGCATTTAGGGGTAGGAAAATGGATATACTCCATGCCATATCATTAAGAGTTGCAGTAGTGGCACAGAAAATAAACATAGATGATAGAAGTATGTGTAACGTGGTAGAATAAGTAAAACCTCAGAACTAATCCTGCACAAAGGGGTTCTAAATGTTTGAAAAGAGGTGATCCTGGTGAAGAAACCTTTTAGTTGTATTGCAAGTGTCTCTAACTGCTATTTGGGGATGTAAGTTTAATCACAACATGTGAGTTGAATGTCAACAAATTCCTATTAGTTCTGTCATTTTCTAGCTTATGGCTCTTATTTACCATCGTCCAAGAGACAAATGTCCACAGCTGTTGCTTCTACATTTGCAAAATGGAGGGAGTGTGTAAGCACCTTGATTTCTTGTTCTTTCACTTAAGGTAATCATCTTAACCTTCCTTTCCAAAAATGTCATCCACACTTGCAGCTGTTTGCATTTGAATGAATCATCTTACTATAAACTCAAGTCTTTGGTGTTCTTCTTTCTCAGCAGCCTGTGATTTTCCTCTCAAGAAAGGGAATTTTGGAATGCAAAGGACAATTTAAAGTAGTGGTGAGGCCCTTTGAGAAGTAGAAACTCACAGCTTGAGGAAGGTTCTTTTACAAAGCTGGATTTGCTATCTGGCATGACTGGAAGATGATCTCATTGCTGTCACTGAACCAGAAGGAAGACCTGACCGGAGTTGTTTAGGGATTTGAGGACAAAATGTATTGGCACTGGAAAATACTGATCTGTCAAAAACAACATATTCTTTGGAAACTGTTTGGTTTTGACAAATTTTCTCAAATCACAGTCATATTTCTTTTAAAAGCTTGCCCAGTTTTCTGACAACTCAGGCTGTTCAGGAGTTTGTGTTTCCAAGGTCTAAAGCTCTGACCAGCTCTGGCAAAGCTTAAAATGAGCTGAGTTGGAAGGAGTTGAAGACCCAAAGTTTACAGTTTATGAGCAGAAAGGTGGTTTGCAGTACACAGCATTTGACAAAACATTCAGAAGAAATCCCTCTAATTGGTTCACAGCCCTGCTTCTGGGCTACAGCAGCTGATGACAGCTTCTGCAGAGAGCAAGCAAGGTCCATTGTTTGGCCCCCTGACACAAGACCAGTGCAGAAATAATCCAGCATCACAGGCTCCATCCTGGTAGTAACAAGACTTCTCCTCTCACTTTCATCCCTGCAAAACCTCGCTGGGAAGAGGAAGGGCCAAAGGGCACCTGGCTCTCCCTGGTGTCAGGCAAGAGGATGAGGATGTTGCCTTTAGAAACTTGGGAGAAGACAAGCAGCACCTCAGAGAGCAGTTCTTCATAGATCTTACTTCCACAGGTATAGCCCTGATTTGGAGCTTGAGAGACTGAATACATGTTTAGACAGGGGATGGGTTAATGGCAGATTGGTGGTGGCCCCCACTCAGTGCTTACAGAACATGTAAAGCAGGGGTATCTGCTCTTTAGGCTAGCTGATGATTTGAGGCATCCAGGATTTCATGTGTCCTGCCTGCCTAGCTGGAAGATTCCCTTCTTACTCACCCCCTAAGCTGTAACACTAAGCACAGGAGCACTGGGAGCCTCAGTTCACACAAGGACTCCCACAGCTTCCCCTCTCCCTGCTGGAGGACTAGGGTGCCAAATGTAGACACTGCAGTTTTTTGACTGCCTGAGCTGGGGTTAGGAGCTGGGAAGCCAGGACATAGACAGGGGCTTTTGAGTGTCCTGGGCTGTCTGCCAGAGAGCAGAGTGCTGTGCCAGGCCACAGAGCTGAGGCAATGAACCCACCAGGGAGTCCCCAGGAGATAAGTCAGCTTCATTCCCCTTGGAAAAAAATCAGTTAACAAAGCAAGAAGACCAGAGAAATCTGTGGGGGATGACAATGACTGCGGTTTCCATTCCAGATCAGAGGGGAAATCTTCCATGTTTCAGAGTACAAGATGCTAAGTTTTAGGCAATTCTAGCCAGGGCCTCAAGGTTTCAATCTGTGCAACTGCTACAGACTCACAGAGGCAGAGCTAACTGCATAGCTGCTCCAGCTTTTCACTGGGGAATGTTTCTAATGCAGTCAGTCTATACAAGACAAAATGGCTCACACTGAGCCTTTACTTCTTTCTCTTTTTTTTTTTGTCAGGACACTGTCCTTCCTGCCTCTCTTCCTGTGACTGATCAATCAGAATCTTGTCTTTGATACCTGTAGCTGCCTGTCTCGATTACAAATGCTTCGACCACCTGAAAGTATCACATGAATCTGACCCTAAATTAAAACAATAAACCCTTCACCAGCACTTTCTGTCCTTGCTCTGTCATAGCCATAGGAGCAAGGCTAAAGAAAAGTTGCATTTCATATCTTCAGAAGAACCTGCCAATCTTAATGCTTTCTGCTCATGTTGGTGTTAAGTCCACAGGTGCCGAGCAGGTATCACCACATATTTTTTTCTGAGCCTTGCATATGAGCATGGCAGAATCATATGAAAAACCACTGTCAGAGGCCTCACATGCTTGGACTCTCCACTGAGGACATTAAAGTATCACAGTGAGCAGGATCCAGGTTCCTTCTTCCTTGGATAGCAGCATCTCTTTCTGCCTCTTCCCTACCTGCTGTCAGTCCTGCAACAACCCTTCAGCCCTTGCTGGCAGAAGCTCAGCACAACTCAGTTCCAGGCTGGGCTGGTGCTAGGAGAGGTTAGTTTTGCTGTCATACTACAAGCATGGTAACCCTCACTGATAACTATGCTCTATCTTGTGAAACCTAAACAGTTGGAGAAGTATTTGAGAGGTGTAATGTGTATAATGGTCTGTCCAGAGCCTAAAAGTCATCCTAGCCTTTGCTTCCTTGGCCAAAGTGAAAGCATGAAAGTTGTTGGTGAAACAGAGGGTTAGAAACCAGAGTTTTGAGCTGTTCTGTGCCACAATCTTCTTTTAATATTCACTGAAGAAAGAAGTTTTTTTCTGGAGCATATATTGTTTACAGGCTGAATTCCATGCTGAAGTAGATATTTTTAGCTACTATGAATCTTTTAAAGGAGAATGCCTCTAACTGCTGTAAGGTATGAGGCTTTAATAATACAATCCTTACAGAATTTGGACAAAATTTATGGTAGCCATTTTTTTTAGCCAACACATCCAAACAAAGAAATCACAAATGAACTACACCAGTTCGGGTGCATACAAAGCAAATGAAGGATTCTTTCTTTTTCCTAGGGCTATGCTGGTTTTTTTGATCAATGACTGTTCAGTACATAGAGCTTGAGGGGTTTTAAGAGTTTTGTATGAACAGGAGAATAAGCAACATGATAGTTCCATAAAAAGACACAATAATAGCATGTATTATCTGCAACCGATAGGTATTTGTTTCCTTACTAAATCTTCCTCATTTTAGCTGCATTTGTAGAGACACAGTGACATCCAGTGGTTGCTAATAAATATAATAGACTGACACAGAGTTTATTTGAGTACTGGATAAGATCATTAGCTAGCTCATGTGCATTCCAGGGTCAGAAAAGTTCCAGCACATGCTGTTCAGTGAAAGAAATGTGAGTGAGTATCTGGCTTTATGTTATATATTTTATTGAAATTCCTAAACTAAACTAAAATAGAAATACACAGCACCAAGCATACTAAGTAAAGAATAATAAAAATATCACAAGTCTCCATTTTCAAATTACATTTTCTACTTTCTTCTGAAAAAATCCTGTAAGAAAACCCTACACCTCTTGATTCTTTCAACTTCCCACAGTAAGATGAAGTTAATATAATGTTTTCTTACAGCCTTTATTAAATAAAGTTGTATTGATTCAAGTACAATTCAAATAATTAACTGTTCTCATTTGTCACAAAAATTTTGCTGATCAGGTCTCTAGGGGAAATATTCTCTATCTTGTGTTCAGGGTAGGAGAGGGGATGTTTCCATTCAGTTTATTATTCCATCTTCATTTTAGCATTTTGGCTAGTGAATTTGCTCTTACATTTGACAATGTGTGAAGACCACTTCATGTTTCAAGAACAAAGCTGGCTTTCCTCTACCTCTGAAGTGTGGATTTTTTTGAAGGAGTGAGATCAGGCTTCAAAATGAGAAATCAGTGCCAGATAGAATTAAAAAACAAATCCCTCTTGCATCATTTTGATATAAATAAAAAGATTCCTGCTGGAAATGAAGTGAATATTGACGAATGACTCCTGATTCCTAATCTTGCAGCAGCAGGGTCACTGATTGTTTATGTAACACAGTGACTGAGGAATTCATCTGCCTTTGATCAGAAATTTTTGTTTAATCTTTACTGAAAATTCACAGAGATTATTCTTAGGTTCTCATGGTCAGCAAGAGTACAACAGTTTTAGGGAGATTCTGTACCAGGCACAGAGTAACATTAGTACACTGCAAAAGATGAGACTATGCATGTTCAAAAGTCAATGAAGAAGCAGTGAAGGCCAGGCTCCAAGGAAGGTACCAGAGGGACTCCCAGTAACATCAGTGGAGCATAACTCTGCATAACTGNTGCACACACACTAGTTTGAATGCCGCCCATGGTTTGGAGCAGGCACGCAGGATCACTCTGGAGGGGAAAAGACAGCGGAGAAAGAATCGTGTCTTGCAGCTTCTACCTCCTGAGGAGTCCTTGTGCTGTGCCTTTTGCAACTGCTCTTGTCTGTCCCAAATTGGCCTTTGCAGCCAGCAGCGCTTGGAAAAAGCGCTTGGGAAGAGCGTGGATGGAGCCCTCCCTGGAGCTGCGAGCTGCGTTCGCAAAGCCTAGGTGTCTTAAATCAAATATTTGGGTTTGTCCTAAACTCTGTGAAAAAACCTTCTAGTCACACTTACTTCTTTTCATGTTGCACTGGAAAAGGTTTGCTTCCCACCAGTTGTGAAAATTCATTCTCATTTTCTAATATATTGTTCAGAACAGATTTGTTCAGGCCTTTTTTAGGCTTATCTTTGACCTGGCATGCCCTCTTGTCCAGAGTGCAGGAGCTCCTGTCAAGAGTTTTCCAGTAAGACACTACTGCTAGTTGCAGTGCTGAGCTAGGTGCATACCACATTCATACCTTCAAACTTCCAGCTGGAAGTGGTCTGGGGTAATTTTAAGTAGAGACCTAGGGGGTTGTGAATAGAGCTCCTGAGTCATCCATGTGCTATGAAGAAGGCCTAGAAGTAGCTGCAAATATCTCCAGAACAGTGAGATTTCTCTGGGATATTCACAGGCCTGAAGAGGAACAAGCCTTTGCTGTTTTCCCTGTTATATTTTTGTAATTTGGAGAAAATTTTCTGAGTTTTCACACTGACAAATCTATCATTATTGGCATTTTCTCTCTTTTGGCAGGTGGCACCATATGATCCAAATCTCAGACTAATTGTTGATGTCCCAATCTTGAAAGAATTTGAGCAGTTGCAGCTCCTACAAAAGTAGCCTGATTGTTGCTGTACCCCAGTCAAAATTTAGTTTAATACATTTTGTTAAAAATCTTTATGTATAAAAAAAAGGAAGTCAGAGAAGTTTCACAGGAAAAAAGGAATGGGATTAGAAAGGAATGAAGTTAAAGGAGAAAAGAAAAGCAAATGCACAGGAGTAAATTTAAAGCATTGCTTGCCAAATATCANAGTGTCAGGAGGAGAGAGCCAGGCTCTGCTCAATGGCATCCAGTGTTAGGACAAGAGGGAATGGGAGCAAGTTGGACCACAGGAGGTTTAGTATTAACCTGAGGAGAAACTTGTTTGCAGTGCAGGTGCCAGAGCACTGGCCCAGGCTGCCCAGGAGCCTGTGGAGTCTCCTTGTCTGGAGCCATTGCAGAGCTGCCTGGACACATTGCTGTGTGAGCTGGTCTAGGTGCTCCTGCTCTGGCAGGGGGGTTGCACTAGATGATCTTTGTAGGTCCCTTCCAACCCCTAACATTCTGTGATTTTGTGATTCTGTGAAACATGAAGAAATCTCTATGGTTAGAAATAGTCCCAATCTTCTTTTCCTTCCACTGGAACACATTATATTTTCACACAAGAGAACTAACATGGTAAGGACATTAATGCTCTTCTTGCGTGCTAGTGAGGTATTAGAGACTCACAACAAGGAAAGTGGTCAGAGAATATTTGTCACATGTCCAAACTACCCTAATTCAAGGAAATTGCCACCTCAGTGCATCATATGAGGCAGGTCAAGCCTAGGGTGAAGCAAGCTTTCTGTGTAAGAATTTTAATTAGCAATGAGCACAATAAAATACATAAGCTGCTGAAAGTTAACAAGTGCTACTGTTTGAGATTTATGTTTGAATCCATGCTGTGTACTTCCCTTTCCTCACCACCATAATGGATTAGCAGTATACTGGATAGTAATTAACAAATATTACAGTCATCCTTCTAATCTTATTAACAAACTTGTAAGAAGCATTAAGGACACATTTATACCACTTGTGGGAAACAGTCCAAATACAACGAACCAAAAGCTGCTTATCTACAAGCAAAAACAGCATTATATGACTGAAGGCAGGCAAGTTAATCAGAGCTATCAAGAGACTAATTGAGATCCAGAGGGCTGGGAAGGCAGATTAAATGATCCTTCATAAATCATTGAAAGCATACGGTATTGTAACAATGAACAATGATCTTCTGTAGGGTGCAGTTTCCTGCTTTCTATGTGTCTGTTTTGACATTTTAAGTATCTCATCAGCATCTTTTTATCCCTAAGTTGTGAATGTATAGTAATAGCATTATAACTCAGTGTGTTAATCATCAGACCTTGAGGAAGGAAGGGGATAGACTGTAAAAACAAACCTAAAATTGTTCATGTTTACAGGCAGTGCTGCTGTGCTTACTACAAGCACGTACAAAATAGAAAAGAATTTTGATCCAAGATATTGTGGAGAAAAACTGGGGAAAACAACTAAGAGAATGTGAAAAAATCACCTTTCTATATGCCTCAGGCTCCTCTGCTCTATAGAAAAGAGGGGAGGACACTACTGGTTAATTTTCACTTTAAAAATATTTTGTAAAACTATGATAATGTGCTGGTTTGGTGAGAAAAACAGCACAGCAAAACGTAGGCTTGTGCACTGACTCCATCAGGAACAACAGGGGTCTGGTCTTATTATACCCTTCTTCCAGTAGGATTGAGACTAACCACAGGCTATGACTGACTCCTCTTTGGAATTATCTTCCAAAGGCTTAGTTATCCATTTTTGAAAGTAGTTAAAGCATTGTTTTTTGGCTGCTTACTTTTTTTCTCCTTGTCAACTTTCCTAACAAAGACTTACCTACTACTTGTTGGAAGCAAAGGATTCCTCCAAGGACTGGAGTTAATAGCACTTGTTTCTGATCTCACAATACATGGAACACACTCTAGTTCTCTATATAATAGAATCTTCCACATTTCTAGTGCCTGATTTTCCATTGCTATGCACTATATATATATTTACTTACATCAGCACAAAGTGAGGGCAAAAAGCTGCCATAGCAAAACACTCCTTCTGGAAACATGACACTCTGGGATAAAAGACAACACAGCATACTGTGAAGAATAGTCCTTTAATTCCAATGATTAAATTATGTATGCTTTTGTTGATTTTTTTCATAGAAAAGAGAAAGATCTTCAGGCTGAAGGAATAAGGCTGAATAGCATTGAAACCTAAATCCAAGTGAAGTCAGCAGTTCAATTTGATAGCACTGTCAAATCAAATTTGTCCAGATTTGTCTCCAACTATCTGAGCAATATAATTTGTTCATTTTTGTGTCTTCACAGACTTGTTTTTCAGTTCTCCTTTCCCTTTCTTTACTGAAAAACTTTATCCCATTTTTAGCTGTAGGAAGGTGATTGCCTTAGTGCTCACATAGTCCTTTGTTTTTCTGGCATAGCACCAGACCTAAGTCCTCATCTGGCTCTTATTTCCTTTCCAGGCCTTACCCAAATCTGCCTGCTCTATAGCTCAGATTACCAGCTTGGTCTTATTTTGCCTGAGATGCCAACTGCCAATAAAACTGCACAGCCACCTGGAGTACAAAGTAAATATTTTCCTGGTCATTCTAATTTCTCAGCTTCTTGTCCAAGCTCCTGGTTTGCTCTCTAAGTTTCTCCCCAAGGTCTCTTAATTATAGTCACCCCCCCAAAAAAAAGAATCACTCATCTCTATTCAAGCTGCAGGACTGAATTTTTACCACCAAGATCTTGTTCTTACAAGGCTACTCACACTTTCCTCTTCAGGTTCAGCAATTGCTATTAACCCTTTTCTGTCAGCTGCTTTCTAATCTAATTTTTCACAACTAACTTTAAATGGAAAATTAATTCCTTTGAAGATATGTTGGTTGTTTCAAACACCTGTCCCCATAGCAGTACATCAATTACAAGGCCTAACAGAGCTCTTCGGTTTTGTAACTTATGCTTCATCTGCCAGAGGGGATTTATGCATCTCTAGACAAGAACACTTAGTTTGTTGCAATTTAATATCCACCAGAAAATAGAGAGTATGCTTTTCTACTTGTTTTTTTCTTATAGAAAGTAAGCCCAAGATTATGGCAATCAAAACTTCCATCCAGCTACTTTGATCTCCTTTAAATAATTCAGTATGGTTATTATCTGACTTAATATGCAGACTAAGAATGATGCAGGAGCTACTGAAATCTACAGATACCAGCTCCTTGAGAGAGAACAGTGGCTGCATGAAGGAAAGTCAGCCACCACTTGTTCCAAAATTAGTTGCCAAGTCCAAGTGCTGAAGGTTCTGCAGGTATTATTTTTCAAAGAAATTGCCTGTGAACATATATTTATGTATTTATTTTTGCTTCAGGCCCTAGTGAAGAGAATGATTCCTATTCCTATTGAAGAATTGAGTCTTACTGAATTCAGTTGGACTTCTGTGCTTAAAAAACCCACCACTCTTAACAGAAAAGGTTTTAAATATGTGCTTGCATATTACTTTTTTTTTTGTTATTTAGAACCAAGAATGTAAGATATAGCAGCCACAAATCACTGGGTTTTTACACCTAGACTTTTCTTCCTTGTTAAAACTGTAGCATGCTTTATCTGTCAGGATCCTTTTATCTTCAGAGAAGTCATTGGCTTAAATGGACTATGGACTGCTGCTCATGATCACTCACACAAAAGCTTTGCAAGATCAGGCTTTTGCAAATTCTCATTCATTTTGGCATTTCATTTCTACTGTGTCCTCACAAGGGGTGAGGGATGTGGATCCAAGTAGCTTTTATATCTGCCTGATCTTCAGCTACCCTTGATAAAAATGGTACTAGTATTGGCCAGAGGACAAGCAAATCTAGTGCCACGAGCAGCACCACTGGTGCCAGCACTTGCAAACAGTTAAGATATGTGGAAGCATGGTTATGTGCCAAGAGCTACCAGACAATCAGCTTCAGCAGAGCAGCTGGAGCAATTTGCAATTGCTCAGGTTTCTACATGTAGTCTGGGCCTTAATCAATGAAGGTCAATTCTAAACCGCACAAGGTCCCACAAGGCTCAGTCCTGGGGCCACT
>VWZO01005287.1:76760-121094 GCA_013396975.1 Bucco capensis | reverse complement strand
CACCGGGGCGGGGGAGCCACCGGCGTGGTACAGCACGGCTGCAGCCCCGGTCCCTGTCCTGTTCTCATCCTGCATCCTTTATCCTGCATCCTCGGTCCCTCCCCTATCTCCATCCCTCATTCTCAGTCCCTGCCCTGTCCTCATCCTGCATCCCTGGTCCCTACCGTGTCCCTATCCCACATCTCCTGCCCCTGCCACACCCCCATCCTGCACCTCTCATCCCTGGTCCCTCTGCTTTCCCCATGGCAATGCCCTGTCCCTTCCTTCTCCCCATCCTGCCGCCCTCATTCCTGCACTGTCCCCATCCTGCATCCCTCATTCCTGCCACATCTCTATCCCCTATTACTAGTCCCTCCTGTGTCCCCATCCTGCAACCCCTGTCCCTACCTTGTCTCCCATGCCTGCCCTCACCCCACCCTGCAGTCCTCAAACTCCATCCCCACCCAATCCCTCTCCTATAGATCCATCCTCCATCTTCTAACCTATCATCTTTGGTCATCTTCTTCCACCTAGGCTTGGTGATGGTGACAAGTCACTCCAGCTGCAGCTGGGGAGCTCTCAGCACCCAAGTTTTACACCAGTTGGATCTTGCAAACCTGTAGAAGCAGCAAAGTGGAGCTGCCACTCCACCAGACTCATGTGTAGGCTTAACGTTACACAAAGGGATCAAGCAAGGCACAGATTTAAGTCCACTCACAATGGTTTGCTGGATCACAGCCTAACCTGATGAAAGGAACAGACCAGAGTCCTTAATTCCACCCTGGGACAGAGGTGTGAAATGAATTTAGCCATGCCAGGCTAGAGCAGCAGGATAAGCCACTTACCACCAAGATTCAACCAGCTTCCCAACAGACACAGAAGAAAATTGTCAATGTCTGTGCTAGCAGGAAGTGGAGAAGCATCCCCAGATGGGCCCTTCTGGGTAGGAAAGCTGTGTTTGCTTCCAGAGATGCTCTTTGCAAAGTCAGAGCTAGTCAGAGAGGCATAGGACAGAACCATAGAATGGGTTGGGTTGGAAGAGCCCTCCAGCAGTCAGCAGGGATATCCGCAACTACATCAGGTAGACCAGAGCCCCAAACAACCTCACCTGGAGTGTTTCGAGGGATGAGGCTTCTACCACCTCTCTGGGCAACCTCAGCCAGTGTCTCAGCACCCTCAGTGCAAAAAACTTTCTTGTATCTAGTCTGAATCTCTGCTCTTTTAGTTTTAAACTATTTTCCCTTGTCCTGCCACAACAGACCCTACTAAAAAGTCTGTCCCCATCTTTCCTGTGGGCCCCTTTAAGTATTGAAAGGCTGCAAGAAGGTCTCTCTGGAGCCTTCTCTTCTCCAGACTGAACAACCCCAACTCTCTCAGCCTGTCCTCACAGCAGAGGTGTTCCAAAGGTGCATCCCCCTTCCTGTGGCCAGCAGCATAGATGGCAGCCACGTGAGCAGCTCCCAGGTTGGCTCTTCAGGCAGCGGATGAGATTCACCAAGTACCTCTTCAGGCTGGCAGAAAGATGACAGCAAAGCAGTGTGAAGTGCTCTCAGCACCTCCCTGCAGCAGCCTGCTCTACTCACCAAGCAAACCATCTTCCTCCTCTGCTTGGAGAGCACAAAGGCATTCAGCTGGCAAGGGAAAGGAGAGGCAAAAAGCCCAGTGGTTGTTCTGGGCTCCCCAGTTCAAGAGAGAAAAGGAACTCCTGCAGAGAGTCCAGCAGAGGGTACAAAGATGATGAGAGGACTGGAGCATCTCTCTGATGAGGGAAGGCTGAGAGCCTTGGGGCTGTTTAGCCTGGAGAAGAGATGCCTGAGAGGGGATCTTATCAGTGCTGAGCAATATCTAAAGGGCAGGGCTCAAGAAGATGAGGCCACACTCTGCTCAGTGGTGCCCAGTGACAGGCCAAGGGGCAATAGGCACAAACTAGAACTCAGGAAGTTCCATCTGAACATGAGGAAAAACTTCTCTCCTGTGAGGGTGCAGAGTCCTGGCCCAGGCTGCCCAGAGAGAAGCACCCACAAGACCTGTGGTTTCTGACATGCTCCAAAACAGCCACTTAGAGAGACCTCTTACCATAAATGCTTTCTTATCAAGGTGGTTGCGTGCTGGAAGTTTAATTACAGGAACTAACAATGCAACAGGAGATAAACACTTTGCTTTTGAAGGGAATTAATTTATTTGGAGGTCTACATCACACAGGCACACTGCTGGAGATCCAAGCAGTGCCTGACCTCAACAGCATTAGAGCAGGCTCTTAAGAACAAAACTTCCTTTCTCTGAGATAAAACCAGGCTCAAACATCAGTGAGGCCCCAAAAGCTACCTGCACCACTTTTTCCTAGTTGTTTTCTTGGAAAACAAACAGGCAACAGACACCATACAAGCAATTTTGTGGCATTTCAGTTGCTAAGGGGGAAAAGGAGCGTGGAGGAAAAGCTGGAAGGAAATGCCACAGCTCCCATCTGTAACGTACTGTCAAGGAATCACAAGGCATCCCTGCTTGGGAATTCCCAGCTCCTAGAAAACCCATTGGATGCCTCTGAGCAGAGAATGGACCTACTGTGCTTTCAGGAGAAGGTCAGCTGTCCGGATGTTGCGTAGTAGCCGGAGGCATCTGAGGAGAATCTCTGGGATAGACACACAGAGTCCAGCTGCACCTCTCCAAAGGAGAAGTTCTCAAAGACCTGCAAGAGAAGAGAAATCATTGGAGGGCCTCCTAGAGAAAGGCAGCCTGCAGCTGGGCCACTGGTCTCTTGAAGAGCTAGCCCTACAAAAAGTCTCTAGACTTATTTTGCCTTTAATGAAGCTATCCTTTAACCTAAGTCAATGGCATCCAATATTAGGACAAGAGGGAATGGGAGCAAGTTGGACCACAGGAAGTTTGGTATTAACCTGAGGAAAAACTTTTTCACAGTAAGGGTGATAGAGCACTGGACCAGGCTGCCCAGGAGGCTGTGGAGTCTCCTTCTCCTGGAGACATTGCAGAGCTGCCTGGACACATTGCTGTGTGAGCTGGGCTAGGTGATCCTGCTCTGGCAGGGGGGTTGGACTAGATGATCTTTCTTCCAACCCCTAACATTCTGTGATTCTCTTATTCTATGATTCTCTTTTTCCCTCCCGCAAACTACATGGCATGAAACAAACACCTCAGCAGTGCTTGCTCAAACCTTCCCTACCTCACTTTCTGATTGTGTCTCATTAAAGGAGCTCAGGGAGGCTTTTCCCCACCCTAGGGTGGCTTTGGAAGGTGGCAAGCTCTGCAGGAGCAAGGATTGAGGCCACAGAAGCTCTAATTCAAATAAGCAGAGGCTAGAGGCTCTTCATGCCAGCACTGACCCTGCTTTGTTTAACAAACCCTTCTTTGTTCAGGCAAAGATGGGAGTGCAAATGACTGAAAGCAAGTCAACACTGGGAACTGGAAGGCAGGGTTCTGCTGATTAATCCAATTCACCTCGTAGACCAACAAAGTGACCTCAGAATCTCTCCCAGGGAAGCTCAGCAATATTGCTGGACAAGCCAAGGATCGTGTCCAAGCCTAAAGTGCTCCTCCCTGTTTCATGAAGACACAGGAAATTGCTCTACCTGGAAAAAGCTTTTCCATGGAGATGCTAATTTCAAGCAGCAGCAGCACTGTGAGTCACTGAGGGCCTGAGCAGTGACATTTCCCCACTAAGGAGATCTCCAAAATGTCCACTCCTATTGAATCTTCTATCTATCCCTGCAGGTGGTGGCTCAAGACAGTCACACACACACATATCCCTTCCTGCTCAAGGCCAGGGAAAGCCAATGCATTAATTACAACACATCCTCCTAGAGCCAATGGTGCATCAGTTCCTCCATACAGCAAATGGAAACCCCAAAGACCTAGTTAGCACCTGAAAGGCTGCACTTCACCTCCTCCACAAAGGCATTTAGCTCCGCTTGCTACTGATTTGGGCAGGACTGCTCTTTTTTGGTTGTATTCTTACTTGGCCTGCTCCTCCTCCTCCTCCTCAGACCTTTGCCTGAGTGGCAGCATGGGCAGCCAACCTCCAAGCTGCTTCTGCAAAGAGCATCTGGGTTAGCCCAAACCCCACCAAGAACTTGGTTTCTCTGTGCTGGACCATTTAGTGTCAGCCTAAGAGAGGTAGTAGGCAGCCTCCAGCTCACCTGCACCCCCTCCAGCCTTTGGGGTGATGCTTGTCCTTCAAGACTCCAGCACAGGGACTTAATTTGTATAGAGCTCATCACTCAGACTTCTATTAAGCTGCAAGAGGGGTCATGCAGATCCCTGTCCCAGCAAGAGGCCCCAAAATAGTAGCCTGGCTTCAAGAGACACCAGCATGTGTGTGGCTCCATGTGGCTGCTGAGAAGAAGTTGTTCTCAAACAGTGAGAGGAGGAAAAGAGGGGAAAGGAAGGACTACAGCCACATAAACTCCATTTTATACAATTAAAGATTCATACAATGAAAGATTAATCACATTCCCAAAAGCCTGTGTAGCTCATACTAGAGGACTTAGGATAAAATGCCTCATTAATAAGAGATGGTAGTAAAAAGGGGTTGGTCTCCTCAAGGATCTCAAGGATCATCTGGTCCAGCCTTTCTTGGCAAAAGCCAATGAAACATGAAGAAATGAAATGCTGAGATGGACCAGTTGCATCACTCCTGGAAGTCTTTTACACAACCCAGCCAGAGAAAGAATCTTTCAGATGCTTGTTTATATTCTCTCTGCACATCACAAGCTGATTTTCTTACAAAACACACGTATTTCAAGGCAAAAAAAAAAAAATTAATCAATTAATGAGACTAACCCTCTAGCCAGTCCCTCTTACCTCACACAGCCTCAGGCACATCAGAGCAAAAAGACAAACAGAAGATCCCAAGAGACACTGTCCCAGGTCAAGAGCCCTCCATTTATCCACTGCTAGAAGTAAGGCAAAACCCTGCTACCAAAGCACTTTGTATTCCCTTGGCTTTTTGAAGGCCAACCACCTCTCCTGTGTCTGAGTGTGTGTGTGTGTGTTTCCCAGGGAGAATGCTGCTAGAACTATTGATTTTTGGTAATGTAGCTGTACTTGCTGAGAGTAAACATGCTACAAGATTTAGAGGACAACCACAGACATTTTTTGCTGCTCTTGTTTCAAGCCAGCTTCTTTTTTTTTTTGCTCCTGAGGCTTTTCACAACAGAAGCCATTGGATGCTAGGCATGGGGATCACAGCCAAGCCACTCCAGGGTCAAGATCTGCCTCATCATCTTCTGAGATCCCCGGAATACCAGGAGCTGGCTTCACGTCACAAAGCCTCCTGCACCTGTGTCCCTCAGGATTTTGACAGGCCGAGCCTCTACTTTTGACTTTCACTTCTATTTATCTTAAGGAGAGGCCAACTAGAGCCAAGAAAGAGATTTATATCCACAGAAATGCTCCAGGTTTGGAGAAGGCCTGTAGCAGAGCTGCTGAAATGCCTCCTATCAAAGCATGTTAGCATCTTTCATTCTGGGCCAGTCAAGAAAACACTTGGAAGTTGTTCTGCTTCATACACAAATGCTTGCTAACCCTAAGACCTGCCTGTCCCTTCCAACAGATGCCAAGGAGCCAAGAGCTGGAGGGAGCAGGAGGATTTGTGGATCATGGGAGAAGAAATCAGAGAAGCATCAAAGCTGGACAAGACCTCTAAGATCATCTAAGTCCAACCATTAGCACCCACACCATTTCACTTGTTGGAGTAGGACCACACATCCTCACCCTCAGCAAAATCCCATGCTGCTGCATTGATGGTTTTGCTGCCTAAAGAATAAATAAGAGGTTGGGGGTTGGTTTGTTTGTTTGTTTGTAAATGAAAATGAACCTGATGGAGGTAAAGGTCACTTCATGAAGCCATGCTGTGCAAGCTACTAACTCCTCTCAAGGGAATAGCACTTAGCAGACTAAGTGCCCTCTGTCTCTCTGCTGCCTGCCCAAATTCAATTAGAACCAAATGAGGAAAGACTCTTGTTCACTTTTAACCCCAGACCCAGCAAACACTCCAGAGCTGTGCCTTGTCTTCCAAACCACAGCCAAAGGCTCAGCAACTCCTCTAACACAGGCACATAAGCACTTTGGGCTCAGTTTTAGCACAGAAACATAGAACTGGTTTGGTTCACAGAGACCTTTAAGGTCATCAAGGCCAAGCATCAAGCCAGCACTGCCAGCTCACCACTACACCATGTCCCTCAGCACCACATCTCCACATCTTTTTCATCCCTCCAGGGACAATGACTCCACCACAACTTCTCTCCTTTAAGACAATTCCACTCAAGTGTTGGAAATCCTTCTTCCTCCAAGGTCTGCTCCCCTCTATTACTCACAAATGACACAGCAGGGGTGTGATAATCATTTTCTGAAGGAAGATAGAGGCTGAAGACTTGGTTTTGGGAGAGAAAGAATCACACATCCAACTCCTGGCAAATCTGAGCCAAAAATGCTCTCACATACTTCAGCCCCTAAACCACTACAACTTCCTATCAAAGGGAGAGCAACACAGCAAGAGAGGTTTTGGATCTATTTTTCCCTAAGTTTGTGAAGTCAGTTTTACCAAAGTGCTTTGGAGCAAAAGCAAATGAAGACAATTCCTTGATGAAGCAGTTCAAATGTGTGTATAAATGATGCTGTGCTCCTGAGCCATCCTCAGTGGCTTTCTCTCCACAGCCAACCCTCCCACAATGAGACAGCACCTTGGTGTTCCAACCTGGAAACAACAGGAATAAATCACACATAAGGGACAGCAGTGATGTGGTGCAGCTCC
The DNA here is from genome assembly GCA_013396975.1 of Bucco capensis. NCBI lineage: Eukaryota > Metazoa > Chordata > Aves > Piciformes > Bucconidae > Bucco > Bucco capensis. The sequence continues at coordinate 114,349 of VWZO01005287.1, read as the reverse complement.
AGCTAGGAAGAGCAGAGATGCCAACACAAACTGGTGCTTTTCAAAGACATCCTAATGCATTCACCTGAAGAAGCAGGGAGAGGACAAAGTAAGTTTCAAACTTCCTTCATCTAATCTCTGGCTCACATTCCTGCTGCCTGGCCTGGATTTTGCTGCTCCCATCAGGATTATTGATCAGTTTGTAAAGCCTTACATGATGTACAGTAGTCAGACAACAAAAGGAGCCACCCTGAATTACCAGCAAGTCCAAGCAGCTCTGCTGAGAGCCTCAATGCTCAGACTCACTGCCTTACAACTCCAAACTCCCACCAAAGAGCAGCATTATCAGAGGATAAAATGCATACACACTCCCCTCTCCCAGTCTGCAGGGAGCCAGCTGGCTTTGTTGTGAACTCCAGCCACGGAGAGAAGTGCCTTAGGGTAGGGGTATTATAGATTAACAGTACAAAACTGTCCCTGGTGAATCAGGGAGCAGAGGCATGTAATGGCATTAGCCTGGGACCAATCAGCCTAAGAAACCCATCTGCCCTTGGCTAGGAGCTGAGGAGGAGAGGGAGTCCTGTGTCCTGGATCTGGAACAAGCCCAGAAATGAGCCACTTCTGAGAGGTGGGAAGGAAAAGGCTTGCAGCTCAGGGAGCTCCAGCTGCAGATGAGCTCACTGTCATTCCTGCTGTGCAGAATGGGACACTAGTAATCCCTGCTTTTCTTTTTTTTTTTTTTTTGCCAGGCTTGGAGGTGTTTATCCAGCAAAATCCCTTTCAGGAAGGCATGCAAACAGGCTGAGCACCACTCCTCTCTGCCTTCATGGGAGAACACGTGCAGGAGGATGGCTTTGGACAGGCAATCCAGTGGTGTGGCCATGCAGAATTGTGCCAGGACTCAAGGGCCAGCAGCAGATAGCAGCACAGAGAGAGAGAGAGAGAGAGCTCAAACCAGGAGATTAAACTCAAGCTGCAGAGATGCCACAGGCTTTAGAGCTAAACTCAAGCTTCAGAGCTGCCCCAGGCTTTACAGCTTCATCTGCTCTGCACACAGTGAGAACAGTCACCAGCTCACCCAGTGGCAGCCACTACCCAGGACAAGTCCTGATCCTGAAAGAGGTTGCTTTCCATGGGAAATCAGCTCACTACAGTGCTGTTATCCTCTTTGGGGAAGGGAAGAGGCAAACAAAATCTCTGGCACCCACTGAGAAGAAAAACAAAGTGGTGTTTCTGCTCAGGTGCCTCAGCATGGAGTTAAGGAAAGCTGTTGGTTTGCAGGCTCTCAGCATGCTCTCCCTGCTGAACCCCAACACCCTAAACCCTTCTTATACTATCTTACACCACAAAGGAGGAAAGAAACCCAGCTAAGACCAGATCATGGGCTGCAACTTGCCCCAGTAAACATCAGGAATGACACATTTGAATGAACATTTGTCCACAGCTTGGGGTGGAAAATACTGCAGAAGAGCAGAGAACAATCACTCCTCTAAATCATCTGGCCAAAGCACAACTGTAGTACCCATGCCAGCTCCAGCAGGGAAGAGGCCAACTCTTTGGCAAGCTGCTGTGCTACAGAGTGACTCTCAGCCAAAAGGACTGCGAGAGGAAAAGTTACTGATAGCATAGAAAACATGGATGTGAAAGTAACACTCCAAAAGCCTGAGGGACTCTAGAAGTTCACTGAACTCCAGCAAACTCTGTCTTCTGCTGAACCTCCTTTGCTGCATGAACCACACAGCCTCCAACCCTGCTTTTGGCATCTCACCCAACTGCTTAGCATGCCTCACACTCCTGTGACCTTCCACACAGACCTTTGAGGGCTCCTGAACACAGTTCAGCAATGGGAAGCTGTTGGTAAAGAAGGGACCTCAAGGGACAACTTGCCTGTGCCTCATCTCAGCTCACCTCCCTGTTGAGCACCCCAGTGGTCTAGAGAAGGCTGTTACTGCCAGAGCTGCCCTAGTTCCCATGCTGGAAGAGCTCCTTCTTCCTCCAAAACCCTTTCCATTTGCAACCTAAACTCCCCTGAACTATGACAGACTAAACTCCAAACCAAATCCCCGGTGGCTCTCAGAAGATGAGCTACAGCTGGGCAATGTGTCAAGATCTAGGGAGTTTGTTCAATTAACAGATTTCTCTCCTTCCAGTTTCAACACTCAAAAGATGTTTTCTGAAACAGTTTGGTGCCAAGAAAGAAATATCTGATTCCTGTATTATTCACTCTGGACACCACTCCAGCAATGATTATCTGTCAGAGATTTATTTGTGCTTGGGAGCTTGCCAGCAATAAAGCAGGAGAAGTGGGGGGGGGAAAAAGCAGGTAGGCAGGCACTCATCCAGAGGGGTGGCTCTTCCTGGCATTCCCTACCTCCTCTCCAAATTCCCAACTGCTTCCTTTCCATGCCTTTTTAAAGGACTCCTAGCCAATATCTTCCACTACTGCAGAGGTGTTACAGGATTAAGACATGAAGCCAGTCACAAGGCAAGGATGGAAGAGAGGTCTAGGAAGGGCAGAGAGGGAAAGCAGTTGTCATCTGGCCCATCCCTACAAGCTTCCAAGCATCAGCTCCAAAGCTTAGCAGGTGTATGTGGATTGTTTGGTTTGTTCTGCAAGCATGCAGCTGGCTCTGAAGTGTCTCTCCATCCCTGAAATAGCATCCAGTCCCTCTACCCAGATAACAGGAGGAACAGCTCTTCCCCTCTTGTTTTCTTTCAGCCTCTGGCAGGTTTTCAATGGTGGCAGCAGAGGCACTTTTACCTCATCTGTTAGGAAGAACATTGGCAGACTTCAGGAGGGAGAAAATCTGGCTCTAAAAGTCCCAGTGGCCTATCTTTGGGGAGTGCAGCTGATCTGTATCTGGAGCATCTCTTGGCCCATTTGGTTCTGCCTGATTACTCAAGCTCATTTGGAGCTCTGTTCACCTGTCTGTCCCCATACCTAAGAGGAGAATGCTTCACACTGTCCATTTAATACCCTTTGGACCTCTATGGGGAGGGTAGGAGCTTTCCAGCTAAGCTTCGCCAACACAGAAAGAGCCAATCCTTCTCCTCCCACTGCTGCCATGCAGAACCTCAGCTCTTCACAAAACTGGCTGCCAAAAGGTGACACAGCAGAGGGGAGAATGACATTCACTAATAGTCTAAATCAATCTTTCAGGCCTGATTTTTTGGCAAACAAAATTATTTGGGGCCAGGTGCTGGCCTTTGTTCAGCTGAGATCCTCCTCCACAAGTCAAACCCAGCAGTGCTTCTGCCACATTGCAAAAACCTTAGCTCAGGGCTTTGGGTCCATTCCCCCCTGCCACAAATCCATGAAAATTCATGTGCTTGAGGAAAAATCAACCCCTAGTTGCTATGGTGAAAGGCATTCTGCAAACTAAGAAATGAAGACAAGTGGGACATTTGGAGGTTACCAGATTTTTTGGCTCATCTTTCAGACAAGAATAAATAAAACCCCTCCAGCACATGAAAGGCTCAGCTAACTTCCCTGCCCCTGCTCTGCCTTAAACATACAACTTCTTTAAGGAAATTAATAATCACATTTTCTTCACAGAAGCCTCCTGCCTCCTAGCACTGCCTGGTACAGCAAATGCAGTAGTTTTTAGAGCTGCAGTGATGCCAAGAGGACACAGAGCTCCCATCAATGTGACCTACTCCCTGTGCTCACCAAATCACCAAGAAGGAGGAGCCCAGCTCTGAAGCCAGCAGATTAATTCAGACAGACCCAGGAAATTATCCAGCAGAAGGTCACAGCACCTTTGGGATGAGCTGCCTGCTTTTGCTAAGCAATGTGTTGGATTGCTGGATGGGTAGGGGGATCCTGCATTTCATGTGCTGGGTCCTTCTCTTCTATTAAGGCACTGTTGTAATTCAACCCTGTCAGCTCCACCAAGAAAAACTGTCCTCTTAAGAGCAAAAAGGGGCTGGCTGGTGGCAGAAGAGCCAGCTAAGGGACATGAGGAGGCAGGATGTCTGTTGGGTAAGAGGCAGAGGCACCAATGCTGCCTCCAAGGCCCAAATACTCCAACCAAGAGATTTTTCCTCTCTTAGCTAGTCTGACTTTTCAGAGATTCTAGTCTCACCAAATGTACATCATGTGAATATCTCTTCTTTTTCCCCAAGAATATAATTTGTACAAAAGCATTTTCACAGCAACCTCAATTTAATCCTTTTTTTCCCCCCACCAATACCACACAAACCTTGATCTCCAGTCTCATCTGCTCAACTGTCACATCCTCCCACCCCCCTGGTGCTCTAATTGCATGCTGCTGAGCCCCCTCCATCCTTTCAGCATCCCTGGATAATGCCAGGATCAGAACTGAAAGCAGAGATTCTCTCCTCTGCACAGCCTTTCATTTCTGCTTTTGATTCTTCTCTAAGACTGAGGAGAGGAAGGCACTGCCTTATTTATAACACAGTGATGTTGCACCACAAGCTCTTATTCAGTCTGCTCTCACCCCAGTGGATTTTTGGTTAGTATTTTTAACTCTAAACTTCCCAAGCAGCCACCTCCTGTTAAGTATTTGTTCCAGCTGCCAACCCTTCTTCAGATGTGTATCTTTATCATCTCACTGAGGATAACAAGATGTTCTTACCCTTTCCAAACACTGGGCAGTACTGATCCTCACCTAACATGGGTTCTTTGGCCCTTTGGTTCCATCTCAGCTTAAAAATACACCAGGAAAAGACTATGTCTCCTTAAATGTTACCCAGAAAAGGCCTGGATACATGAGAAGCACTCCTGATCTGCAAGTTGTGTTGTTAGCAGTGGCTCTACACAGTGGCAGATGTTCATTTCTTTAGCACTTGGTGGGTTTGTGGTGTTTTGAGGGGTTAGAGAGTCTATCCAGGAGAAGATTTTTCCTTTTTGTTGTCTCTTTCTATATGGCACTGTCTTAAACTGAGCTACTATACTATTCTCAGCTAACAAGACAGAGATGGTAACAGAGAACAGGATCAGATTGGTTTGCTGTGATCAGCTCTCCACTAGCCTTGGTCTATCAGTCAGTAAATGCACTTTGCCCCTGCTCCAAGTGAAAGCAGATACAGTCCCATAATGTAATAGCCTTCAAAAAGAGAAGGAATCTCACTGAATTATGCCTTGTCTGACCTAGAATCCCTACCTGAGCAGTCGTGCAGCCTGGCCACTCTGCTCCCACTGCTGGACCAGAGCACAGCAGCACGTGTCACTGGCTTGACTGATCCAGTTCCCAGCCTTTACATCCCAGTTTAAAGCCTCCCCTAATGCCCTAAGCTATCAGAAGTGCAGCTTCCCACTGCTGGACCTCAGGAGCTTTCCCCCCAGCCTTTCATCTTGTAAGATGTTAAGGCACAGATCTGCACTCAGAAAATTCTGGCCAGGCAGTACCCTTTGCATTTCTCTGCATGTATTCTTTATTCACCACAGCCTCAGTGAAAGAAAGAAAAGCCCAGAGGCAGCCAAGGCTGCTCTCTGGAGATGAAGGCAGCTGCCCCAGCTTGCCTGTGTGCCAGTGCTTGGCCAGCTGTGACACAGGGCACCAAGCCATCACTTGGGATACAGCAGGAGGAGGAGGCAAGGCAGAGGAGCTGCCAAACTGCTATCTCCTCACAGACAGGGCTTGGAAGGAACCTCTGGAGATCCTCTAGTCCAACCCCCTCTGCAAGAGCAGGAGAACCTAGAGCAGGTTGCACAGGATAGGGTCTAGTTGGGTTTGGAATATCTCCAGAGATGGAGACTCCACCACCCTCAAAGTAAAGAAGTTCCTCCTCATGTTCAGATAGAATTCCCTGGGTGCTAGTTTTTTTGCCCATTACCTCTAGTCCTGTCACTAGGCACCACAGAAAAAAGCCTGGTCCCATCCTCCTGACACCCACCCTGTAAGTATTGATACGCATTGCTAAGATCCCTCCTCAGTCTTCTCTTCTGCAGGCTAACCAGCCCCAGCTCTCTCAGCCTCGCCACAAAAGATTGGTGCTCAAGTCCCCTCGTTATTTTAGAAGCCCTTCTCTGGAGCCTCTCCGGAAGTTCCCCATCTCTCTTAAACAGGGGAGCCCAGAACTAAACACAATACTCTAGCTGTGGCCTCTTCTCTCCTCAGGGAGAGGAGAACCTCCCTCTCCCTGCTGGCCACACTCTTCCTGCTGCACCCCAGGATGCCATTAGCCTTCTTGGCCACAAGGGCACATCGCTAGACACCCAGGGCTTGTTCCACTGAGCTGCTTTCCAGCAGATCAGTCCCTAACCTATCCTGCTCCATGGGGTTATTCCTCTCCAGGTACATCACCCTACACTTGCCCTTGTTGAACTTCCTGAGGTTTCTCTCTGCTTGCCCAGCCTGCCCCTGCTCTCGTGGTAGAAGGAGCTGCTGCTGTCTTTCAGCTCTGAAGTGGTGAACCTTACTTTGCTGGTGAGCAGAGCAAGATTTTGGGCCATGACTCAGATGTTCCAAGTAGTCCATCAGCTAGCTGCTAGCCACTGCAGAAGAAACACATAATGCTCTATAGGAAGTGGTGCCTAAAGCCTGCCCAGCTTCTTGGGTCTAGACTAGACAAGGCCAGAGCTAAAGCATTTAGTGCTTTTGTGAGGGGAACAAAGCACTGAGCTGCTGGCTCCCATGCTCCCTTGGCTTTTCACTACCAGCCAGGCCAAGAAGCCTTTTCACTGGATATTCTTCAAGACAGCAGTAATTTAAACTCCCAAACCTAACTCATCCTCCAGGATCTATTTTCTGAGCTGTGTAGGAAGGTACCAGGCTGCACAAACATTTATTAGCACAACTAGGTGTGTGTGTTTCACTCTGTGGAATGGGGAGAAGAAAGGATTATTAAATAAAACTCCCATTAGTTCAGCTGAGAGCAAAATAGCAGCTGGAGCCTAGGGTAATGCAGGGATGCTATCAGCACTCACAGCAGCTCCAACCATGGGGAGCCTCAGAGTGGAACAAAAGCACAGCATCCCTATCATGCTCTGAGAGCTCAGGTCTTGCCCTCCACCTGCCAAAGCCTTTGGCCAAACAGTGTGAGTAGAAACAGGATGAAACCCAAATTTGCTGACTTGATGCCTTCCTATCAGTAGCTGTGCTTTGTCAGCTTTCCAAGTGGGAACACTGCCACCCAAGCCAGCTATCCCACAGCCTGGAAACCCCCCCGCCCCTACAGCACATCCTTCTACTTCCAAGGGGATGGTGCCTGCAAGGCAGCCTGCCTAAGTGCAGCCATACTCATCAACAGCCTCATCATTTAGATCCCCTTGCACAAGTGAATGAAGTCACTTTGTGAGAGGGCAGCCTCCCTGAGCACAAGATAAATAATGGATCTCAAAAAGGGGGCTGGGAGAGAAGTGGCACATCCTTGCAAGGTCATGCTAGACTGCATCAGTGGCTGGCTGAGGCCAGGCTCCTCTGCTAGGAAGCCTGGAGCTATTTATGACTCAAGTAATTAATTAATGCCAAGGGGTGTTCTGCTGCAGGCACGTGGGAGCCCAAAGGGAAATACAAAGTAAGCAGGTTAGGAAATGGAGTGGAGGGTGGGGGAGAAGGATGATATTCATGCTTTGCAGTAATTACCAACAGTCCAAACAGCCAGTACAAAATCAATTAGGAGCTCTAAAAAGGCACCAGCTCACATTTCAGACATCATCAAGGATGAGCTGAGGTAGTGTAGTTGCAATTCTGTGTGCTGCATACACCATGAGACCCACAGATCCTCAGACCACCAGTGGTGTGACCAGCAGAGGGAGCATCCTTAATGCCTTTCCAAGCCTACCTGGGTTTGGAAGAGGAGCAATTAAGGACTGGTTTGATTTTATGTCTCTCAAGAGAAAGGAGCAAAGAGAAACGTGGGTGTACACCCTGAAAGCTAAGTCCTAGCAGGCACTGAGGGCTCCCAAAATGCCTTCCTTCTCTGAAGCCAGCTCTCATTGACACCAGGAGCTAACCAAAACTGGCAGATGACATCCAGAAAGGGATGTAGCCCTCTGTGGCTTCCCTGCTCCTGTTTGCAATGCTGCAGTCTCACAGCAAACCCTCTCCATGTGGAGATGCTGAGTCATGACACTGTGCCTGCACAGACCGTTTGAGGACAAGGAGAGCTTAACCTCATTTTGTCCCTTTCTTTGTCCTCTGCTCAGAGGAGATCAATCAGTTGCATTCCCTGCCTCCACATCCCCATGCATCCAGTGCCTTATCCACTAATAAAGTGCACTCTTTTCCCTCCTCTGGTGCCTTAAAGTCCTTTTGGACTGTCTAACTCCCACCCAGCCTGCATCCTCTCTCTTTGTCGCCAGAGTATTTTCTATACATTCCCAAACGTCGTCAAGCATTGTCCCATCTCTGTCTTATCACAGCTTCCTGCAACAAATCCCCTCACACAAGGAGGATTGTAAATTTGCTTACAAGGGAGTGTTGTTTTCCGTTTCTTCTACTTCTCTGCTTGTCTCTTCTCTCTGGAGAATTGCTGGGGCCAAGCACCACAGCATCAGTCTGACACTGCCACCTGGATGAGCAGCAGAGACTGCCTGCAGTCTCAACCCTGGCCTGCAAGGCTGCAGGATGCTCCCCTTTAGTCCAGGGGATCTTCCTTCCTACTGCCAAAGCCCTCAGATCCAGGCTGGTGGGATTCCCTACTGCTATCTGCTCTTTTTGGAGCAAAAGGCTATGCAAATCAACAGCAGAGATTAAAAGAAGAGTAAGTAAAATGGCAGTTGCTTCTAGCTTCATAAATATATATGAGTGAGTAGCACAAGAGCAACAAAGCATCCCTTTCTGGTGGGCTGAGAATCTACACAGCCTGAGTCTCCAGGGAAAAACAGGAGCAAAGTAAATGACAACATGCACACCCACTGAGCATTTGTGCTCCATACTCCTGATCTGAGCCTCACCAGCTTTTAAGAACACTTAAATACTGTAATGCTCCCAATTAGGAGTGATCTGGGTTGTTTTCTAAAGAGGTTTCACCCTCCCCCAGGAGAGCCCATAAGCCTAAGACAAAAGCAGCCTTCAAAGAGGTGTTTCAACCTCTTTCAGCTCTACAGTATCCCCAACTGGCTTGGATTTCCCCTCATCATTTCATACTAACCTTCAGAATATTTTGGCCATTAAAGGACTCCCTTTCCTTGAAAGATGATTTCCCAGTCCCTGCGTTGTTTCTCTCTTCAGCTGTAAAAGAGAGAAGCCACCAGCAGAATGAGCTTCAGATGGGAGAGAACTCTGTGTGCTGTACTTCACCCCCCACTCTCTCCCCCCACAAAGTCAGCTGCCAGCAAATAAAACCATCTTTGCCCAGTTCTTAGTGCAAAAAAAAAAAACAACAAACCACCCCAACCAATTCCACTTGGATTTTAAAGAGAACGAGGCTGAATATGCAGGAATTGGTGTCTCTGTTGGGATCACCTCTTTGGAGGAAAGACCTGAAAAGCAAAGCTACTTCTGTAAGGCTGAGGGCCCAGTGCAGCATATCTGCTTATCCCTGCCAGGGGGAGAGTCAAGCATCACCTGGAACAGCACCAAATGCCAGGCTGTGCTGCTGCCTCTCTGGGAAGCACAGACATGAGGAGTGTTTGCTTCTGCAGGGTAGGTTTGCAGCCACACACAGACATGAAGAACAGCAATCAAGGCCAAATGCCTGAGTCTTAGATCCATTTCCCCAGAGCATGCCCAGATTTTGAATCTCATCATCATCATCATGGCTAGGCTTGGCGAACGCAGCTCCAGGGAGGGCTCCATCCATGCTCTTCCCAAGAGCTTTTTCCAAGCGCTGCTGGCTGCAAAGGCCAATGAGGGACAGACAAGGGGGGTTGCAAAAGGCACAGTAGAAGGACTCCTTAGGAGGTAGAACCTGCAAGACACGATTCTTTCTACGCTGTCTTTTCTCCTCAAGAGTGATCCTGCATGCCTGCTCAAAATCATCANCTAACTTCCAGCCCAAAAACCTCAGCAGTGGCTGCAAAGCAGGACGTTAAATGCTGCAGAGCTACTTCTGTATGGGCAACAAGGGCAACGTCAGCAACATAAAGCAGCTCCTGGACAAGATGGTTTATGGTCTTAGTATGGGCCTTCAAACACCTTAGGTTAAATAGGCTTCCATCAGTACAATATCTAATGTAGATACCATCCTGGACATCAAATTCTGCCATGGCCCTTTGGAGCATCATGCTGAAAAAGAGTGTGACTAGAGTTGGTGCAAGAACACAGCCTTGTTTCACACCATCAGTTATTAGAAAGGGCTCAGAAAGTGCATCGCCGTATCTGACTTGGCCATGCTGATTCTCATGGAGTAGGATAATCATTTTAAGAAACTTGGTATATGATCTGTTCTTTCCACAGGACCTCTGCCTCACTCTGTGAATAGATTCAATATTCCTTTTTCATCTCCAGCATTGACTATGAAGTCTCACTCACACCTGGCAGGCTATTCAAATCCTGTGTTGAATAGAAAGTGACTTTTATGTGATGCTCTCACCACTGTGTCAATGTCTCACATGCCTCATGGGGTTGGTCGGAATATAGACTCATTTCATGAAAGACACTGGCATCCTGTTTCTAAACCAACAGGCAATCTTGAACTTGACCAAAGAGAATCATATTCTCATCTTGTTATCCCCCCTCAACCTTCCTGAGTTTAAGAAAATGCACAACATTAAAAGAAAACAGAACATCAAAGCCAATAAAAGCATTTCCCAGTCAGAGGAACTCCTTTAAGTGCATTTATCAGTAAGGATAAGGGATACCCACCACCTGGATCTTTCCTGAAGAGAGTGTTCATGACTGTAGCATGCAGTTTCACCCTGTCCCATTCTTTAAGCATCAAACCAGAGGCCACAAACCTCTTCACCAGCTGATCAGCAATGACCTGCAACCTGGGAAGGCCAAAAGAGAAAGAACAGAGCAGTGTGAACTGTAGGAGAAACCTCTACATTGTCAGCTTTTTACTCTACAGCCAGGCAGGGCAGCCTGTGTGAAAGGAAGGCTCTGCAGGCACATGGGGAAAGGGAGCTAGTGTCTGATGAAAAGCCAACAGAGCCATCAGGATTCAGCTCTAGTGCAAAAAGTTCCGGCTGCTTCACAAAGCTTCCCTGGTGATCACTTCTGCTGCAAATATTCCACAAAGAAGGGCAGATATAGCAGAGCAGACAGCCAGCAAGCACACTGTGACTCTCCCTTACAAGTGCTGAAACCTGCAGACCTCCAGAGGACCCATTGTGCACAGTGCATCAGGCTCAAACTCAGACCCTCTCTGTCCCAGAGAAGCAACCCAGCTTAATTTCTGGGAGAGCCTACAATGTGGAGACAGAGGGCACAAACCCAGACAGCATATCATGGTGAATACTCCAGCTTTGGAGTTCCTGAGAAAGAAGAAACAAAGGACTTTTATTGCCACCTTCTTGTCTGGCCTCAGTCAGGATGAAAGTAGCTGGAATCTGCAGGAAGAGCTGTCCTAAGCTAGGCAATGCATTCATGTATCCTGCAGTACCAAAAGCAGCAAAGATGTGCTAGAACAAGGCAAGAGAGCATTACTCTCTACAGAGGAATTTGGGCTTCTCTCCCCATGCCTAGGGGATTAAAGAGCTTTCTGCTCCACCAACTCTCACCTCTTTGGGGTCTCAGCTGCAGCAGGAGATGGCCTCTCTGAGGCTGGCCTCCAGATGCCAGCTCCTACCCCATCACCAGTTTTGTCTTGCCCCTTAAGGGCTGCCAGCTCTGCTGTGACAATTTCAAGACTCCAATTACCAATTCTCCTGCTTTTCAACCACTTTCTGGCTTTACATCAGTGATTTTTGCAAGGAGCAATGACAAAGATTAAATGAATATCATTACAGACAATACTAAAACAAATTAACACAAGAGCTGAAGTGAAAATGGGGCTTTATTGCATTATAAAGTTAATCAAGGAAAGAAAACAAATGAGAAGGAATGATAATGGAAATGATTTGCCATGTGGAAGGCATCAGAGCATGAGTCCTCTGTCTCAGCTCAGTAGGGCCTGCCAATCCCAAATTCTGTCTACAGTTATGCAAGCTAGGTCAGGCTAAATCAAATCTCCTGCTTTACAGCTTAAGCTGATCAAGATCATCCAAAGATCAGAAAGGAACTCCACCCCTCAGCCATGCCAGGAACTACAGAGAGCTGGAAAGAGGTCTGGCAGGAGACAGGAAAGGCACACACCTCCCTTCAACATGGGCTGCAGCAGTTTGAGCCAGCATCACAAACCATGTGGTCGCTGTTCTCCTCTGGTACTGGCCTTGCAGCTGAGAAACTCTGCTTTCTACCTGCTGGTCTCCCCATTTCTCTCAGCAACACACAGCAGGTTTTAGCAGGCAAGATGTAGGTTTGGTCAAAACCTCAGGAGACATCAGCCAGGTGGAGGTCATGCTCCAAGGTAAGCTGGATTTGAACACCTCATTTCCCTCCCCTGCCACAATCAGCTCTGCCACCCCTAATGCACATCAGTGTTATGACTAAGTCTGTTCTCAGCAGAACAGATCTGGCTGGCATCTGAAGTAGATCACAGTGCTAATAATTCAAGCTGTCTCCAGACATCACTGTCTCACTTTAGGCACTACTTATGCTCTGCTGGATTTCTCTGCCAGCTCCTCAGGTCACAATCTTATTTTCAGATGCCAGCAGACTCGCAAGCACTGCACTCAGCAATGATCCAGAGCACAGTGACTCAGAAGAGAGTCCAACGCTAACACTTCGGTTGCTTTCCACAACAAACCCACCCAAAGGGCTTTTGGGTCATCCAGTGTCCTGCCTCTGCCTCACCTTCCTGAGTGCTTCTGCTTTGTTTCTCCCTGTACTTCTCTTCTGTCTCCTGGCTGACCTCTAGCTTGTCCTGGTTCTCACTCACCCCATTTGTTTCCTCTCACCTCTTTCAGGTTTGGGACAGACTTCAAAGTGGGAAAGCCAAGAGGAAGAGATTATAACTCCTCCTGGCTCCCAGCAATTGGTACATTTTCATTTTCCCACCCATTTCCTTATCCCACTTCCTATCTCTAACTTCAACACAGCCTCCAAAATGCTGTTTTAAGCAGGGGCCCACCCCTTGTCTCCTCAGCCCTCAGGAAAAGGAGATGCCAGAACACATCCTTCCTTCCCTAAGCCAGTGTCTGCTCCCAGCCTCCCTTCTCCAGCTGCACTGCTGTTCTCTGGCAACAGAAACAGACACAGAAGGGCAGCACTGCCACAGAAAGACAAGGCTAAGGCTCAGGGAGAGAAGGCTAAAGCAGCACAACCAGCAGCACAAAGTACAGCAGCTCTTCCCCCTAGCCTTCCAGAAAGCACTAAGAGAAAAGATGTTGCTGCCACTTTGGATGTACTTGTCAAAAAGCAGATGGAGGAAGCTTCTCCTAACACCTCAGTGCTGTTTGTGGAGCTAAAGCCATCAGCCACAGCAGTGAACAGCACAAAGACATGCACTGACATCAACCAGGCTTCAAGATTTCACACCAACAGCTCAGGAGAGACATCTGTTTCATACCCTGCCTGTTCTAGGCTCTTACAGACTCCAAACCCAACACTATAACCAAGTCCTGTTTTTCTGAGGACCTTCTGGTGTAACTGGGTTTGAGGAATAATTAAGTGCCACAGAATATGCCAGGCTGTCCAGATGAATCTAGACAGCAGAGGCCAAGTTCTCCTGCTTTCTCAGTCATCTCCTGAGCATCTCCTTGGCCATCTTATCACCTCCTGAGCCTCAGCACCATTGTTCAAGCTGACACACTGCTACAGAAACAAATGACACCTTTCAGCTGCACCACCAGTGACAGATTTAAAGAGAAAACACATCACTGCCCTAACTGGTCTGGGAAGCAAGAATGACTTCATCTTCCTGACTGCTGGCCCAAGCAGTACCCATCAGCTTCAGAAGGCTTCTCTGGCACACAACTACTGCTGCCATGGCATGTTGAGGAGGAACAAAGGAAAGGAGCACAGGGAACTCACCTGTCTGAGCCATCCTTCATGTGGACTTTGGCATAAAGGACATCCATCATGGCAGGGTCATCATTCATGTACTCCACTCCTGCTACCTCCACAGTCAGGGGCTTGCCTCCAGTGATTTGGCTAAAATGCAAGACAGCTCTTCAGTTCAAAAGCAAAGAAAGAATCCTAGCCTCGTTTAGGTTGGAAGGAACCCTTGAAGGTCATCTAGTCCAACCTCTCTGCAATGAGCAGGGACATCTGCAACCAGATCAGGTAGCTCAGAGACCCGCTGCACCTCACAAAGTCACACAAAACATCGCACATGCACACATTAAATATTTGGGTTTACTAAGGGAATGACTCCACTGTGGAGTTTTTCTCTTTCCCCTATCTATCTTTTTTTTTTTTATCCCCTTCCAGTATGTTTACTGGGAGGAAAACAGCCTAAGTGTGCTGGTGTGCACAGCACCTTGTGAACACTGAAGGCCAGATACTCTGCAAAGGGTCAAAAAGAGAACATCTACTCCCACACGGCACTGCCTGTGTTTAGCAAAAGTCAATGGATGCTAAGGAAGGTTTCTGTGGGTGGAAGGAAGCCTAAATTCATTTTCTAAGTGAAATTTTTCTATTTGGCTGTGGCAGGGGAAATAACCTCAAGGTTCCATTCAAGTGCTGATTTCCCCCTCCACAAAAGGAAATGGAAAGTAAAGATTTTCTCTGCTTCCACTTATGAGGAAGCTGGCACTTCCCTAAGAATGCAGGCAGAGTTCTTCTCCAGAAACACACTTGCATTTCACAACTGAACCATCATTTGAAAGGCAAGGGGGATGGATTTTGGCTGTGCATTCATTCCCACAGATCTCAGCTGGCAGAGCCTGGCTGATTCTTGATGTGCTGAGGCAATAAATAAATAAGTATCAAAGATTCATGCTCCATGTGCAAAGGCTTTGCAGAAATAAACAAACCAATCCCTCAGGCCATCTCCCATTTCTAAGCTGAAGAGAGATAAGCTAATTACAGTGTCACTCAACTACATTTACAGTTAAAGCCCTAACATCTGCAGCTCAGTGTTAACAGGCAGGGATAAAGCCCTGCTCCTGGAGCAGCACTAAACACCTCAGCCTGATTCCTCACAGGGCTTCTGCTGCCTTCCCTGCATCAAGAAATGCATGTCAAGGACACCTCAGCATCTGCTCTGAGGCAGGAGGGAAGCAGTGTGCCAGAGCCCACGTGAAGTTAGTGGAGCTTGTTCCTCCTTCTGCAGTAGGCAGGAGACAACAGCAAAAATTGCTCACAGAAAAAGAACAGGGACACATTGGAGAGAAAGAAATCAGCAGAGCAGGATTTCAGGCAGTGCTAAGGGTTTGCACTGAGCTGCAAGCCTCTGTGTGACTGCCTGGTGATTTCTTTTGCTTCCATTTGAAACATTTCAGCCTTTCTCTAGATGTCTAGAGTTGAGGTAGAGTGTTGAGTTGCTTTTCTCTTCACTCTCCCTTGTCAAAAGACAGCTTGCTGCTTTAACCCTCCTCAAATCCTTGGTGATGACATCTCATTGTTATCACTTACTTCACAAACTCCTCTTTGCACTGCTGCAGCAGGTCACATGCTTTCTGGATCTCTTGCTCATTCAGAAGTACCAGGGTCCCAAGAGTCAGGTGAAGCTTGGCAGGATTCTGGAACAGGCTGCTGCTGACCCCACGATCCTACAAAGCAGTCAGAGAAGGTTGAGCTCATCAACACACACATAGCCCTCCACCAAGATGGATAAACATTACAGAGAACAGACACCAAGCCACTGTCATCAAAGCTTTTAGCTCTGCAATACTGGGCAGGTTGGTTCTCACTCAAAGTTAAGATGAGAAACAAGATTTCCCAGGCTCTGTGAGCAGGCAGCGCAGACTTCAAACTGAAGTCCATTTTTTTTCCCTCAATAAAGCTGGAAGCAGCTGTAGTGATAAGCTCTAAATGGTCTCTAAATCCTGTCTAAACACAAGTTGCACCTCCCAACAGAAGCACAGCTAATACCAGCTCGGATAATTACATTTTCCTTGTTCCCCTGTGCCCTATAGTTTGCCAAGATGAATTCAGTCTAAATTCCCTTTCTAAGAAGAGCTACGTGTTGTTGCTGGGGAAGAACTGTTCCCAGGTGGAGCAGTGATTACATTCAGTCTTATAAAACATGTTCTTTTGTTCTAGGATATTTATAAAAACACCTTGAGGATGGTTAACACACCCATATTCAAACAATTATTTCCACTTAGGGGCCATTTCCCACCAGCACATTAAATAACCTCCACTTTTAAGTCCAGAAGAAGCCATTTGTCAGGCCACCTGAAAGAAGTCCACTGACTGAGAATGACAGCTTTGAAGATCCTAGCTGTGCTTCAGAGCTTGAAAGAAACCCTTTCAGATGTTTAAACACTGCAGTATCTCAGCCTGTCAGAGTTTTCATGCCCCACACCTCACTCAGCATTTTTCATCCATACTCTTAGAGGTGGGACTGGAGACCAGCCAGTCTGGAACACAAGAGTTTGGGGAGCTTTCTGCAGAAGCCACAGGCTGGCAAAGTGTGGTGGTCCCCAGAAGACAGAGAGCAGGCACATACTCTGCTGCTAATTACTTTATTGCTGACTGAAAGCCCAAATTGTAGCATGCTGGTACTGGTAAAGCACATTGCAGACCTCAGGCCTGTGCAGAAGCCTGAAACAAGCACAGACTAACTACGTCAGGCAGAACAGGAGCAGATGAAAGAGGGATGGCTCTACCTCACTTCTCCCCACCTTTCCCTCTGTGTGCTAAAAAGCTTGCAGCTTCCTTTCATCCATCCTGCTGTTAACATGCAGGACAGGACACAATTTCTCTCTGTCAGCCTTTTTCCTCCAATGGTACCTATAGCCAGAGAATATTTGGCCCACAAGAAAACAAGAGCTCAGGGAAGAGGGAGAAAGTTCACTCTGTCCTTGCCACAGACAACCAGCTGATGTCACTCCCACATACAAGGAGAAAACACTTGGCAGGTCAGAAAGCAGAATCCCTACCCTCATTTTCTGCCCCAGCACAATTTGTACTGTAAGCATCAACCTGTCCCCAAAGCAGCATTTCCCCCCCTTGAGCTTCCCAACACCCGAGGGTGTGCTGACAGCTGCCACAGCAATATGACCACCACAGGGCACACTGCTGAGATCATCAGCAGGGAAGAGCAGTGCAAAGTGAGCAGGCCAAAACCTACATAATCTTCCTGGTTTTTTACTCCCTTGTATTTCAGACAGACCCTAAAACCCCTGCTTACACCCCTACTCTGTTGCAGGCTGGCAGCTCCCACTTCTGCCCTCCATAAAAGAGATGCTAGGTCAGAGGTAGAGCTCCCTGGAACAGGCAAAGTTTTTGTTGGTGTCTCAGTAGTCCTTTGTAGTCAAAAAACCAACTCATTTTCACTCAGCCTTAAGAATGCCTTTTTTTTTCCTCCCTCCTCCTACTTAGATTTCTACCTTTACTTTTCTCCTTTAGAAGGAATACATGAAGGATTTTTAGCTGGAGTCTTCACCTCTCTTTGCAGAGCCCAAGCACATTGCTCCCCCAGATCTAAGGCCCTGTGGTAGGGAAATCAGAGACCACACCACACAAGGCAAAGGATCAAACTCCTCAGCTCTTCCTCGCTGACTCATCCTCTCTACTGTCTTAAGAGCTTCCAGTGTTTGCAGACAGCTTTATGGTTTTGGTTTTTTTTATCCTTAATAGCAGGATACTGCATGTCAACTATATGCCCTCTCCCACCCTGATCCACAAAGCAGAGAGCCAGAAAAGCAGCATTTCCTCAGAGCTGCAGGCAAAAAAACCTCTCCCATTTTCTGCTCCTTCCCCTCTAAGATATTATATCTTATTAGCAATGTTTGATATTTACAGGTTGCCATAATATTACAGCAATCACCCTTCTTTTCTCTGCTGCATCTCCAGCCTGTTAAGACTGCAAATGCTGTGTTTGCACAGCTCTGAAAGACCCAGTGGTGATTTTTCACTGCAATATTCCTGCAGAGCCTCTTCCCTTTTCAGTCTGCACACTCAGGCAGCCCTTTTCCAGCTCTCCTCACTCTGACATTTACATGCCTGTGTGAGGAGACTTCCAAGGTCATCGAGTCATCTGGACCCTCCCACTGCACCACATCAGTAATGAGTCTCTCCAGGTGAGCCACCTTCCTGTAGTGATATTCAATTAGCCTAAAATCATAGAATCATTCAGGTTGGAAAAGACCCTTGGGATCAAGGGGAGTGCCTCCCCTCAGCCCTGCTTCATTGCCTGGCAGCCCTGGCCATACCAGAGCATGAATGACACCTGAAGTGCTCCATATTACAACATAAAATTCATCTTAAGAAAGGTCTTAAAGATACACACCAAAAAAAGGAAGTACACACCCACCCTGTGCTATAAAATATAAATGAATGGTTGGCATGGAAACTGCTTCAGAGAGCAAAAGAATCCCTCAACAAATGCTCAATGGCCAGAAGAAATCCTCACACGCACACACACACCTGGTCCTTTCCCTTCCTTCCTGTTATTACCAAACTTCGTTCAGAGGCTGGTTTGCCTAATTCCACAATGTTTTGCACCAGGAAGAGAAGCACATTGCTTCTGTCTCTCAGACCTGTGCAGATTTCTCCCAGGATCCTGAGAAATCCTATTGCTTTGGACAAATCTGTAAGCTCTCTTATTGCTCTGTGAGGCACAGCTTTGAATTACTGTTTTTCATTACTGATGTGCTTTCTACCAGAGCCTGCTGTGAGATAAAGTGGTATTAGAGTGGTATTACCAGCTGCCAGAGTGATTGAGAGACAAACAGGCCTGCAATATACTCCTGGAACTAACAGGCAGCAAACCATTTTGCTAATACCAGGAGAAGGAAGGTAGAAAAAACAAATCACCACATACTCCTAGGCCTCAAAAGCCTGCTACTGACCAAACAGCACATTTCAAACTAAAACCAGAAACTCTAGAGCTTCCTGTAAGTGGCAGGAACACTTCAGGCCCTCCTGAGAAGCACAGGGCAGCAAGCAATGCTAACACCTCCCCAGAGATTCCAGGCCAAGGTACCTTGTGCCTAAGCACTGTGTTGAGCAGGAACTGTAGCCCCAGCACTTCTGTGTCTTGCTGTGCTGAAGTTACCAGCCCCTCAAAGAGCTGCTTCTCTCTCTCTCTCTGTCCCCACACAAGACTGGAACTAGAAACCAACAGAGGGAGCCAGGCCACCACTGACACAAGCCCAAGATCCAGCACACTGTCCAGCCAACACTTCCTCAGGCTAATGTTTCCACAGGGCTTTCCTTCTACTCTTGGAAGTGAGGCAGTTATGGAGGTCATGCAAGTGACCAGGAAATCTTGAGCAAGAACTTGTATCTCCCCAGATATCAGATATTTCACACCCACAGCATGAAGACACAGGAAACTAAACTTCTTCAACTGTGCTATCAGCAAGATTATATTCTCTCCTTTGAAAGGCACAGGCAGAAGTGATGGCCATGAAGGCAAGAACATCCTCAGCCTGGCTCTGTACATTGACACACCACTCCTCTCAAACAAGAAGCATGCTAAAATAAACCAAGGAATACACAGCTTTCTCTTAATTCTGCTCATTTCCTTATGCCTGTTTCCTGCTGCTACCAATGCAAGTAGGAAGGACTGCCAGCAGGGACACAATGAGATTTGCAGGATGGCATGGCTCAGCTCTGGTAATGATATTCATCCTCCTTCATTGCCAGTAACCAAAAGAAAAGTGAAATGGAAGCAGTAGCAAACCTGTGAAATTCTACCTGGTTTCATGGGTAGGTAGAAATCATATAAAATGTAGAGACATCACATTATTTAGTGGCTTTCCTATTAAGAACAAACAAACCCCCCCAATTATAATTGGAATCTTAGATTTCAAAGGAAATTTTAGAGGAAATCTCTAAAGGAGAACAAAATATTTTACTAACAATTGTTAAGCCATTCTACTTTCCAGAAGATTTCACAACAGCACTCAACAAACTCAAAGCAGATCCACCAACTTCAGTAAAAGGCCTGTTTAAAAAATGCCTGCCTGGGAAACAGAACCAAGGCCTTCAAGGTAAACACCAAACAGAATCAAGGTCTTCAAGGCAAACACCAAAACGCTGCCTCAGTAAATGAACTAGCACTCTGCTGAAGGGCTGATTTTAACTCTCAGGTGGATCCCTACCTTGGAACATTTCTCCAGCACTTTCTCCTTGAACTGCAGGAACTTCTCCTGGATGGTGGGCTGGTTGAGAGCAAAGGACAGGAAGTGGGTGAAGGGCTGCTTGTGACGGAAGCTGTCCAGGAGAACGTCAATGCGCGTTCGGGCAGAGATGACCCCGCTCCGATGCTGCCCTGTGATCACTGCAAGGAAACACACCATGGGCTGTCTGCTTCCCATCAAGCTACAGGGAGATTACTGACACTCAGGCTCAGGGGGAAATAAAGAGGAATTAAATTAATTGTGATTTTAACATACTTCTCTGTGGGTGTTAAAATATCCCTGTTGGAGGATACTGTGAAGGTCAGAACATTTCAGCCACGAGATCACAGAATCATAAAGGTTGGAAGAGACCTTGAAGATCAAGTCCAACCATCTACCTATCACTACCATGCCACTAAACTAGGTCCCTAAGTACCACATCTAGATGTTTCTTAAACACCTGCAGGGATGGTGACTCCACTACCTCCCTGGGCAGCTTGTTCCAGGAGTTAGTAACCCTCTCAGTGAAAAAATTCCTCCTGATGTCCAATCTAAACCTCACCTGGTACGATGCCAGGGGGTAATAAGAAGAACCTGCACAACAGCATCTCTCTGCTGTTTGTCCTGGGCTCACTGAAAGAAGCATTAGGCAATAAAACCCCCAACCATGCACATGCTTGACATAAAATGCCTGGCACAGACCTGTTCTCCTCTGTGAAGACAGGACGAGTATCCCTCTGCTCTCAAGAAAGTCAGGTTTGAGTGTGTAAAACACAATAACTAAGAATCTATCATATCAGTGGCTCTTCAGGTTTCTAGAGCATTATTTCAAGGGCTCATAAAAGGCATTTAAAGTGAAAAAGAGAAGAAAATCTATCAAAGCTCAAGATGGTTTATATCATCTGGGCATGCACTTCAAGGCACCAAACAGAGAACACTTCAGCTTGAAAGTAAAGAACTGCACAAGGAGCACAATTTTCTCAGCTTCCTATCATTACATGTTTTCAGCATCTCTCAACCTTCCTAATAGTCCTTTCATGGTTCTTAGGAAGAAGTCAAGATCCACTTCTGGAGAAGTACTGACATGTTCCTGTGCAGCACTGCAGTTGGATGTGCCTGTCACTTTCTCCTCAAACCTCTGTCATGAACATAACTGCACACTCTGCTAATTATCACCAGACCATGTGTAAGGGACCCTCCAGATAGCCCCTGAGGCAGAAACCCACAGGGACCAGCCCTTAGGAGCAAGACCTGCTTGTTTTTAAATCACTGGAAGTGATGAGAAGGAACATAGGGTACAAGCCAGGATCAAGTGACAACACCAGAGAGGCAGCAACATCATCAAAACACTTCTTGTATTCAAGCAGATGCTGAAGTTTATTTTATGCATAAATATTCAATGTGGTGACTTTTCTCTTGTTAATGGAAATGGTATTATTTTCAAAACAAATCCAACACATTCAGGCCCAAAATTCTCAGTCATTTAAGGCCCAGAAGTGACTTCAGTAAGACTATTCATAGGTTTAAAATAGATTGTACCGCCCCCCCCCAAAAAAACCCTTTATGCTGCTTTATAGACAGAAAAATGAAGCTCAGGAGAAGAGTGAAGTGATTTTCCCAAGACCACCAAGTGAGCCAGGGCCACATCAGAAGCAAGAACTCAAGGAGAAATACCTCCTATACCCCCTCCCCACTCAAATTGGAAGAGCATAAGAGAGGACACACATTTTATGCATGCTAAACTCACCAATTTCTCCTTCTACTCCAGGCTTGGGAATGCTGATGGAAGTTCGAGTCTCTGTTTCTAGTCTCTTCTTGGTTTCACCTTTCTTCCCAATGATGTACCTGGAGGCATAAAAGTGCAAGGTAGTCACTCACACAGTGTTGCTAGACCACTCTCCATCAGCTGGGTTATCCCTTTTTCCCATTATCCCAGCTGACAGAGAACTAAAGGCTCTTTTTTTGCTTTTTGCTTTCCACAAGGTAGTCATTTGCCACCATCCCAACACAGGACAAAACACTTTTCCTTCTCTGCCTTTCCTGAAAGCTATTCAGCCCACAAAACTGTCAGAAAATAACTAGATGAAGCTTTGAACACCACAGGATTCCAAATAAACACCAGATCTGAGTCAATAGTCAATTCCAGGCATGTGGGCTCTCTCTCAAAGCTCTCATCAACTCCCCCTGCTAGGCTGCTGGCCCCAGTTCCTCCTCCCCTTCTCCCATCCTCCCTGATACTTTGATGTTCAAGGCAAGAGATGCTCCCAAACTCTCCTGCCAGCAAGAAAGCAGCACCTGTTGTCCCTGTCACAGGGAAGGCTTAGAAGTCAAACATGGCACAACTGCACTAGAAAGGTGTTGCCAATTTTCCCTTCCCAAATGCTAAACTCCACATCCACAAAAGGGAATACATTTCAGAGAGCTGGCACTTGCCCTGACCTCAAAACAAATACTCTGTGATCAACCACTTCCTCAGCACCTCAAGTAAACCAGACACACACAGGCTTACTTGTATAAGGGGCTGGGAACCTCCACTCTGCACTGGAAGCCTTTCTCAGTCTCTTCTATCACAAAGGCATCACAGGGTTCATCTGTGCAGTCACTGGGGCCTGCTAGAGAGAAAAAACAACAGACCTTGTGCAAGCTCTGTAAAGTCTAGCAGTGCTTATGCAGGATGAGTCTTACAGCTGCCTTCTCCCAAGGTTAAATAAAGGAACAGACTCCTCTCCAGCGTGGCTAACTGCTTTTTATTTCACCTTACTACCAGCTCCAGAAAAGATAATGACTGCTGCTAAATCCACCAGGCTGGGAGGCATAGGAAAGCAGTAGTTAGAGCCCGGATTTTCTATCAGCTGGATGTGGAACGGTCTCTTCTCCTGGCAAGGTGGAAGCCACTGGCACATTCAGAGACTTGAGAGTCACAGAAGAATATAAATAAAAGGTGAGGATCATTTTGGTTCAAGGGTTCAGGTGAAGCATTTTGGACAGAGAAATTGTCACAGCCTATTCATCCCTAGGCCATTCAATCATGCCTGTTAGGACCATATGTGACTTCCAGAAAGAGGCCACAGCTTCTATCTCCTCTCCAACACATACAGGGATGAAAGCAGGTGGCAAACAGCTTCTTAAAGATTTGTTCAACCCACTGAAAGGCAGGGTGGAGGGAGAAACAAGACACAACAGCCACAACTCTCCCAATTTGAGAGCTAACAGCTGAGCTTTATTGTGCCCACAACAGCTCACACAAACACACAGGCAGAAAGATAAAGTAAAATACACTAGAACAGGAAGAATTTTGCCCTCATGATAGGTTAACACCTTGCAAAAGCTACACTGGAAGAGGCCAATTCAATGGGCAAACATTGCAAGGAGAGAGGATCTTTACAAAGTAGCTTCCATTGCTGCTAAAACTGCAAATAATGACACTATTAAAAAAGGAAGGCACTTCAGGAACCTGGGCAGAACAGATCTATGAAGCTGATTGTTTTCCCCTCTATTGGAAGTCTTTCACAGCCAGCAAACATAACCAACACTTAGCAGCACAGTCACCAAAAATCCACCAGGATTACATGCACTTTTTGGTCAGCAGAATCATCACGGACCAACACAAAGCCCTTTTTCTCCCTCTTGAACACCTCACTCCACAGCACAGGCAGGTCCTTGAGTATACAGAGGCATGAGAAAGAACACCAAGAGCTCTCTAGGCTGCCAGTGTCAATGCTTTCACTCACAGCACATCCTGAAAGCACCACAGTCACCCCCCTTTTTACCTGCACAGAAATCCTCCTCCTCATGCTGGTAGGCTTGCTCTTGAATGACATTCTTCCTGTATACTCGTCCCCCAATTCTTATCAGGGGAGGTCGCAGGACATCCATCCTCCTTCTCCTCCTCCTAAGGAAAAAGCAAAGACAGCTTGGTCAGCTTGTGCCAAGGAGAGGCAAATGTCAACGTTTCCTCGTGGATAATTTGTAATCAGGGGAGCTCTGGGGGGCTCAGCTATCAGGAGTGAGGTCTGTATCTCCAGAAGAGCAGTAGCTCCTTTTATGCATACACATGAAAGGCTTCAGACCTTCTCAAACCTGAAGTCACTTATTCAAAGACTTATTTTATCTGAACTTGTAACTAAACTTTTTCAGAAGTAAAGAAGGGAAATTTAAGCAAGACAAAAGATGTTATGAAGCATCAGATTTGACTCTGCAAGGAGGTCAGCAACTGATCACAGCTCTCCCTAAAACTCACATTTTAGCTAAAACTCACTCTGTCAATGTGTTTTTTAGCACTGTTCAGGATACCAGACAGTTTCACCTTTTTATTGTCCACAGCTGTAGACCAAAGACCCCAGCCTCTTGAAAGGAGAGACATGAACCTGTTGGAGTGGGTCCAGAGGAGGCCACAAAACCTATCAAAGGGCTGGAATATCTCTGCTAGGAGGAAAAACTGAGTGTTGGGATTGCTCAGCCTGGAGAAGGCTCCAAGGAGACCTTACTGCAGCCTATCAGTACTTAAAGGGAACCTACAGGAAAGACGGGGACAGACTTTTTAGCAGGAGCTGTTACAGTGCCACAAGAGAAAATGGTTTTAAACTAAAAGAGGGGAGATTCAGACTCAAGAGATGGAAGAAATTTTTACACTGAGCGTGGTGAGACACTAGCCCAGGTTGCCCAGAAAGATGGTAGAAACATTGCAGGTGAGGTTGTCTGGGGTTGTGGTCTACCTGATGTAGCTGAAGATGTTCCCGTTCACTGCAGAGGGGTTAGACTAGATGGCCTTGAAATATCTCTTCCAACTCCAACCACGCTCTGGGGGAACGAACCCCAAACCACGCATGGCGAGTGACAGAAGCCTCCTCTCACCCACACGGAGCAAGCCCGCGGGGGTGCTGAAGACAAGGAACCCCTCTCAGGCGCCTAAAGCCCTTAGGAGGAGCCCCGGCCTACTCCCCCTCACGCCCCCATCCCTTCCCGCCGGAAGGAGGAAAGGAACGCGCGCGTGTCGCTCCCGCCCAGCCCAGCATGCACCGCGAGCGCGATCCCACACGCCGCCTGCGCCAAGTCGTCCGGGCGCCCAGGTAAGGGCTCAGGGACGATCCGTTCCGCCTCAGGAGCAGGAAGGCACCGCAGGGCCCGCGAAGAGGAGGGAGCTAAGGCTGGAATGGGAGCGGGGAGGATGGGGTTATAGCCGCGGGCCTCACTCACCGCGAAGCAGGTCGCGACGGAAGGCGGGGAGGGGCTGTGGAGCGCGGAGGTGGGCGGGAGAGCGCCTTTGAGGAGCGCACATGCGCTTTGGGCCTAGCGAGGCTGCTGGCCTGCCCTTGTGGAGGTGTGGGCGGGCATGCGCAGTGCAGACAGCGCCCGATGTCCCCCAGTTTTCCTCAGGGAAGGGGTCGCCGTAGGCATCGTATTGGTCTCCTCCTGCTCTGTTTCTGCCTCAGCGTATGCCTATTTGAAATAGAAATCTATACGTAGGAATCCACCCGGTTTGCGAGCCCCAGTCAGCATAATTCCAGTGCAAAGCCTCACCTCACTTCCTTCATGAGCTGGACCTGACTGAATTTGTTGAGGGAGGTGTTGCTGGATGTATCGTAGTCATTTTAGAGGTTTCTTTTCTCATAAGATCGTTAAGGTTGGAAAAGACCTCCAAGTTCATCGAGTTAAATCGGCACTGCCAGGTCACCACTAAACTAAGCACTATGTCTAGACGTTTTTTGAACGCTTCCAGGGATGGTGATTCCACCACTTCCCTGGGCAGCCTGTGCCAGTGCTTAACCACTTTCAATGAAGAAATTTTTCCTTATCCAGCCCATAAAGCCCCAGCCTCCTGGTTTGTGTTACACACACTTAATGAAACAACCTTGAGCTTAATTGTGAGTGAAGAGATGATTCTTAGTGGTGACAGCCTTTTAGAAACCCTTTTTCTCCACTAAATCCTTCAGTGCTTTCCAGAGGCACTATCTGCATCACTTAAAGAGTCTGCAGAAGTGTATTAAATTGGTACGATCATAGCAATGTCTTAAATGGGCAGGATAATTGGGAAGTGCTTATAAATGTTTTGGAGGAGTAACAAGTGCTGTCACTTAGAAGAGCCAAGTGACAGCTTTTTCACTATCAGAGAGGGATGTGAGAAGTTTTAAGTACTCCATCATCATGAACATACAGCCAATACCTCCTAAAAACAAGGCTGAGAAAAGGCTATGCTTGTGCTGTGCAGGCAGGGGGATGCTCAGCCACTGCTGATGTAGTGTTTTAAAAGCAAAAGCACATCTGAAGTGATGCAGAGAGCAGTTGCTGCATAGCCTTGTGCAGGATGACAGCACTGGAACTGGCAGTCCTGAGGGCTTCCAGGTTTTATGGGGCAGCAGGACTTTTTTTGTGTTTGTGCTCCTGGAAACAAGGAGAAAAAAAGTGGTTTTGTGGCCCTGGGGAGTGGGAAAAAAACAGGCAGCTGAAAGCCAGTGAATTCAGGCCAGCAACCTATGCCAGGTTATTTTTATGCATGCTCCAATCGTCCTGCTGAATTCCCAGGCCCCCTTGTCTGAGGGGTCAGAGCCTGGGTTACCTTCAGTTTCTGGGTGCCACCGCGTGGTGTGACAGCTAACTGCAGAGTCCCTGCAGTAGGGGCAGGCAGCCTTTCTCACACATGCAAGACAACCTCCAACCACCAGAGCTTTTGAGGCTGCAGAGCCACAGTTGTGGAGGCAGCAGCCCAAAGCTGTGCTGGCTGGCTCTTCCTGGACCTCGCTGCTGTTATCTGCCACTGGGTTTATGCACAGTCACTGGCTTTGTGCCCTGGGAAACTCTTGAGACACCTTTCCTAACTCCACTTCCTTTTGTGTGCTCCCTTTTTTCTTCTCCCAGGCTGGGACAGGGTGAAATGGCAGCCTCTTCCTCATCCTCTTCAGCCGGCGGAGTCAGCGGCAGCTCTGTATCAGGATCGGGGTTCAGTGTTTCAGACCTGGCACCACCTCGAAAAGCTCTCTTCACTTACCCCAAAGGAGCTGGGGAGATGCTGGAAGGTGATTGCTCCTACCCTTCTCTGTCCTCGCTCCTCCTACTGCACAGGGAGCTCTGCTAGGGAATTGCTGAGCTTGGCACCCCACTGCCTTTTCAGACTTTTAACTGGCAAAAGCTAGAGGGAGGAAGGAAGCACCAGGGCTTGGGTGGGTCCCGAGGTCTCTCCCACCAGTTGTTCATGAGGAAGTGACTTTTCTGGCAGTCACCTGTTTTTTTAGCTCCGTGACAACCCTTCAGACAAGGAAGTGATCTACCTGAAAGGGAACATGACGGTGTTAATTGCTCATTGTTAGCTAATCCTTTGATGTCGAGCAGGAATTAAAGATAGCTGAGGCAGGAGTATTTTTCTTGGCAAAATGCTTTCTGGGGTTGGATTTGACTGGGCTAGGACAGGAGGCAGCTTGTATTCCTTCTGGCCAGGAAATCTAGGGCTTGCTTTTGCCCTCAACCCAAGTTAAAACCTCACCACAGAGGTCTGCGAGAGGACAAATCAGGATTAGACCTCTCTTTTAACCCTCCTGAGGCTGAGCACGTCTGTCTTTTGGACTCACTCTTGTTGGGACCTTTCTCCAGGGCCTGGAGAGGATCAGGCCTCTGATCTTGCATTTGGGTACCTTAGCTCTGCCACCTACTTTGTTGCCTGAAGGAGGACCAAGGCACACTGCAGCTGCACATCCCTGCCCTGGGTGAGGGAGGAAGGGCAGGTCCTCCAGATGACAGGGTTAAGTCACGGTCAGTCTGTCTGCCTGTTCCCCTTGAACTTCCTGTGTCACTGCACCACACGCTTGACTATGAGAGCCTGAAGTTCACTGGGGTAGCTGGGACTGAGGCTCAGGTGGCTCTGCAGCTCAGAAGAGACAGAGCAGTGCAGGGAACTGCTCACTGTGTCGTTTAAGGACTGTTTTTATTACACGTTAGAGCCCATATGCCAGTCTATTGAAGTAATTATGACTAAAGGCTTGCTCATAGAACTTAATGAGCCCTCAAAACAAATTAAAATAATGAAGCATTTTGTGTTACCAAATAGACAGGCAGCTCTTCCTCCTGAGAGCCACTTGGCAGGACAGCCTAACTGGAGAGTTGGAGGGTATGTGTGGAAACAGCACAGAGCAGCTCCAACACAGCTTTTCAGCAACATCAGAGAGGATGCTCTGTGCACAGTAGAGCTCCAACTCTCACCTGGGGTTCAGTTTTGGATTAGATTTTCCAGGACCAGGGGTCTGTTTCTACCCTTAGTCTTTGAAATTGCTTTTCTCCTTGTTTTTTTAACGGCACAGAGCTTTAAATTAATTCTGCTTTCTGCTGACCTCTTTATCAGCAACATGACAGTTTGTCTGCCATGGGTGACAGCAAAATCTAAACAACTTCCCTGTCACAGGAAGCTTTAGGTTAGCTTTTTAACTTCTGAGATAAGAAGTGATACACCATTCTTGGGTAGATACTAGTAGGGTAGCTGCACACCAGTTTCTTTTACAAAAATCTCCAATAACTGACTTTTGTTACTTTTAACTATCTGTCTTGCTTGTTTTTACATAAACCCTTAAGTATTTGGGTTTTTTTAGAGGTTGTGTCAGTACTTGGCATACAATTAACTATGTATTCCAGATTGCTTTATTTCTGAGACACTTTAGTGATCAATTACTGACTTAGAGGGTAAGATACACATGATGTAAAATTCATTTATGCAGGGTTATGGTCTACACCTGAAGGAAATCATAAAGCATTATAAGGGTACAAGCATCTGAGCCCCAGGGGAGTTAGAGACTGCCATAATATTACCTGGCTTCTCCTTAGCTTACCTCCTATTTAAAATAGACTAAAATGGCTGGATAGAGGGGATGTAACAGAAGATCAGCTGGGATGTCTCCCAGGTAGCCCAGCTATTCCCCAGGAGCCAGCCAGAGCCCCATTCAGGATTTGAGCACAGGGTTGCAAGGGAGCCCAAAGCTGGTGAGCTTGACAGAGGAGAAAGTGTCAGAAGGCAGCAAGTGGGGAAACCCACACCTCAGACGTAAAAATAGCAGCTCAGCAGCAGCCAGTCTTGAAACTTTCAGATGAAACCTTTTTCTCTTTACAGATGGCTCTGAAAGATTCCTCTGTGAATCTGTCTTCAGTTACCAGGTTGCCTCTACATTAAAGCA
Organism: Bucco capensis; assembly: GCA_013396975.1. Lineage (NCBI taxonomy): Eukaryota > Metazoa > Chordata > Aves > Piciformes > Bucconidae > Bucco > Bucco capensis. Next base: position 85,087 of record VWZO01005287.1, on the reverse strand, counting down.
AGTGAAACACGGTAAGCACCGAAGCGCACTCGGTTTCTAACTGCATGTTGATGGCAGGGGAGCACAGAGAAAAAGCTGACATGTTCTTGGGTGCCAACCACAAAAAAAGCAGAATAGCCTTTTAAGTTGGGAAATGAATGCCAAGTCAGGCTCTCATTGAGTCCTTTTGCAAGCACTATGCAAAGCACGGGGAACCCGCAGAGCCTGGGTGGGAACAAGCTGTGCCTTTCGAAGCTTGTTTTTCCATTGCTGTGTGTGCTGCGCTGCCTGTGCAGAGAGGTGAGGCCAGAAGAGGAGGTGATGGGCAGGAAACGCCCACACTCTCGTCCTGGCCCAGTGCTGACTGTCTCTTTGGCCTGGGGCAGAGAGAACAGTTGATTCCACCTTTTATTTCACTGCTAAGCCCTTGTGACACCAGCAGGGTCAAGCGAGGTTGCCAGAGGTGGACATGCAGGTGGCTGGCGTGGTGTGATGAGGCTGATTCCACTCCCTGCCTCCCAAAGAAAGAGCCTTACATCTTGTTTGAACATTGGCTTCTCTCCTGGGGCCAAGGTGCTTGACTGCAATGGCAGCTTTTTTCTCTCAAGACAGAGCTCAGCACCTCTGTTGTGAGGGTTGCATCCTTTCTGGTCCTCACCTCTTGTCAGCTAGAATGGGTACTTCCCATGTTGGCTCAGACCAGAGTTGTTTCCTGTCCTGTGTTAGCAAGGCTTGTCAGGAGGAGGTCTTGGGGCATGCAGCAGCTTGCAAGGCCATGATCCTGTATTTCTGAAATGAAAAGCAGAGCCAAACTTCAGAGCCATTCTTTCTATGGCTCTGGTGTTACTGCAGCTGTAATTACACCATAGGCTGCTGCACAGCCTGGCACCCTGATAAGCACTAGGTTTGGAATGGGTTTGTGGAGCACCAGTCCACTCCCTATAAGAAAGGCTTAAAAGATAGAGCTCATCACTTTTTGGCTTGTTTGTTTGACAGTTCCTAAAGGCACTCACTTGGTGGAGTGAGAACAGGCCCTCTGAAAAGCACCCACTGCTGCAGTCAGAAGAAGTCACGCACACTTCATGTTAATGCCTCTTACTGCTAGGTTGGATTGCACTGGGCTGTTTCTCCAAGAGGCTGTTAAACTTCCAGGGGAGCTGTTCTCTCTTGCTGAGAAGAACAAGTTGTCTTGGGCATCCCTGGGGAAGGCAGCTCATCTCTCCTCAGGGACCTTAGTGTCATTAGCATGCTCTGTTTGCAGAGCTACCATCATCCACATTCTGCTCAAAGGCCCTTCATTAACTCGAGGAGTTCCTCGCGTGGCACTCAGCTCTACTGTGGGCTGACCAAGCTCTCTCTGAACCTCTTTCTGTTCTTTCAGACTATAAATATTTATGCTAAAGAAATGAGCTTCATCCTGTTTTCACCCCCAGACATTAATAGGCCTCGTGTTTCCCTCTTAGGACTTCAATTTACACAGCATGGGTAGAGGCAGAAAAGCCTGTCCCTGCTGTCTCCTGCTATCTGCCATTTGCACAGAGCAGAGTGAGTTTCTATGCAGATGGGTTGGGTGGGTTTTGTTCTCCTCTCTTCTCCACTGACAGCTGGGAATTTGCATCTCATTGAAAAGTTTAATTGCCCTGTCATTGCAAACCACAGTTACCTTTGAACTCCTGGCAGATCAACAAGTTGCACGGATGGAAAAACTAGCCAGTCTGGTGGAAGAGCTGGAGGCAGATGAGTGGAGGTACAAGCCAATAGAGCAGCTCCTGGGATTCACTCCCTCCTCAGGTTGAGCGTGTCTGGATCGTTGCTGTCGGGGAGCAGAAGAAAAACATTCTCTGGCCTGGCTTCAAAACACCCCCCCCTATTTATCAGGATGGCTGACAGCTGCATCAGCACCACTGGGCTTTGGGGTTGGTTAACTTGAGAGTGGGGATCCCCTGTAAAGCTGCTGGGATTCTTGAAGGCCTCTGCAGTGGTACAGGCTGGCACAGCTCCATTTCTGTAAGTTAGAAGGCAGGATCAGTTTCACAGCACTTGAAGAATCACCTTATTGTTTACAGAGGAGGGAAGACATCCAGTGTGCTGGTGGAGAGAGTGACTCAGGACCTCGGTCTGCCCTCTCCAAGCCTGAGTCTTTACCTCTCAAGAAGCCAGAGTCTTTGTCACTGGCCTCTGTAGAGCAGAAGTACAACACACTTTGCTAGAAGCAATTCTCAGCCCTGGCTGCTGTTTTGGGGGTGAATAGGATAAGAACTGTCCCAGGTCATCTGAGAGGGGTACACGGTGAGGCTTTCTCTGAAGGGACCTCATGTATCACCAGAGCAGCTCTCTCGCCATTGCTCTTTTGTCCCTACAGTGCTCGTAGGACACTGCTCCCTGCTGCAGAAGCTGTATCTTCCATACCCTGAAACTCTTTTTTTTCCCTGCCTCTTTGTTATGTATTAGCTTGCTCTGTGATAATAAAATAATTCTGTCTTTGAAACCATTTATCTTTTCAAAGCTTGGTGCAGGCTGTCTGATGAAAGCAATAATCAGCTGTTCAGGAGGTAACAGGAGGATTAATGAAGCTCAGAGAGCAGCTCAGCTGTTACAATGGTCAACTTCAGTCCAATTTAAAAACCCCTCTAAGAAGAACAAAACCACACTTGCCTCACACTCAGGAGTGGATTGATTCAAATCCAATTTTAATCCTAGTTTAACTCTGCCAGCAGAAAAACCTTATTTAAATCCATCCACTTTAATAATCTTGGGGTTTGTTTGTGCTTCACTTGCGCTCTTGAGGGGAGTTGGATTCCCATTTTCTGCCATAATCATTTCAACATGTTCATTTTCCATTGATTAGAGCCTTAACACCATGGCTTTGCTAGCCAGCAGGGGGAAAGGCTCTGCACAGTATTTCACCACTTGTACTGCTTCATACTCCAGATGCCTCATTCCTCCATTTCCAACATCTTATTTAGGAGATGAGTTTAGTTTTACTCACTATTTCAGCCCAGCCACATCTGGATTCAAACAGATTTGAATCCATCCCTGTCTTGGTTATATCACTAGCAATTTGTGTTAGCTAAAACTAAGAGGAAAAAAGTTCTTCATTCATTTCTCTTTCTAAAATTAGTGTCAGAGGCAGCTTTTTGTGACCTACAGCCACCCACCACCCAAAAGCCAGCCCCAGTCTGCAGAGGCAGCCCCAGTTCCAGCTCTGCACTGGTGAAGATTCACTCTGTAGTTTCTGAAACCACGTTAGGGGCATTCTCATGTACAGCTAGAGCTCAGCTGAGACATGTCCCACACCACCTCCCCCATGCTGGCCCGGAAAAGCTCCAGCCCTGGAGGGCTGCCAGCCCCTGCTCTGCAGGGCCTCCTGCACACTAAGCAGGTCCTCAGCTGGTATCGCTTGAAAGGCAGCAGCATTCCGTAATAAAACTCCATTGTGTGAAAAGAAGAGAGGATTTCAATCAACTTTCCACCTAAACATAAGGAAAAACTTCTTTTCTGTGTGGGTGACAGAGCTGAGAACAGGCTGCCCAGAGAGAGGTTGTGGAGTTTCCTCTGGAGAGATTCCAAACCTGCTCTGGGTGTCCCTGCTTTAGCAGTGGGGTTGGACTAGATGATCCCTAGAGGTCCCTTCCAACCCTCCCCAACTGGGATTCTGTGAACTTGTTTGTTTGGTTTAGAGCATCTATTTTTAATCCTGCTTACTCCTAAGGTATCTTGGCCAAACTTGTCACAAATACCCCCTCTCCCATATCAAAATGATGTTATGGGATCGAGGAACAGACCCTCAGGCCTTCCACAGCAGCCCCACACTGGGTCCCACCCCCTTTGCAGACTCTACGTGCTGCAACCAGCATAACCAGCTGCAGAAAGCGTTTCCTTTCGACTGCTCAGCATGGAATTTTACCACTCCTGCAACCCCCTAGGGACGCTGGGGGATATGGGGCCTGTGGCTTTGCTGGCAGGATGAGGCGCCCAAGCATTGCCAGATCTCCCCCAGAAGCCTGGTGCATGCCCCAGGGTCTGAGATTTCCCTTGAGAAATCCCTCCCCCCTCCTCACCCTCCTCCCATTCCTTGTTTTCCAGCCGTTTCTCTATAGCTGGACAGAGCACAGGAGCAGGGAACATCCCCACTCTGTGCTGTACATGGCTTGTTTGTATGTGTGCCCAGCACCAAAATAGCCACGTGTGAGAGCCATGGGGAGGAAGTGAAAAGTTCAGCCTGTACAGTACTACAAATGCAAAAACATGTTGTTGGCTGTTCCCTCCTTCTGCTCAGTAAACACTTTATGAAAGGCAGCAAAAACCAGAGGCATCATTACACAGTAAAACAAAAAACCCCTGTGCTTCCCTTCCTCCAAACTCAGCTTTTCCCTGGTGGCTGAAAGCCTACCAGCTGCCCTATTCCTGTGGGGCAGAGGCAGTACTCTTCCTCCTGGAGGTTTCAAAGCACTCTTCCCCTTCACCTCTGCAGGGGTCTCTGCAGCATCACAGGGGGCTTGGCAGGCAACGCTATTTGGAGGCCACAGCTGGGAGCAGGGCAGCAGGGGGTGGGGAGAGCCCTTCAGCTGCCAGCAAAAGTTGATGCAGGGAGGGGAAAGAAAATGAAGAAGAAAAAAAAAAAAGCTGAACAAAGAAGCTTTTTCAGAGCTGCTGGTTGGTTTTCCTGTGGGTGCTTGGAGCAGAACGTTGTGTACCGGCGTGCAAGCCTCACTCGCACCTCCCCTCCCCAGCTCCTTGCTCCCAGCGCTGGGGATGGTGCCAAGGCACGCGCTCCCTGTGTCACCCGGCCAAAACACCCGCCCAGGGAGGGCCTCTCCTCCCTGCCAAGGGATGCAGGAGTGTGGAACAGCACCCAAAAAACACCCACTCCTGGCTTTTCCCATGGACAGAGCAAAAAAATCCAAGGGGAGATGGATTTCCTAACTCCCCACCCCGCGAACAGCATGGTGCCAAGGCGATACTCACTGCCTTAGCCACCAAAACCCATCCACCATCCTCCTGGGATGCATGTTCCTGACTGCTGCATGTCGTGGGCAAGCAGCCTACCTGCAGCTGCTTGTCCCATGGGCAAGAGATGAGCCCCAAGGGTTTGGCTGTGGAGGACACCTGCTTGGCTGGTGGCATGCTGGAGCCTGTCGAGGTGGCCCACCCAGCCTGCAACTCGGCTCTCAGAGCTGGCCACAGGCTCAGAGGATGCAGTGGGTCATCTTCTGTGTACCCATCACCTCCAGGAGCAAGAACAGGGCCAGAGAGGGTGCAAAGGACACCCTCTCTGCAGGCACTTGAGGAACTCACCCAAAACCATGGTCTGCCCCAAGCTCAGGCCCTTTGTTACATTCCCCGCATGAGTGTTTGGACACAGAGGATCGCACCAGCCTCTGCCAACTCCAGCTGGCAATCAGATCCTGAAATAATGTGTAAGTCTACCTAGAAGTGATTTTTGGGCCACAGAGCTGTTGGAAATCAACATGAAGCTAAGGGCTACACCATGACCAGTGGCAACCACTCCACGGGGCAGGAATTTGACCCCTGGCATACGGTTTGCACCCGACGTGCACTGAGGCACTCACCAAGCCCCCTGTAGATCTCCTTCCTCCCCTCCTCCTCCTCCTTTTCCCCTAGCTCCCTCCCCCTGCAGCGCTGTAAAACCGCTGAGCTCAGCACATCCCGGGCAGGGGCCCAGCTAGGACCCTCCCCAACGCCAGCCTCCCCCTCTTAACCCTTTGCAAAGCCAGCCAGGCTGGAAATCAGAGTGATCCAGCAAATCTCATTAAGGCAGGCAGCAGGGGGGGGTTGGGGGGGGGGGTCCCAAAAGGCACAGCTGGGAGGGAACAGGCTGTCCAGAAGTTTCCTCCATCATCCTGCAGTCCCCCTTCTGCTCAGCAGAAAGGAGGGTAGGTCAGAAGGGAAAGACGTGCTGCTTGGCCACAGAAATCATGCTGATTCTACGCCAGCAGCAGCAGGACCCTGGGAGGGAAAGCACAAGGATTACTAATAACTGGAGTTAAAACTTTGCTTTTTAGCCCCAAACCATTTCTAGAGACTCTGCTGCAGAAGAGCAGACCTGTTTATATTCTCTTTTGGGAAGGAAAACCAGCTGCAAGCCCTTCAATGCCAGCATAAGTTTCAGATTGTTTTATTTCAAAGATCAAAAACCCAGCATTTCACTTTAAAACTCCCCCCTCACACCAAGCTGCTCTCTCCCCTGCCTGCCAGGCCATGTTATGGCAAAGAAAGAAAAATATTTATGCTCAGCTTCAAAATTCAAGCTTATTTTTAGCAAGGCGCCTTCCCTGTGGCCCATTACCTCCTTTTTTTGTTTATCTGTTGTTTTCCCCCCTTTTTTCACCCCAAAGCCAGCAGTTCCTCAGCTATTTTCAGCCTCACTCAGTGAACATTCATACCAATGACTTGGTGGTTGTGGGGACAAAAAAACCCACAAGCTAGATGTTGTTAAAAACCAGGATCCCAAGCACCATCCAACCATTTCTGTGCCTATTTCTCATGGTGAGTGCACAAAAGTCAAGGTGGATTTTTTAACAGCTGGTGTTTGTTCATTTTTTGTCCCAAAAAGCAGAGCAGTAGCCCTGCATGCCATGGATACAAGCCAGGGCTTGTTCCCACCTATGCTCCACTGCTCCCCAAACAGTAATGGAGTCAAGCCCTGATTCTCCTCTGACCCCTAAAAGTCCATTTCCCCACAGCTAAAGCTGCTGGTGAGGTGCCTGAACCTTCTGCAGCACAGCTCTCAGCTGGGAGCATCAGTACCTGTCCCCCTCACCATGGAGGTCACAGGCAGTGGTTGCAAAGCTGCTGCAGGGAGCCTGTCCCCCTCTTTCCCAGCCAGTGTTTGCTCTCAGCCATGTTTATCACCAGGCTGTTATCAATCTCTGCTTAGGAAGGACAGTACCCAAGATAGCTGCAGAGTGACTTCAGAGTGTGCTCAGCTCCTCCGATAAAGGCAGAGGCAGCACGGCAGGAGGACAAACAAAGCGCTTTATCACCAATTAATAGACCTCCTTGGGCTCCCTCTTCTCAGGGTTTGGCTTCAGAAAGGTCACGTACGCAGGAGCAGGCATGCACAAGCCTGAGGGGGAGTGGGGAGGGGTGACAGGCTCTTGCAGAGCAGAGGGCTTCAAGAAGGATGGTGTCTTGCCCCTGTTTTACGGCAGTTACTGTCCCTGGCCCAGCCTGGCCCTGCTCTGCTCTTACCCACCTCAACACCCTCCAATTTTTAATGTATTCCACTCCCAATACCTCTTCTTTTCTTAAGGAACCCAGACAATGTCAACTAATGGGACACTGGCACCCCAATGACCTGCAGTGCCTCTGGCCTCGAGCTCTTGGTTTGATTTGTAACCCAAAGCAGGGCAGCAAGCATGTTTGCATCCCACTCTTAGGCTGCCTCTGCCACTTGCAGCAGAATCAGGCCCTTCCAGTGCTCCCCACCCAAATATCACTTGGAAGAGGAGGGTGATCAGCAGCTACATTAACAACAACATATATGAACACCCTCAAAGCTCCCATTACCTGCTACCTGGCTTTGTGCAAGTCAGAGTCCTTGTCAGAACCCTGAGAAGGTTTGGGGAATGGCAGGGATAAGGCACAGACCATCCTCAGTGGGTGACCAACTTGCCTACTGCTGTCCCCACCTCTGAGGCCAAGCAGTGAGGCCTGGGGTGGAGTCTGACCCTGGGGGTGCCTGCGGTGGGGCCTAGGCCCAGGCTGGGTGCTGGGAGGGGGGACTGGGGTTAGGCCCAGGCCCAAGCCAGGACCTCAGGGGCTGGCAGGGCTGAGGTCCCAGGTCCTGAAGACCTATCTAGGGGTGAGGCCCAGGCTAGGCACTGAGCTGGAGGCTGCGGTACAGAGCAGGCCCAAGTGAGGATGTCTGGGGTGCCAGTGCAGTGCCAGGCTTCAGCCTAGGCCATGGCAGGGTATGTGGGGCAGTGAGACCCGCACCCAAGGCCGTGAGAGGTTGGCAGACGGTCGGGGAAGCTCTGGTGAGAGCAGCAGGCGGATTATACCGGCTCGGCTCAGCCTAGCCCTCCTGATGCAACTCCCAGCGCCGTTTGCAGAGCCCGAGCCGGCTCCGGATCTGGGCCGAGTCGAGCAAAGCCGAGAAAAGCCGAGCGAGGGCTGAGGGGGCGGAGCCTCCTACTGTCACCGGGCAGGAGAGACGCCGCGGACGTGCCCCGCGCTCCCATTGGTGGAAGCCAGCCGGAGGGGCGGGGCCTGCCGCAGAGCTCCCACATAAGGGAGCCGGCGGGACCTCGCAAGAGCATAGCCAAGCGAGAGAGGTCCGGGGAGCGGGATGCCTGGCTTGTGGGAACGGCTGGCGGGCAGCG
>VWZO01005287.1:56285-76063 GCA_013396975.1 Bucco capensis | reverse complement strand
CCCTGGCCTGTCACCCCAGTGTTGACCTTGCCCCTTGTCGCCTTCTACAGATGTCGAGTATACAGAGGGCATCTCCCTACCAGATCTGGACCTTCTGCATGACCCTGAAGATGAGCTGTTATGCTCCAACCTGATGGACGTGGTCCAGGCCACGCTGGGCAGAGCCCCACTGGGCTCCAAGCGCTGCTCCCGGCTCCTGATGCCGGCCCAGCTCGTAGCCCAGGTGAGGACAGAGCTGCTGCGCCTGGCCTGCAGCGAGCCCTGCGGGCTGCGTGGAGCCCTCCTCGACCTCTGCGTGGAGCACGGCAAGGCTTACCATGATGTGGGGCACATCGCCGTGGATCCTGCTGTGGTGCCAACCTTCCAGCTCACGCTGGTGCTCCGGCTGGACTCCCGCCTCTGGCTCAAGATCCAGGGACTGTTCAGTTCGGGGCCAGCTTTCACACCACTGAAGCTGAGCACGAGCTTCAGAGTTATCAAGAAGAAGCTGTACAGCTCAGAGCAACTGCTGATAGAAGAGTGCTGATGGGCCCTGCTGGAGAAGCAGCCAAGTGCTTTGGAAGAGCCACTTAGAGCCTGGTGGGCTCCCCGAAGCCGCTGTAGTTTAGGTTAGGCTGGAGTAGGGCTGTAGGTGGAAGTAGTTTGGGCAGGCAGAGGTCCCTGTGGGGGTGCCTGCTTGTGCCAGGGTGACCCTGAGGCATAAGCAGAGCAGGAGACCCAGGCGGAGGTTGCTTCAAACACTGTTGAGATGATTGTGGGATGATTGAGAGGACTGCTACTCCTGAATGCAGCAGCAGGGCTGCTGGGAAGGGGCAGGCAGTCTCCTGTTAGCTGATCAATCATTTTTTTGTGTAACCAGGATTGTAATCAATGGGGTTTCTAGGGGAGGGTGTGTGTGGGAATGAGTGATGGCCAGACTGGAGGTCTGGATCAAAGGCAAAATCCCCACCCCTGGCAGCTGGGCAGCTCTAGGTGGGCTTCCCTTGAGGCAGGAGAAGGGTTCAGAGTTGCTTTGTGTCTTTGATCACAAGACTGGAGAGGGGTGTGCAAGGCTGGAGGGCAGGACCCCTTGCTGTGACAATGCTGTGGGTGCTCCATTGGTTACAGTTTACACTCATACACTTGATGTTCAAGTGCAAGATGTCCTAGGGAATCATGGTGGGGTGTTTTTTTTTACTTTTCTAATAAAACTTGTCTTAATTGATAAGCTCCTGTCTCTCACTGTTGTCACTCTGCTCTCAAGAGGGATGATGCAACCTCTCCCCCTGTTGGTCTGCTGGCATCCTTGGGAAGCCTTTCCCTGCTAGGGCATTCCCTGCAGCAGGAGCTGGAGGGGGGAATCCTGCTGTGCCTGCTCCTAATTGCAGGACCACGGGACTGTGACTCAGGGGAAGCTGAGTCAGGGCCCTGAGCCAGCCAGGTGCCTGTGCTAAAGGAGGAACACACTGGCCCCCCCAAGGAGGGGCTGCTGCTGCTCCTCCTCCTCCCTTGGAGGCTGGGGGAGGGAGGGGGTTGGGCAGAAAACCAGGAGAATTGGCTAAAAATGGTGAGGGAGAGAGATGGGAAGGGTCACACCTGCCAGGGTGAAGTGCTTCCCCAGCTCCACACTGCCAAAAGGAGCCCAATTACCCAAGGCTGCAATTAGAGGCTCTTGGAGAAAAGGCTTTCACTGCAGGGTAATTAAGCTGCTTGGCAAAAGAAGAGCCCAGGGAAGGCACAGAGGATAAAACCAGCCTGGAAAAAAAAAAAAGAACCCAAACCATTTCCATTCAAATGCCAGTTTGTTCTGGCTTGGGTTTCTCTTGCTGGGCATTTAACCCTGTGGACAGACAGTTAAATTTTTGGATGAACATTGACACCAAAAATGTTTCTGGAAGGAAACAAACACTCCACAACCAGAACATCTCAAGCTAAGGTTGCTCAGCCATGTAAATACCACCTAGAAGCAATGAGAACAAGCAGCACTGGTGGGACACACTTTTACAAGCCCACAGCATGTAAAGGGAGAGTTTTTCTCCTAAAGTTTTGGGGATTGAGGTGTTCCTCCAAGGGTCACATGCTAAAGCATCCTCCCTCACGTGAGAGGAGGCATCCAGCTGCTGGGCTCAGGCAGCATCATACCCTGCAAGGCTCACGTGGCAGCAAAACCACCACCAAACCAGCAAACTGGAAAGAAAACTCTAAACCCCCATTTATTTTTGGCCAAGGCACTACAGGAGCTGCTTTTGGCATTACTGGGATGGAAATGGCACATTGCTCCCCACCCCAGCTGTGAGAGCAGCAGCTCCTCTTGGGCTGTGCCATCAGAGTGTGTCTCAAAGCTATATATAAAGTGCCATAAATACACCTATTTTTGCTCCCAAGCATGTGAAGGGGATCAGCCCCTGTCTGCCTGTGCTGCCAGCAGCAGTGTGGCCCTGGCTCAGCCTTTCTGTACCACACTTCTTCCTAATTATTATTATTACCAGGAGTAATCAACAACAACAAGCCACCAAAACTCATCAAAACAACCATGGATGTGATGAAGAAGCTGTAAAACCAGAGCTGGCTGGGACACTAAGGCAGCCAAAGCCTTTCATGTTATAAACATTTATTTATAGATGTACAATTGTATCATTATTTCTAAACTGAGAGATAACAGCCTCTGTCAGCATCTGGCAAGATCTAGGCCTCCTTGTTTGTTTTTTGTCCAGGGGTATCACAAAATTATCAGGTTTTGGCAGGCAGGCAGGCTCTGGGTAAGGAATGCTGCAGTGCAAGACACTCAGCACCCTCTGTGAATGTGATTTTCCTTTAACCTCCTCCCTATGTTCTCCTCATGCTAGCTAGCCTATGCCTCTCTTAGGAGCTATTCCCCAAATACCACAGTTCCTTCCAAAGCTGGAGGAATCATTGACAAAAAGCAGAGGAAAACCCTCTTAGAAGCAGGTCTGAGTGGTAGTGGCTGTGGGATAAAAGTGGCAGTTAACAGAGCTGGTATTTTGTGAATTAAATAACTAGCTAAAGACAGAGCAGGTGTCATTTCTAACAACAAAGAAATAAAACCACCTCACCCTCTCACCCTGCCTGGCAGCCACCATACTTTTGATTTATTCCCCTAAGTGTGCTGGGAAAGGTTCTCACTGAAAATCTCTTTGTAGACCAAAAAGAAAAGCCCTAAAATCTCCAGTTAATTCCATGGCAGGTGCCAGCTTTTCTTTGAAGAGATGGCTCCTAACCCCAAGTGGCATCCCACCACCCTAGTGCCAGTCCTACCCAAGCAAGAAGCAGCAGGTGGGATCAGGTGCACCTTCTCCTCTGCCCCAGCAAAACTTCTTTCAACAGAAGCAAGAGGAAGCTCTATTTCTTAGGAATTGCCAGTATTTTACAGGTCTCCTCTAGGAAACAGCAGACGTGGGGTCTCAAAGGCCATGGTCATGTAGCAAATGGGAGTGCTGGTGGGTGAGGAGCAGACAAAACCCCAACAAAGGGAGGTGGCTGGTGGCAAGCTCTCTTTCAGCTGCATGCTGATTACAAGGCAAAATTAAAGCAGACTCTGCAAAAAGAAAAAAAAAAGTTACTTGCACAAATCAACCCCCAACGACGACAACTGATGAGCAAAAACCTATCCAGGACAATCCTTCCTGTCACCAAGTGCCTGGAGCCTCTGCCAACGCTGCAAAACCACACCAGCAGCCAACCTGGGCAGTTTGCTCTCATTTCTTTGTTGTGTCTGTTATTGGAATTTCTCTTGATAAAAAAAAACCAAACAAAACCACAACCCTAAAAAGGCTGACATTGCCATCCCATGCTGCAAAATGCTGTTGTCCTCCAGGAAGCAAAGAGACATCAACTGCAAAGTGATTCTTGGTTGTTTTGGTGTGTCGGGCTGCAGAGCGAGACACCCTGGGGAGAGATTTCCCACTGGGCAGAGAAAAAAAAACCACAGTAATAATTTAATAACCCAACCCCTGCATAGTTTTAAAAGTACAACATATATACAGCTATAAATTAATTCTAAATAGATGCTATTTTTCCTTGAAAGTTTCATCACCAAATTGTCCCAGTTCTCTCTCCGCCGGCAGTGAGTAGTGTGTCGGTAAAGTGTTGCCTCCTGCAGTTAGTGTCCTTTCACACTCTCCAGCCATGCCTGTTCTTGGGGTGCTGGGGATCCCAGAAGGAATGAGGCTTGTTAGGAAGGGCAGAAGGAAGGGGAGGCAGTCTGATTTCCTGTCCTTCCAGAACAGCAGGTGGAAGGCAGGCAAGGAAGAGCGCAGTTGTGCGTCACTAATTCTCCGGTTCCATCGGGAAGAGAAGGGGTTTGATTTCTTTGCAATCATCAGGTCTCTCAGTTTGGCTCAGTGCACTTCACCCAAAGTCTTCAGGCATGAGTCTGGGGATAAAAGTGGTAGTAGGGTCAGTCTCCAGTCACCATAACTCCCTCTTCCTGCCCTCCAACTCCCATTTCAAGCTTTTTCAGCTGCAGAATTCCAAGCTCTCCACCCAAAAACCGCTCTCTTGCAGCCCCTGGGTGCAGAGAGGCAATTAAAGCCAAGCAGGGAATTAATGCCAGCCTACTGGGGGAAAAAAAGAGGCACAGTTATGCAGGTCTATCAAGGTAAGAACTGTGCCAAACCCAGGATACAAGCACAACTCAAGAGGATTTGCTTGAAAGGCCAAGCTTTTAGACCCGATCATTTTGGCAAGGGAAATGAAAAGCAAAGGAAAACTTCCCTGCTCAACCTCCTTACTGATGCCTACAAATCAAGCCCTAGATGCCCAATGTCGTCAGGAAGCATCTGCAAGCCTGACTGGTATCCATCCAACCAACTGGAAACCCTATTTTCCAGAAGTTTTGTGGGTAAGAAGGACCTGTCTGTTTTACAGCATCTGCTAGGAGAAATGAGCTCAGATCATTAAGCAGAAAGAAGGATTCAAACCCTGTGCCAAGGTTCTGTATCATTTCCATGCAGCTCTCCCATCACCCATGCCATTGGGGCTTGCCTTCATTCAAGCTTTCCGACCCTTGAGTCTTCCAGACTCCCCCCACTTAGCTGCTTGATTCCCAGTTTAATGCAGGAAGGGACTTCTCCAGCCTGCTGGGAACTCTAGCTGGCTGCTTTGTTCTCCTTGAGTGGTGTGAGAAGGCAGTGGGGGGGTAAGGGAGAAAGGAACATCTGGTAGGAGTCCATTCCCTGTCATCATAACACTTCAAGTGCCAGGGGATAACAGCTTTTCCAGGGAAATAGACAATAAAACAACCCAAAAAAGGCTGGTTAAACCTGGCAGCTGGTTTAACTTCCAACCAGCTACTGTGTACTGACTGGACAGTTGACAAGAGCTCAGCTGAGTCCCTAACACATCCAGGGCTTTTGCTCTGTTGTTCCTAGAGAGCCAACACTGAGAAGAAGAGGGAGCTTGGAGAGGGTTAAGCATTGGCCCAGGGAGTCACCATCCCTGGAGGGGTTTAAGAAACAGAGATGTGGTACTTGGGGACACGATGGTGCTAGGTAGGACTTGATGATCTTCGAGGTCTCTTCCAACCTTCATGATTCTGCAAACTAAACCAACTCAATTTCCCAATTAATGAGGGTATGCTTGCTAGAGAAAGGTGCTTCCCTCTGGGATGTGTGTGTGTGCATCCAGAGGAGCCTCATGAAGCTCTGTGCCTCAAAGAGCTGGGAGTATAGAAATAGAAAGCTCCATGGTGCCCATCACCTCCGCTGAGCAGGCAGGCAGTGCCTAGCCATGCAGAGAGGCTTGAACATCTGATAGCCTGCTACAGCTCGGGGTGCTCATCTTCTGTGCTCTCTGGTACAGATCAGTGTCTCCAAAGTAGCGTGCCCGGTACAACAAGCCTTCCTCTGCAAAGGGAAAAAGCCAGCATTAAAGAGAGGATAGGGAAGGAAATCCACTTGCCAGCTCACATCCCACCAGGAGCACCTCAACTCTTTCCAGATGAGGTTGAGGAAACAGCCTGTTTAGGACAGGATGACTGACAGCTCAGCCAGCCCAAGGAACCTGATGGGACCTGCCTCTAGTGCCAAGAGGCAACCTGTACAAAGGTTATCCCAGCAGCATGGAGAAGAAACAGAGGCTCAGAGCTGGGTGCACCAGCCTCACTTGGCTCTAACAGCCCCTCATGTGCTCAACTACTCCTCTGGCTGTGATTGGCATCTGCTCAGAACAGACAGGCAGAGAAGTCATGCACACACAGCTTGCTGCCTCGGTCACCCTGTGCTGCTTGGCTAGGTGGTCAGGTCATCTGTGACACTGGCTGGCTGGGCAGCTTTCCTCCCTCCTCCCTCTGCATGTCTTGGTCAGCAAGCAAGGTGATGTCAGTTGTGTCACCTGAGCCTTCTGAGCAGGGACAGGAGGATATCAAGGCCAGCAGGCTTCCAGGCACAGTTCTGACATGACTGAACTATTACACAGAGTTCTCAGAGGCCACCTGAAAATCACATGGCTGCAACCTTCCCCCTCCACTGGAAATCAGAGATATCCTACTGGCAGGGTAAAGTAACTTCTGGGCCACAACTCCTGCCTGACCAGTTCTACAGCAGCATTAAAAACCAAACCACAACAACAAACCTCCCCAGATGGCATTTGTCATGAAGTGACAGACAGCAAAAAGGCAGCCAATGACATAGCAAAAGTGCTCACATTGCATTAAGGTAGAACTTGAGCATAACTCAGCCCCCAGTTCAAGAACCTTTTCTGAAGCCAACCTCTCCTGCCAGCAGCTCCTAAGCCTCTGCTACTCACTCTGCTGCTTCTCTTTCCAGCAGTTATTCCGAAGGTTTGCAATGTAGTCATCCTCCACACTCCTTTCCACGTTCTTCAGGTTGGTGCCTGTGTATTCATCTGCAAAGCTCTCAGATACATAGTAGGGGACTCTCAAGTGCTCTGTCAGTCTCCTGTGTATGTGACCCACAGACCTAGTTCAAGGGACAAGAGGTAGAACAATGTAGGACACGTGGTTGATGCTCACCTGGTGTGGGGAAAGAGCAGCCAGCAAGGCAGAACACAACCTGCCCAGAGGAGGAAAGGCAGAGCAGGAGTTGGCTCTCACAGCTCCCCAGCAACTCCCCTTGGTTGGTTGAACCCAGTCCCCTCTGCTAAGATCCATCTGCTAACCCCAAGAGTGTTAATCCTCCTCTACTCCATCACACAAGACTCCCAGCAGCCCTGCTCTACACTGACTAGCACACAAAGCACTTTCCAGAAGGAAATCTCCTCTTCCACTTGCAGACAGAGCCCTGTACTTTTCCCCCCAACACTCTAGCACAGCTAGAGATACTCCCTAGGCTGTGTTTGCAAGCTGGAACACAGGCTCTGTGCCCAAACTGGGCTGGATTCATGGAGAACAGCTCCATCTGGAGAGGTGCCCAAAGTCTCCCCTAATAAATACCAGCTGGCTGCTGCATTCAAAGTGGGCCTGGTTCTTAAGCCAAGCACAAACATGAACTCATCTGTTACTGGGGCTTTGAGGAGTGATTCAAAGGTCCAGCACTCAGGGATGAGCAGTGGATAGGACTGAACATGACCAAAAAAGCTCTCTGGGCATCATTTTTCAACACAAAGGCTAATGCATCTCCAGAAGGAGTTTGGGAGAAGCTCAGCTCACTATTTTACCTGTCAAGAGAGAGCCCTGAGCTCTTCCAAAGTTGCTGTTCCTGTTCTGTATAATGATGAACTAGAGAGGCTCCAAAGCATGCCCACAAAGGAGGGGTAGTTAAGCTCACAGAGCTTCAGCAATGCATTTGAGTGCCAAGCATGGAAAGAAGGGCAGAACCTGGTACAGGAATCCTGCCACTGAAAGGGAGATATGCAATTAAGTCAGCCACATTTGATGGGGTGTTATTAAAGAGCAAGGTGGCACAGTCAGGCCCACAGCCAGACAGCAGAAAAGCTAGTTTTTTGGAAGAGATCCATTACAAAGGTAACAGAGTGACAAATGGCTCTTTAGGACTCTGCCTTTCTCAAGTGACAGCTTCACTACCAACAAGTGGCATTCATTTCTCCACGTGCCACTGAAATCTCACCATGGTCAAAAGCTTCTCACCTCCTGCTCTCTTTGTTCAGTGCAGCTAGCTAGCTCAAAGCTTTCTGCTGACCAACAGCCATCCACAGCATTCCCCTTTCCATCAGGCAGCAAAAGGAGCCTAGCTGCCTGTCAGAGCAAGCCAACAAGTGAGCAGCACACCCTGCTGGCACCACATGCCTCTGGCTCCCCAGCTCAGCTCATTTCAGGTGCCCTGCTCACTCAAGAAGGCTGACAGAGGACTGCATCAGCTCATTTGCTGCTCATGTTCACAGCCAAACTTGGAACACAGTTTGCTTGTGCTGCCTGAATGTGCAAAGACAGAGAGAGAGCACAGGGAGCAAGGAAGAGAGCAGCAGAGAAGCACCTGGGGCTCAGGGTTTGCTTTCCTCTGGCAGCAGGTAAGGCTGGAAGCAAATCCCTGCCCAGTTTAAATGAGGCTCTCCATCAATGAATACCTTCTAGCCCCACAAACTGCCTCTTCACCAGTATAAAACAAACTGCTCTAGACATACAATGGTTCATTTTATAGTCCTAATACCACATCTCTGTAGCCTTACCCATGATCTCTTCAAAACGACCCAATCCTCTGTGAAACTAAGCAGGTAACCATGTCTCCCCTCTCTAAACACCCTCAGGAACTTTCACTGCAAAGACATTAAGTTTTGGTCAAGACTGATGCAAGCAGGGGGAAATCAAGCCAGTTTGCCCATGCTTTGGTGAAGAAGGGATTCATTGCATTTGGCAGCCAAGTGAGCAGATCAGGGCATTTGCACTGGATCTAAACCCAAACACTTTCACTTTCACATGGCTCATGGCCATTTGGTGGCAAGATGAGAGTTCAGAACAGGGGATTTCCCTGGAGTGCCTTTTACTCTACAGGAAGTGTCTTTTATTTCTTCTTCTCTTCCTCTATTGCACTGTACTGGGCATACACTGAGGCTTTCATCAAGAACAGATCTGGCTTTTTAGGGTTTTCACCCCCCCAACTGAACTCAATCTCAATTCCTGCTGTGTATAGAATCTCAGTGCTGGGTTAGAGTCTCTCCAAGTCATTTTGTCTGTCCCAGCTGTGGGTACAAGCAGCAGAAGGTCCCTGTCCAAGAACATCCTTCCCCTTTCTCCACACCTTCCATAGCAAGATCTGCTTAAGAAGCAGAAAGCCTTCACTGATGTGAGACACATCTGGCAGCAAGAGCAATGGTGTGATGAGATAAAGAAGAAAAAAAAAACCCAAAAGACAGAAGAAGCAAAGAGCCTAGATCCCAAACACATCACCCCCCCTGCTCTCCAGAACCAAACCACCTCCCCAGCCAAGTGGTAGAGTAAGGGAATACCCACGGTCTCTGGCTCAAACTGTAGGGTGGGCTGGAGACCATCATCTGGCTGAGAGCAGACACTATGATGAGGATGAGGATAGGCATCAGCTGGACAAACAACCCCAGGCCACCCTGAAGGAACAAAAACCACACAGTAGAGTGATATTTGGAAGCAAGGATCCCATAGCATCACTCTCCCTCCCAGTCCTAACACAGCAGCCCAAAGATCCTCTCCAGTGAGACTCTGAGTATCCAAACTCCTTCTCTAGATGTGACAAAGAGTGGAGGAGAATGGCAGGGGGGAGCTGCTAAGTTAATTTCAACAGCCTCATGTCAGTATTTTGTTTTTCTGGGTTCTGAAATAGTAAGTCTCTGAGTCTCCCTTCTTGGAGCAGAGGACATGGAGTGCTGGAGATAGATACTTAGAGGTTTAGGTTGGATATTAAGAAAAATCCCTTTACTGAAAAAGTGAATAAGCATTGGGAGAGGCTACCCAGGGAAATGGTGGAATCACCATCCCTGGAGGGATTTAAAAGCCATGTAGATGTGGTGTTGAGGGAGATGGTTCAGTGGTGGACTTGGCAGTGTTAGGTTAGCAGCTGGAGTCAATCTTGGAGGTACTTTCCAATCTTAATGATTTATTTTGTGGTCAAGACAAGCACACTATGCTGGTGCCAGCTCATTTCAAGGCTGCACTGCTTTAAGTCACATGAGCTGCCAGCTCTGAGTCTCCCAGGAAAACAACCACCACTAAATGAAACTGCAACTTGGTGTCAAATTTTGAAGGCAGCTCCCTTCCCACAACTCCAGGGCTGTTTCACAAGACTGCCACACCAATGTGTGGATTGGAAAACCCCTCAGATTGCCAGCCCTCTGCCTGTTCTCCACTTACATCACCCTGATGTTCTCGTCTGTCCTGCCTCTGGTGGTAGGCATAGCGCATCCTGCCGTTGCTGTACACGTGAACATTACCTATGGGCAAAAAGAGACCAGTCAGAAGAGGCAAGATAGTGCTGGCTGGCCAGGAAGAAACCACAAAAGGTGGCCATGGACATAGAGATTGTAAAGGACTTGGCACTGTGCTCACATTTATTCTATTCTTCACCTGAAGCCCTCCTTTTCCAAACGAGTTGCGTAAGCTACAGGCAAAAAAGAAGTATTCCCAAGGTAAACTGTGGTGTGCACACAGAGACTCATCTAAAGGATTTTGTGGGATCATCTGAAAATTCAGGTTGAAAGTGACCTCAGGAGGTCCAGGGTCAGCTATGTAGAGAGAATGTCTGCTGTAGGCCTCTTGGCTTCTAATCAAATTTACTTGAGATTAAAACTGGTAACAAGAAGAAATGATGTTGGTAGTTTTCCCACCTAAAAACAAAGCTCTTCCATGTCTTGTTTTAGATGTCAAAACTACAGTTAGGTCATAAAGGTCAAATAACCACTGCCTCCATTGCCAGAGCAAACAGAAGGGAGTCTTCTAGCATACCCTTATCGTGACATTAAATCTGTGTCTACCTGACTGGAATGGATAAAGTGAGGAAGAGTCACTTGGTTCTTTCCTGCTAACCAAAGCATAAGCAGCACTGTGGACAGACAGGATTACAGATTCAATCTTCAAACCAAGGAGTCCAAGCAAGTTGGGAAGAAGTCCATCTCTGAAGGCATTACCTGCTGGATGCTGAGTTCTCCAAGTACCTATCTGAACAACTTAGAAAGCTCCAGGTGTGAAGAAGAATTCTCCCTCATTAAACTCCTTGCACAGTCAAAGAAATCACTACTGCATTGTTGCTCTGTCAAAGGGATCAGGTCCCACTCAAGAGATTTAAGGTTTAAGGTGCTTACTGGAAGGAAAACCACCACCAAAAAACAAGTTGAAGAGGTCCTCAGGGGAGATGTCTGCCTCAAAGCCGCGGTGGAAGTCCGAGTGACTGTGGCCGTGCCGAGCAGGGTTGAGTTTCTCATCTCCAAACTGCTCATATTGCTTCCTCTTCTCTGGGTTGCTCAAGACTGCATAAGCATTACCAATAGCTGAAATATTGACAAGAAGGAAGCAATGAGGCTTTTATTTTCTTCTACATTTAGTCCTGCAAACTGCCAAGAATTGCCTTGCTCGTGACACCAAGTTCTCAGCTCCCTCCCCACCTCTTTTCAGCAAAGCAGCACTCTAGGCAGACACAGAGCAAAGGAAAGCACACCAAGAGACTCAAGAACAAGGCCTTCATTAATTTAAGTGAAGACTTGTATGAATTTGGTGTATGTCCCTAGAGAAATCCTCTCAGCTACATGAATCTGAACTGTAACTGCTAAGTAAAGCAGCTCCATGTTTCAACTTCATTAAACTTGTTATTCTTTGGGAACAGCTAATGCCCAAATCCTTCAGCTGTGGAGGAAAATACCATTTTAGTTGACAAATGTAATTCCAAAGTGGCATTGAGGAAATTCAGTATCATAGTCTAAAACTAGACCTGCTTAGATGACTAGAAGAGACTAGTTGGCTAGAAGTTATGTCTGTGAGCTAGGGATTTCAAACTTTCCAGAAGTAAGATACATAATTACAAGACTCTTAGTGAGCACCTGTCAGTCATGGTGGAAATGTACTGGAACTAAATCCCTGCCAATTCCCCAGCTCACCCTTCCACTCTCAGTATGTTTGAGGCTTTCTAGCACAACATCTGCCTGCCACATTCCTATTTCTGTACTTGTCTCTCTGCACATTGCAGTTTATCACTCTGCACCAAGCACCCCGAGAGCCTCTCTAGGTGAGTGCAGAGCCTCTCTGTGTCACAAGGAGACAAAAAGGTTTGTGGCAGTAGTGATAGAAAAGGGAGATACATGTCCTTGTATCTTATATCAAGCATGTTAGCTTGTTCTTTCAAACTGTTCAGTTAAGCAAGGGAAATAAATTGGTTCATGGTTTTGCTCATTGTCTGCTGACAAAGCCCAGGAAACATCTCATCCTAAATCAGGATTTTAGCTGCAAGTAGCCCACTTTCAACTCATTTTCTAATGTCAGCCAAAGGTGGTAATGCAAATCTGCCACAAGACAGCAACTGTAGCCTGAAACAAGGCCCTAGGACAGTTACACTGGGAAAATGAATCCCAAGATTTCAGTTAACACATCTATATAAGAAAAAATTAACTCAAATCCTCAGAGTAGTGCATGTTTCCCCCTTACAGCCTCTAACCAAACAGCTGGACTTCAGCAAGCCCTGCAAAGGAGGAGCTCAGCTGGGGGACTGAAGGATAGAGGAACCAAGAAGGCAAGGCTTGCAGGAGAGATAACCTGAGAGCAGCTAGCTCTGCAGGGGAGGATAAAGGGCACCTTGCTTCAGGCACGACTTCTGGCACGTAACTCTTGTCAAAGCCCTTAGCAAACATCATTATTTGAGATTAGAGGTGAAGAAACCTGCCTTTTGCCACTTAGCAAGGACTGGAGGATAAACTCTTGAACAGTGGCTTACATATGTGCTGTAGATAAACATCTGCAGATGCTCCCTCTTTCATCTGCCTCCACACTAAACCAGGCTCTCCCAAGTAGCTGGAGTGGGGCAGTTGGTTATTTGCTAACTGCAACAGACTTATGTCTGTGCTTCTGTTATCAGGTATGGATTTAAGCCTTAAAAGGCTTGAACAAACCTTACATAAGACTTTTACTGCTGAATTCATGTCTACTAGAAGCTTATCTGAATACTCTATCAAGATGCTCACGCCAGGCTAGCCTTGCTCCCTGCTCCAGTGGAAGCCTTGTGCACTCAGCTCCCAAGAATTAAGAGCACACTACAATCACCAAAATTCCAGAGCTTGCAAGGTAAAAAAAAAAATCACAGAATCCCAGCATGGGTAGTGGCAGCATAACCCCTGCCCTTTAGCTATTGATAAGCTCCTCTCTTCTCCAGGCTAAACAGCCTCGCATCTCTCAGCCTTAACTCAAAATGGGATTAATATTCCAAACAATAGCATTTCTCTTGGAAAATTATTCCAGTTTTAAGTATCTTATTACCCAGGAACCAGCTATGCTGCACCCCTGAGAACAGAGCTATTTGCAGCAGATCTGAAGCTCCTGGGAAGCTCTCTTTGAGTTCTAGATGGGCTCAGTTGTACAACCAGTGCAAGTTTTACCCCAGAAATCTTCACCTAGGGTTTCTATCCACTAATCCTACCTCCAGCCTCTCACAACAGCCAAGTGCTGAGGGCTTGCTTAGCCACTTGAAGATTTACTGGTTGCCTGAAACCCTCACTGACTGCAAGAGCCTAAATATCAGGTCTGAAAAAGATGAGTTTCCTGCCATTGGGCCTGTGCAGCAACATTTATCTCTGGTGCTGCACAACTTACTGGGTCCCTACTGGATTTGTCAGTAGACAAGCGTGCACCTCAGCCCCTGCAGGACTTGAGAGTTTCTCCCTGCTAGGTGAATACTGCTGCATCTCTCCAAAAAAGAGGTTGCTTAACATCCTGAGGGTATTTCCTCCTTAGCCATGTGACAGGAGGCTGGAGCAACTCACAGGAAACCTTCTCCTGGTCTGACCACCATAGATGAATCCTACCTGTGCCAATCAATCTCTGTTTATTCTTTTAAGGTGTCACTCTGTTGATAGTACAGACAGCTCAGAAGACAGACAACTTGACAAAGCAGAGCTTGATTTCACCCCGCCTGACTCATGAAGCTGTTTTGAACTAGCCCAACTCAGCAACATGGCCTGACAGCTGCTGGCAAATCAATGAGTTGGGAATGTTCTTTACCTTTAAATGCTTCTGTAGCCCCTGGTGCATGGTTCTTATCTGGGTGAAACTTGAGTGCAAGTTTCCTATAAGCCTTTTTCAGGTCCTCATCAGAAGCTTCTCTGTTTACTCCTAGAATTTCATAGTAATCTTTGCATTGCTTTACCCTGCCAGCAGAGAAAGAAGAGTTAGTTTCAGCTGTGAAAACCACTTTGCATTGAGTTAACTCTGCAACATCTCACACATCAGTTTGGATGGATGGTGTTCAGTGAACTCTGCTTTATATCTAGCTCTAATTCCTCAGTGGGTGACCTAATTTTTGTCACACTTTGTTGACACAAACACTCTCACAAAACAAGCTGAGCCAGTAGTGGTAGAAAGGCTGCTCCACAGGCAACAGTATCACCCACAGAGAAATGTGAGTGGCAAAGAAGCTTCAGATTCATCATGCTCACCTTTTGGAGGCTGTTTGGGAGGGACTTTTCCCCCCACTCTCCTCAGATTCAGTTAATTCACAGACCTAAAACTAGCATTAGGTGAACAGGAGAGGAAGAAAAGAGGGAGTTGCCCAGGCCTGTAGGCACAGCCCAGTTCATTCTGAGTACATTCAAAGCCCAGTAATGGTTCTTCCTCCTCACATGACTTTGATGAGACAGCAGGCAGAGTTTTTGGAGAGCTGGATGACGTAGCCAGAGCAGCTCTTAAGCAATTCAGACCATGCCCATTACCTCACACAAAGTTTACCAAGTTGCACTTGCAGTGAAGTCCTTCAACTTAGAAAGGAATAAAGAACAGCTTAAAACAGAGCTTGGGAAACAAGTGACTAAAGAAAGATGTCCTCGGACTTTCCAGCAAGAGCTTTAGGAGTGTATTGTGCCAACAGAATGAAGTGTTCTGGAGTGGATTTCTGCTTCATCAGGCTCTAAGTGAGACCATAAGCAGAATATCATGAGGAAAGAGAAAGAAGGATATGCCCTGTCACAGCTTACAGGAAGAGATTATCCACAGCACTACTGAACAACACTAAGGCAAGCATCAATGTGAAGCCCATGAGGTGAATGAACCCAAAATGCCTCTCTGGACCTTAGCCAGTGAGAGGTCTATGTGCCCTGTGCATGCCTTTAGTGGGAAAACATCATCCCTTACAGAGCTGCCTCCCAGGGCTGCTGTAGGTGGAAATCCTCCTAGTCATGCTTTTAACACCTAGCCAGTTCAAAACCACTCAAGCATGGTTCAAACCTTGTGAAAGCCAGACCAGTATCCTATGTGAAACTCAAGCAAACTGGGGGTTGAAGCCATGGAGAGCTGTGCACACACCTCTTGACTGCATCCACCTGGTCCTGAGTGTAGCCCTTGACTGTCTCCCCACCAGCCTCTCCATTAGCCATGGGGAAGCTTCCACTCATTTTCTTAGGGTTGGTGGACTCCCTGGATTGGGACTGGCCATTGGCTGACTGCTCATTCTTGTTCAGTGATTCAAGGAGAGCTGCAAGGAGAAAAAGATGAAAGAGAAGTTAAGAGGCTGCCAAGCTCCATCTGCCCTTCCAGTTCTCCAAGTTCTCTTTGTCAGAAACATTCTTCACTTTTTCACCCAAGGAACCCTTGAGCTCCTGCTGCTTCCTGCTCAGATATGAGGGCTACTGCTCAGAATATTGTCTGCTTCTCCCAATGCATGGAACCTCCACAGCCTCAAGCTGTGCTAGGAGAGCTTCAGGTTGGACATTAGGAAAAATGTCTCCCCTTCAAGGGTTGTCAAGGCCTGGCCCAGGCTGCCCAGGAAAGTGGTGGAGTCCTTATGCCTGAAGGGGTTTAAAAGACATGGAGATGTGGTGCTGAGAGATGTGGTTTAGTGGTGACCTGGGCAGTGCTGGGTTAGTGGCTGGACTTGATGATCTTAAAGGTCTTTTCCAATCAGAAGAGTTTTATGATTCCTATAAAACTTAACCATATTACCCAGGCAGCCTAGAAGCCACAGTGGATCACCAAAGTCATGCATCCTTCTGTTCTTTTTCTGGTCCATGTTTCTCCTTCACAGCAAAGCTAGCATGTCATAAACCATATTTTTCCTCTTGATCTCCTGCCTTTGAAAGCCTACTGGAATGGGTAAATGCTGTGACAATGCTGTATCTTTAGAGAGCTTAGAAAAGAATCCCATGGGCTGCCAGACACACAGGGACACTCCCCTCTTGGGGACAGAAAGCTGCAGCACTAATGGCTGCCAGCACAACAGGACTGAATGCTGCTTTCTGCTGTCTTACCTACGTGTCTGATAGAAGCAGGCTGAAAATCACCTTCTCTCTCTGATGATGAATACAAACTGCATCAATACAGTTTTCTTAAGTGGGGTGTGCACTGTTGTGGATTAGCAGCTGCTTCTCCCAAGGCACAGACACTGTCCCCATCCTCTTCAGCCAACAGGGGACAAACACTCAGGCCTGGCCTAACTGCACAGGTGTCAACACTGTGAAACCAACTGAGACTCAGCCAAGCACTGAAGTATCTTTCAACCATGGATTTCCCTTCCAGCTGGACAGTGGTATTGTCTTGTTTTAATCAATATCAGCCTGATCTCTTCATACCTGTAGTTTCTAAAGTTTATCTAGTGCATTCCCATTAAAGACAACAAGTGATAGGATTAAAACCAGACAACATAATTGACACAGGCATCAGTTACTTGACAAGCTTGCAGTCCTTCATCTAGAGCCTAGAATTGAGGACACTTCATCTCCTCCTGCTGATTGCACACTCCAGACCTTGCACTAGGCAAGGCCTTGCAGGCCAAGAGATGAGCCCAGATCCTGTATCTGTCCCACAGTGCTTGGAGGGCCAAGAAAAAAAACCACTCAGCTCTGTCTTGGTTTGCTCTACAATGCTAGTCCTACTGCTTCTGCATCCTGAAGCCACTCTGGTCCTCTGTGCAGTCACAAATTCATCAACTACTGAAGCTTTCCAGATCTGCCAACTCAGGTACTCACCAAAGAATGTGCTGTGGATCACTTTTCCTCACTTATCAGCCAACTTCCAAGGTGACCAGTGGGACTTTGTCTATAGCAGTGTGCCCAGCTAAAATCCCCTTACAAAACCCTTGGCTGATCCTCTGATGACACTTGCAGGGTCAGAGTTTGAAGCTGTGCAAGGTCCACATTGCTGATCATTGCCACACTCAATGTAACTCATGAGGAGGACAAGAACTTTCCCAGGGACACATGAAGTCTCAGTGAGCAGTGTGTAACTGCAGGACCTTTAGCAATATCTCCCAGCTATAGATCCAAAGCTCACGAGTGAGCAACTGTCAGGACACACAGAATAGAATCATCATCATCATCCTCCTCATCAGGGTTGGAAAAGACCTTCAAGATCATCAAGCCCAACACTACTACTATCCCTAAATCATCCCCCAAAGTACCACATCTACCCATTTCTTGAAAGCCTCCAGGGATGGTGACTCCAGCACCTCCCTGGGCAGCCTGTTCCAACACTGCATCACTCTTCTGGTGAAGAAATGTTTCCTAATATCTAATCTAAACCTGCCCTAGCACAACTTGAACCCATTCCCTCTAGTTCTAGTGCTAGTCACAAGAGGGAAGCCAACACTTGCCTCTCTACAACCTCCTTTCAGATAGCTGACAAGAGCAATAAGGTCTCCCCTCAGCCTCCTCTTCTCCAGGCTAAACAGCCCTAGCTCCCTGAACCTCTCCTGAACACCTCTCCTTGACTGCCTTAACATCACAAACTGATGCTTGCTGTCACCCAGATCTGCTTTTCTGGTGCTCACTCACTCTAGCAGAGCTCTTAACAAAGTGCAATCCTGGTCAGGGTGAGCCTTTCTCCATGCTTTCTCCTCCCAAAAGTCACTTTTCCCACATGAAGATGTCATCATTTCACTCTGAACAGGCAGGAAAACTACACCACACGTACAATAGGATGTGTTTGAGGGAAGGGGAAGAGGCCTCATGCCACCAAAGAAAGGATTACAGGAAGCCTTGGGCCCTCCATGGGATGGACAAGCCACAAAACACAACCAAAGAATCAAAACTCAGATAAGGTCTGCAAAAGAAAAAAAAAGGTGGCGAAAAACCCAAATCTCCAGCCCTTGGATTAAATTCTTGCAATGTAAAACCACAGGGAGACAGAAGAGGGTTTGGTTGCTTCCACAAACCACTTCCTAGTTACTTTTGTGACGTGTTAATGACGTGCACCATAAAGCTTCCAAGAAGTGAAATCCTTCTCCAGAACCTCCAAGACTAGCAGGAAGTCTTGAAGAAGGAAGCTTGACTGCCTGCTGAAATGAGCTGCAGTAGCTATGTTGTAATCAGCAGGAGGGTGTTAAACAGGAAAAAAAAGCATGCTGGAGTGTGTGAACTCTAAGTAAAGTCTCCTTGCCTGCCTGCAAACCGTGTGAAACTGCTGCCCTGTGGGCTGAAGGGATTCTGCAGCCATACCCAGGGTAGTTGCACCTCTGTGTGAAGAATGGAGCAGCAGGACAGCTCAAATGCAGGAAGAGGAAAGGAAGGTAGAGCACGGAAGATAAAAAGGAGGAGAGAGAAAAGAGGAGGGGAGAAGAGATGGGGGAAAGAAAGACAAGGAGAGGAGATGATGACGACAGCAGAGGTAGAAAGAAGAAATGGTGAAAAGGGGAAGATGAGGAGGAAGGTGGGGAAAAGATGACGATAGGAAGAGGAGATGTGGAGAGAAGAGATGGAGACAAAGACAAGAGAAAGAGGGGAAAAAGAAGGTGGGGAGAGTAGAGAAGAAAAATGGTAAAAGAGGGAAAGTGGGAGAGAACAGAAAGAGGGAGAGGGATAAGAGGCTTTCTACATCTCCACCGAGCATTTCTTTTCAGCCTTGCCTAGCTCCTTCTTTCCCCTCAGCCCTATCCCCAGTGCAATGCTCCCGGGATGTACTTACACCCACCGTGATTGTTATCCAATGTTAGGACAAAAGGGAATGGGAGCAAGTTGGACCACACGAGGTTTAGTATTAACACGAGGAGGAACTTCTTTACAGTAAGGGTGACAGAGCACTGGACCAGGCTGCCCAGGAGGCTGTGGAGTCTCCTTGTCTGGAGACATTCCAGAGCCGCCTGAATGCATTCCTGTGTGAGCTGGTCTAGGTGATCCTGCTCTGGCAGGAGGGTTGAACTAGATGATCTTTCTAGGGCCCTTCCAACCCCTAATGTTCTGTGATCTGCTCCCTGCGTACCTCTTCCCTCCCTCTTCCCTCAGGACTGAGCTCCTCTCTCTCCTCACATCCGTAGCTTAACCAACAGGGCCGCAACTCGGCTCGGGCACACACAGGCCGCCGCTAACACTCGGTAACCAGCTGCCTCATCCCCATGGGAACACCGAGAACTCCCAGCACCGCGCATGGCGACGAAGTCAGGCCGAAGTCCTTCCACTCCCTCTGAGCAAACTCTCCTTCCCGGCATACCACGGCGCGCAAGGCGCAGGCGCACCGCGGGTGAGAGGTCAGGCGCGGCAGCACCAGCGGCAGCCNAAGCCCCGCCCGGTGCTCACCGCGAACCCGCGGCGAGGGGTACAAGCGCTGCGCCTTCTCCAGGAAGCGGCGGGCCTTGTCGGGCTGGTTGGCCTTGACGGCGGCCAGCGCAATAGCGATGCACCGCTCCGCCTCGTCCCTGTTCGACTCCATGGCGGCAGCAACAGCGGACGGGCGGGAGGGGGTAGGGGGGGAAGAGGCGGGGGGCCCCGCGCCCCCATGG